>VZTR01006170.1:849-49292 GCA_013400775.1 Chaetops frenatus | reverse complement strand
TGATCCTGGTTTTCCCTCAGTGCAGGATGATCCTGGTTTTCCCTCAATGCAGGATGATCCTGGTTTTCCCTCAGTGCAGGATGATCCTGTTTCTCCCTCAATGCAGGGTGATCCTGGTTTTCCTTCAGTGCAGGATGATCCTGGTTTTCCCTCAGTGCAGGATGATCCTGTTTCTCCCTCAGTGCAGGATGATCCTGGTTTTCCCTCAGTGCAGACAAACCCCAGGTTTTGGCCGCCCTCCTTCGTGGCTCCCAAAAAAGCCCTTCCAGTGCTGTAACTCTGGTTTCTCCAGGCACTAAACTTTGCCCTCTCTGTTTGTGCCCACATCTCTGCTTTGTTGGCACAAATTCCAGCCCTTCTTGCTCAGGACAAAGGCTGGGAGCAGCTGCTCCGTGGTGCCAGTTGGCATCACCACGGCAAAGGAGAGCCCCAGGCCGCCCCCCATAATGTCAAGTGCTGCCTTAATTTACAGAAAATTTGGGGTGACACTCCCTCATTTCTTCCAAATATTTGATGCTGTCATGTAGAAAACATCCCTGAATTTTGACTTTGTTAAAAGCCTTAGGATTGTGATCTCAGGAGTGGTTCGGGAGGGGAAGTAGTGATGGGATTCTCAGCGGATGAACGTCTCGTGAAAGATTTGTAATCCTTGGCAATTAGGAAATTGTTGCTGAGGTTAATGGGGATATTATTTTTAACTTGGAGGGCAGGAGCAATCTCCTGCCTCCGGGATAGAATTATTTCAATCAGTGCTTTAAATAAGCACTTTCTCTGATGGTTTAAATTGACAAACATTTAAATCATCAACCTGAATTCTTTTTTAGGTCTTCTGTACCCTGATATGTTGCTTCACATTTTTTTTATTTTCCATTGAAGCAGAATGCTATTTACTACCAATTTTTAGTTGTGTGAGGTTGGGGTTTTTTCCCTGTTTTTTTTCTTCTTTGTGGATATCATATCTGCTGTAAATAAAAGCAGAACGAAAAACTAAGTAAGAAGCCAAATAATGAGATGAGGTCAGGAACATTCTCCTCAGACTCCAGTTATAACTGGAATTAGAGTGGCCCAGACAAGAATAGGAGGTAATTCTGCTCAAGGTAACCACATCTTCAAAGAGAACGATGGCAAAATAGTCAATTATTTTTTTAAAACACACATTTTTTCCTGCTTTTTGGAGAACCTCCTAGTAGGAGCTGGTTACCACTTCAGTAACTATTTTTTCTTCAACCTTCAGAGAGAAATACATGCTGTTTACATCTATTATTTTAATTAATTACCCTATTAGGGTGATAGAATATATTCTCAAGCATTGAGAAATACATTTTGCTAATAGTTTTATTTTTAAACCATTTAAAAAAAAAAAAAAAGGCAACTTATTTGCCTTTTTTGTGTTGTATCACAGCTCCAGGCAGTAGCTGCACCGCTGGGTCAGGCTGCATGTGATGAGTAGAAAAACACTCCAAGTAAATTTAGGGAATCTCTTGGGATTTATTGGATCACTCCAGGCTTTTAAGCTGCCTGCGTTGGAGTTTGTGTATTCCAAAGTGTCCATGTAAACATTCAGCTGAGAGAGCTGAACTCCAGACAGCCTCAGATGCCACAGCAGCAGAGCCAAGGAAAGAGTTTCCAGCTGCAAATTGGAATGAGTTGTCTCAAATGCAGGTTTTAAAAGCTTTTTTGGCATGGTGGTGTCCATCTTATTAAGGAAAAACCTGGTGGGGATGGAAGATGGTGTGGGTGAATAATAGGAGAGGCTGTAACCTCAAACCTATTATAGAAAAGAGATATTTTTACTGGAATGTTTTGTTGCTGAGTTTCCCAGCACCTCCAATTGACAGGAAAGCTAAACACAACTCCAGTGGCAAACACTGTTTATTGAGATTTTTTTTTTTTTAATAGACAAATTGAAAACTTTGCATTTTTTCTGTCACAGTGCCTTGGATTGACCTCTGATTTAAAGTCTCTCAAAAGTGGGTCACAAAAACATATTATCCCTCTGTGAACAGGTGTTCCCAGCTCATTTTACAGGCTCACATTTCTGCTTATGTCTCTTGGCTGCTCTCATAGGAGTCAGGAACACAGCTGAAAATAGAAGTTTGTAGCCCCCTCTTGGTTTTTTCCAGGTGCAACTGCTGCTTTTTTTTTTTTTTTTTGTCAGACACCTCCCATGTGTCTTCTGTTGTTTAATGTGACACCAGCACTTTCCTGATGGGCTCTGCAGGCCTCAGGTTCTTTGTTTAATGTGATTATTAAGAAATTAATGACACCTAAGACCTGGCAGCACCAATTCTTATTCCAGATCGTGGATCTGGGTGGTTTTTTCACACCAAAATGAGTTCCTGAGAACCCCAGATTCGAAGCTGGGCTAAACCTACTGTGCTGTTGGTCATGTTTTAAATACATTTGGGTGTGAAACAGAATTTTAGGTTCTAAAAGTGATCCAAAGAGCCAGGCAGGGATGGCAGAGATGGTGTGGTGGTTTAAAAGTGAATTAATCCCAGAACTTCCAGCCCTTCTCTCTGAGAATATCATCCCTGTGCTCACCTGTTCCTCAGGAAAAGGATTTGGTGTTCCCTTTCCATGCTGGCAGGATTTGAAATCTTGGCATAATTTGCCCTCTCTGGAGCAGCACAAAGGAAAATCTGCAAAAAATGATAGTTCTGCCTTCAGCTGAGGGGCTGCAGGGTGGGTTCCTGGGGCTGGATTCTTTCTTCTCCCTCATTTTCTGCTCTTGAGACTTAAATACACGCCCTGGAAAAACTAAAAATCTCCTGGAAGCTTTTGATCCAGGAGCTCAGCTCCTCAGAGGATGGGGATGTGGGCATGGGCAGTGTGCTCTGATTTAAATAAGGAGAAAAAAGTTAAATTAGGGAGCAGAGCAGGGTTTATTCTTCTCATGAAAACACCCCAGAAGTTCGAGTTAAGTGTTTTTTGGTTTCCACTTTCCAAGTTACCTTAAAACAAAACACTTAAAGCCTCCTGATCTGTCTTGAATTAAAGTTGTGTATTGCAAGAAAACTGCTCTTAGCAGTGAGGGGCGTTTCAAGGTGACCAGGGATGAGTTGGGAACAATAAAAAGAAATTAAATTAATTACATTGCCAGGGAGGTTGCCTGTGTTTTATCCTGCCTCGTGAGGAGAGGAAATCAAATGAAGAAAGCTGAACAGGATTTTATCATTGCCTAAAGCTTAGACAGCTCCACACCACGGGAAAGAACCTACAGGCATTATTTTTGTGCAGCAAGAATTGGTGACGTGTTAGAGGGAAAAAAAAGAGAGGTAGTGAGTGGTCAGAAGCAGCAAATATGTAAATATGTTCTAGGGAGAAATAATTAGTGGTAGGAATGAACTCCCACCCTGCCCTGAGCTGCCAGAGGATCTGGATTCCCAGTGAACACTTTGCAAAGCCCTCAGTGGTGCCTCTTCTCCTGCTCTCATTAAGCTGCTCTACCCAGGAATGGCTTTATTTAAATAAAGTCAGGGTTCAAGAGCCTGCCAGGAACGGGTGTTAAGAGGAGGGAAATGCATCCAAACACTCCAGCAAAGCTGCTCTGCTGGCTCTGCAGGTGTCCAGCTCCCATCCCTGGTCCTGGGGCATTTGTGGGAGCATCTGATAATTTGGAATTACCACTGCACTTCAGCACAAGGTACAAGGCCAGTGTTGACTTCACACTTTCAGGTGTGATAATTGTCGATATCTGGGGCTGTTCGAACCCCTTGGAGTTGGTAAACATTTTAATTAGATTTTATTTGCATCGATTTGATACGAGCAGAGCTGTTTTAAATTGCAGCTGGATTCCAAAGGGACCAAAGTCAGGCTGGATTGAAGTGCCAGGTGCATTCCTTGGATACCTGTCAGGGGCCTTGGCACTGTGGGGATGGACCTGGAAGTGGGGTTTTCTCATCCCTGCCTTCCTCTTTTATATGCAGAATTTATGGCATTATGGGACAGCACAAAAAGAGCTTGAATTCTTCATTTATCAAAACAGAAACTGAAGATTTTACCAGTCCACAGGGAGGTTTGAGGGAAAGCTTAAAAAATAACAGTGAAACAAGTAAAGTCTTTTCCTTTATACTGAAAATGAAAATCAATTTGTTGTCAACTGAATTTTGGTAAAGATAAAAATATCTGGGTTAAATTCTGCTCTGTGTGAGAGATTTTAGTACTAATTACTCATTCTGTGAGTATTAGGTTTTCTTGTTTTATATACAGCTCTTGAAAGCCTTATGTCGTGTCTCAAAAACTGAATTCCAAGCGGAATTTAACAGCCTGGATTGAGATTTTAGATGGTTTTGAAGCCTGAACAGGGAGGTTTGCAAAGCCCTATCTCTGGGTTTCATCAGAGTTAGTAATGCATTTTTTCTACAACAAGAAATTTGCATAGAAATTCATTTCATGAATCAAGCGTGGGGAGAAGCTTTTGTAGGTCATGGTGGGGATGGGAACAGCAGCAGCTCAGGCTCCAAAATATTTCTGTTCTATTATAAAAGCAGATTGGTTTTTTTACCCTGAAAATGTATTCAACAGAAGTCTATTAACAGCTGAGAGGGGTCAAAATAAAAACAGTTTTTCCATCTGGATTTTTTAAGAGAAAACCTGAGCAACCTGGTCTAGTGGAAGGTGGGAATGAGATGATCTTTGAGCTCCTTCCTAACCCAAATTGTTGTAGGCTCAGTTATTATTATTATTATTATTATTATTATTATTATTATTATTATTATTAGGTGTCCAAATTGACTGTAGGGGATGCTTATCCCCCAATCCTTGCTGTGCCAAGGCAGCTGGAGGTTAGGAGAGCTTCTTGGAATAACTTTTTGCTCCCGTTTTGTAAAGGTTGCTTGAAATTTGCCCTAGAAGTGAAATTCATCCATTTTTAAAAGTGCCCCTACAGGATAAAAGGTGTAGATTTATTTTGGCTGAATAATTCATGGCTCCCTGGATGTAATCCTGATGCTCTGCAGCTTTTCCCACTGCAGCTCCCAGCTCTCCAGGCTGCTCTTGTTGCAGGGCATTGATCTGGATGAAATGGAAACACAACTTGGAGACCAAAAAACCGAAATATTTTGCCAGGATATGAGGAGAGATGAGAAAGGGCAAAAAGAGGCTGAAGCTGCAGCTGGAGCCAGTTCGTTCCTGCTTTTTTTGGGATGTCCAGCACTGTTGCCTGTGCTCTCCTGGGTCTCCCAGCTGGTGTTTTCAGCCCTGGCTGGGCTGACGGAAGATGAGCGGAATGACAACAATTCCTGATGTCAGGGAACGCCCTGGAAGCCTTTCAGAGGCTGTGGAATTGATGGGTGTCAATCCTGCAAAACAAAACCACGGGGAAAATAGGAGGGAAAACCCAGCTAACAAAGCTTGGTGCCTCAGTGAAGGAAAGGGGGAGATTTCTGCAGCAAAAATTAGGAATATTGGGAGGAAACAGCTACAGAGAACAAGGGGTCCCACTGAAAATTGGCCATTTCAGGCTGCTCATAACCACAACATTTATCAGAGCTAAGTGACAGGAGAGAATCAAAACCATGCAGGAGATGAAAAATCTCTGAGCATTTATTGGTGTTTGGGTCTGCTAGGCAAGAGGGTCTGGCAGAATTGTTATTTTANCTGGTGTTTTCAGCCCTGGCTGGGCTGACGGAAGATGAGCGGAATGACAACAATTCCTGATGTCAGGGAACGCCCTGGAAGCCTTTCAGAGGCTGTGGAATTGATGGGTGTCAATCCTGCAAAACAAAACCACAGGAAAAACAGGAGGGAAAACCCAGCTAACAAAGCTTGGTGCCTCAGTGAAGGAAAGGGGGGAGATTTCTGCAGCAAAAATTAGGAATATTGGGAGGAAACAGCTACAGAGAACAAGGGGTCCCACTGAAAATTGGCCATTTCAGGCTGCTCATAACCACAACATTTATCAGAGCTAAGTGACAGGAGAGAATCAAAACCATGCAGGAGATGAAAAATCTCTGAGCATTTATTGGTGTTTGGGTCTGCTAGGCAAGAGGGTCTGGCAGAATTGTTATTTTAAATTCTTCCAACTGCAAAATGGGATGGGCACGTGAGAGGCTGAGCCTTCACCATGCGAATTGTGAATTTTGTGTGGTGATCCACAAACCCTCCCCTCACTGACCCTGCCTTGGTGCAAACCACACCTTGCTTCCCAAATATTTGGAGTAGCTTAAAATCATTTTTGTATTGTTGGATCTGTTAGCACTCATCTAGAATTCATCCTGTCTTAAAATATAGATTCTCTTTGGAGAAATAATGCAGTTTTAAGTTTTGAAAGTTGGATGTGATCATACTCAGCTTATACTCAATCTATACTCATTTTATACTCATTCTTATACTCATTTTGTACCCAATCTATACTCATTTTATACCCATTTCTATACTCATTTTATACTTGTTTTATACTCATTTTATACTCAATTTATACTAATGTTATACTCATACTAATTTTATACTCGTTTTATACTCATTCCATAATGAATTTATATTCATTTCATGCTGATTTTATACTCATTTAATATTCATTTTATTGTCATACTCTGATTCTTTGCTCTTTCTCAATCCCAATAAATAACGGGGTTTTCTTTAGTGTTGTTTTGAGGTAATGCCCTTCCTGTGGCAAATATTGATGACAGAGCTCAGTGCACATTTCCTTTTTGAGCAGTTAACCTTTGAAAAGCTTTCAATTCTTTCCTTCTTGAAGGAAGGTAGAAAAGAATAGGAAATTCTGCTGAGGTATAAAAGCTGTTAATCTCTAATAATTGCAGGTTTTCAGTCCCAATTTGATTTTTATTTCCTGTACCAAAGCCATGTTATTATTATTTTAAGTTTCTGAACCACTCTAGAAATCATGCAAATGAGCCTTTTTCTTCAATTTTTAATTTAATTTTGCATTAATTTTTAATTTAATTTTTCTTTCATCAGCTGAGCAGCTGTGTTGCAAGCAAACATTTTATTCCAAGCCACATGGAAATCCACTTTTTGGGAATGACCATCACAGCTGGGGTGCAAACTGGAAGAACTTTCTATCAGAGCAAGTCTGCAAATTAATTTTTTTTTTTTTTTAATAGTAATGAAAACAAGCTGAAACAAAACCCCTCTGAAATTTGATAATATTTTGTCTGGACAAGGAGATTCCTTCAGCCTTCAGTAGTCCAAAATAAATAAAAGACCAGAATTGCTGTTCCAGGAGGTGGCTGCAGCAGGATCTCTTTGGGATGAGCTCTTGCTCCCTGTTTTTCCTGGCAGAATTAATGGGATGTAATTCCCCCTCTGCTTTTTTGCTTTTTTCTCCATAAAAACCTGCATGGATGTGTGCAGCCCTCATCCTCTGATGGTAATAAGGATAAAAAATCCGTATTTTGGGAACACCTCCAGCATTCTGAGTGTGTGACAACACATCCCAGTGATGGTCACAAATAACCCCTCCCTTGGGCTGCCTTGCCAGGGAGAAAATATTCTTTATGGTGCATCAAATCCACTTGGTATTCTTAAATATGCATGAAATTAAATAGATATTTCTCCCAAGGCAGGGATTTTGTGCAGAGAAATAAATGCTTTCCAAGAAATGCTCCTTGCTTTCCCTGCCTTGGAGAAAACCTGCACCAGGCATGCTTGGATCAGTAAAATAAAAAAAAAAGGAGTTAATATTTCTGAATTTTTGGGTTAAAACACTTGAAATCTTTAGGAAACATTCAATAAGGTAAATACTTGGATTTTGGTGGCTCTTTTAGAGGAGTGTGTTGTACTTTCTTTAAAAAAAAAAAGAAAAAACCAGCGATGGAAAAGCATTTCAATAGAGGACGAGTGTAAAATCCCTGAGTGCAGTGAGTGACACCAGCTCAGGTTATCCCGGGTTATCACCAGGAATTTTGCCACATTTACAACCTCCTGCTTTGGATTTACAGGCAGGGAGGAATTTCTTCCCAAGCTTATCAAAAATACCTCCAAGCACTCTGTATTTGCTGCAGCCTGGATTGCAGAGGTTCCACTGGGCTGACATTTAATTTACCTGCACTAAATCACTTTGCATCAACACAGAGCTCTGAAAAGTTCCTCTGGTGTGGGATTCACCCCATTCCTACCCTTTTCCCGCTGCCTTGGTCCTTCTCCTTTTTTTTTTTTTTTTTTTTTTTTGGCCACTCAAAACACTTCGGCTGAAAGTTTTTTCTCTCTGGTGGGTTAATTCTCCGTGGATTTTGCTTCCTNAAAAGGAAAATTTAAAAAAAAAAAAAAAAAAAGAAAAATAGGGGAGGGATGGCATTCCTAATTCCACACTTCCCCTGAGTGCTGTCCTAATAAAAAACCAGCAGGGCAGACTCGAAATGAGGTTGGTTTATGCGGGTGGGTTGGCACTGCCTCTCCAAGCCAAAAATCCGGGGGTTTGCTGGTGTTTATGGGCTGCTTTGTCAGGGGAAACAAAGATAAAACCCCCTGGGGCTCCTCCTCAGCAGCTGGGTGTGACAGTGAAATCTGCTGAAGTAGAGGGTAGAAAAAAGTATTAAAAAGTAAAGGGCAAAAAGGGGGGAAAAGGAAAATATATCCAGTGAAATGAGCTAAATCCAGGGATTCGTTCAGAACTCTGCCCCAGTAAAACCCAGGTCCTGCAAGGGGCTCCCCCACTTCCAGCTGCTCTCCTGAGCCACAGCATTTTCAAATAAAAATGCATTCATTAATTTACTCCAGTGACATGACTGAACCTCTAAAAATGGGGGTTTTTTTTCCTTCTCCCCGAGGTGGCCGTGTCACAGCTCATCTGCTCAAGCTCAAGAAGCACCCAGGATGTGGTTTTGGGGTGTGAAGCTGATCTAAAAGACACAATTTCCTCTTGCTGCTGCTCCAGCCTGGTTTTTCTTCCTGCTCTGCCCACCAAGAGCAGCTCTGGGAAGCTGAATTAGCAGAAAATGGGGGGTTTTTTCCCAGTTTTTTGAGTCCTGGTGACCACAGGAGCCAAGCCTGGAGCCAGGGAGGGGTGGGATTTAGGCCAGGATCACCTGCACAGACAAGGTGGTTTCAGGCACTGTTTTTCAGAATAAACATGACTTTAAAACCCTGGTTTTCCTCACAAATCCTCAGGTGAAGCTCCTTGGGGCAGTTTTCAGTTATTTCTGTGACTTTCAGCTATTGTTTCCTTGTGGTTTTTACACCTGTGTCTCAATCAGAAACATTTTTGCTGTCCCTGTCCAACCCTTTCACTGCCTCCAAGGATTATTTTAGCTCCTTCTGCCTTGGTGTTCCAGGTATTCCCTGATAACTTTTTTCTGTATTTATTTTGTTTGCTGTGGATGGGGTTTGGGTGTTTGTGGTGGGTTTTAGTTCTGGGAAGCTGGGGGAGAACCAATGGATCCTTCAGCAACTCCAGAGAGGTTTTCAAACAGCAGAATTCATCCATGATAACCTGGGAAAGGCTTTGTTTGGTGGGAGGGAGGCAGGAGAGGTGACTGAGGGAGATGTTTGAGCTCTGAAATATTTTTGCTTTTCCTTTCCAACCCTTTCACTGCCTCCAAGGATTATTTTAGCTCCTTCTGCCTTGGTGTTGCAGGTATTCCCTGCTGCCCTTTTTCTGTATTTATTTGGTTTGCTTTGGATGGGGTTTGGACATCAAAGTGCTCGTGGTGAATTCAAGTTCTGGGAAGCTCTGGGAGATCCTTCAGCAGCTCCAGAGGTGTGGAAATGTTTAAACAGCAGAATTCATCCATGATAACCTGGGAAAGGCTCTGGTGGGAAGGAGGCAGGAGAGGTGACTGAGGTGGTGTTTGAGCTCTGAAATATTTTTGCTTTTCCTTTCCAACCCTTTCACTGCCTCCAAGGATTATTTTAGCTCCTTCTGCCTTGGTGTTGCAGGTATTCCCTGCTGCCCTTTTTCTGTATTTATTTGGTTTGCTTTGGATGGGGTTTGGACATCAAAGTGCTCGTGGTGAATTCAAGTTCTGGGAAGCTCTGGGAGATCCTTCAGCAGCTCCAGAGGTGTGGAAATGTTTAAACAGCAGAATTCATCCATGATAACCTGGGAAAGGCTCTGGTGGGAAGGAGGCAGGAGAGGTGACTGAGGGAGATGTTTGAGCTCTGAAATATTTTTGCTTTTCCTTTCCAACCCTTTCACTGCCTCCAAGGATTATTTTAGCTCCTTCTGCCTTGGTGTTGCAGGTATTCCCTGCTGCCCTTTTTCTGTATTTATTTTGCTGGCTGTGGGTGGGGTTGCTGGGAAGCTCTGGGAGAACCAGTGGATCCTTCAGCAGTTCCAGAGGTGTGGAAATGTTTATAAACAGCAGAATTCATCCATGATAACCTGGGAAAGGCTCTGTTTGGTGGGAAGGAGGCAGGAGAGGTGACTGAGGTGCTGTTTGAGCACAGCCTGTGCCTCCTTTAGGCAGGGTCACCATGCCTGCCTTGTCTCTGCTCTGATGAATTGTTCCTGCAGATTTAAATCACCCTGGAATAGGCAAGGCTTAGCAGCTCTCCCCAAAGGCTGGATTAATATTCATCCCAGAGTTAACAGCATTCCCAGGCTTCCAAACAGAACAGGGAGAGGGAATTGGTTTGCCTTTTTTTCTTTTGGGGGGGGTGGGGGTTGAATCCAAGGCCTCTCAGATCTGAAAGTAGCAGCTGCAATTTGGGAGCCGAAGGAATTTTGGCAGCAGAAGGAGCAGCCCTCCTCTCCCTCCAGCCATGACGAGGCGAGTGAAATACAGCCCTGCAAAAGCTTTCTATTTGCAGCTCCAGAAATTCTCTGGGAAGAGAGGAATGGGCCCCCTGGCACGGGCTCCAGGCTCTGTCACAAATCCAGGGATGTGCCACAGCCTCCTGGCACTTCTGGCTCTCTCAAAAGCCTCTTGGAGAAGGTGTCCTTGGTGAAAGACCTCCCTCACAGGGGGTGTGTTCAAATAAATCTTGTGTGTTGGAACCCCTGCTCAGCTTCAAACCAAACTCTGTTTGTGCAGCTTTGGATTTGGGTGCTGTTTGTAGAGTTCAAGTGGTTTGGTCTCTCTCTTTTCTTTCTTTCTCTCTCTTTTCTTTCTTTCTTTTTCTTCTTTCTTTCTCTTTCTTTCTTTTTCTTCTTTCTTTCTCTTCTTTCCTTCTCTTTCTCTTTCTTTTTCCTCTTTCTCTTTTCCTCTTTCCTTCTCTTTCTTTTTATTCTTTCTCTTTTATTCTTTCCTTCTCTTTCTCTTTCTTTTTATTCTTTCTCTTTCCTTCTTTCTCTTCTTTCTTTCTCTTTCATTCTTTTTCTTTCTCTTTCTTTCTCTTTTCTTTCTTTTTCTTCTTTCTTTTTCTTTCTTTTTCTCTCTTTTTCTTTCTCTTTCTTTCTTTCTCTCTCTTCTTTCTCTTTTCTTTCTTTCTCTCATCTTTCTTTCTTCCTTTTTCTTCTTTCTTTCTCTTTTCTTTCTTTTTCTTCTTCCTTTCTCTTCTTTCTTTCTCTTTTCTTTCTTTTTCTTCTTTCTTTCTCTTTCTTTCTTTCTCTTCTTTCTTTCTCTTCTCTTCTCTTCTTTCTTTCTTTTTCTCTCTTTCTTTCTTTTTCTTTCTCTTTCTCTTTCTTCTTCTTTCTATTTTTGTTTCTTTCTTTCTCTTCTTTCTTTCTCTTTTCTTTCTTTCTCTCTGTCTTTCTTCCTTTCTCTTTTCTTTCTTTTTCTTCTTCCTTTCTTTCTCTTCTTTCTCTTTTCCTCCTTTTATTGGTGGTGACTCATGAAGTGGGGACAGGGTGGCTGGAACAGAGCACTCTGCTCCTGCAAAAACTGCCAGGGGAAGAGAGGAGCTGGAATGGGGATTCCTGGGGATGAGGAGCTGGGATGGTGTTTCTGTGCCAGGTCACCACACCTGGCTGGGCTCTGAACGAGGGGATGCTGATAAACTCCCAAATTAGCAATAAATCAAATCTTGCCGTGTTGTTCCATCATTTTTACCTGATACAGTTGGAAAATACTCTTTTTTTTGTTTATTTGACAGTGATATCACTGTAAATTAAGTTGGAGGGGAAGCTGGAGCTCAGCTGCTGCCTTCCCTTAGCCAATACTGAATATATCAATAATTTCCACCTTACTGAAATGCCACATTATTACATTTATTTAGCAAACTTTGGTTCTCTTGGCCTCATGGCTTGCATTTCACTCATTCTCAGTATCCCATTTTTTTTTTCCTTTTGCAATGGAAAATGTGTGTGATTCCAAATGGGCTTTTTGTGCTTCCTGACCTGTTTGGCATCATCTCAGCCAGATTTATTAATTTTTAATTCCTTTCTTGTGAAAGCAGCCATCCCATTTGATGTTTGTTCTGTGAAAAGTCAGAGATTATCTTAGAATAGCTGGAAGTTTGTTAAATAAGGCCCTAACCAGCACATTCTCTTGTAGCAATAAAGATGTGCTAATTAGTTTTGCTCTCTCTGGTGAAGGGAACTGGGTATAGGTGGAAATCAGCTCTGATCTGATGAGTTTGGGACCCAAGGGGCTGAACCTAATCAATGGTTGGATTGGGGTCTGTTTATTTTTAAATTAATTGGCTTGGCTGGGTGTTTTAAGGTGAATTTTTGTCTGTTAAAGTGTGTGTCTGCAGCAGAATCAGTCTGGGCAATGATATTTATTTAATAATACTAAAGACTCCCACTTGCTCTAATTAAAATTAGGACTAAAATCAGGCAGAACAAACCAAAAAGTAAATAATTAGGGTTTTTTTAAATACAAGCTCTTTAAAAGACAATGCAGTTCAGGTTGTTCTATTTGTAAATAACTTCCATGGAGGAAATCCTAATTTCTGCTTTATTCACCTGCATAAAAGGAAGTTAAAAAGAGTTTCAGGTCCTGAAGAGGAGCCACATTTGCCAAGTGCTTTTAACCTGCTCTTTGCAGTGGGGTGAGATGTTCATTCTCTGCATCCAGAGCTCATCCCACAGGAGGGAATTCCTGGGTCTGGGTTTTTGGGAACACTCAGGCTCCCAGGGCAACCCACTTTGGGTCAGGCCCAGATCTGTGGCTTTGTGAAAGTGCCAAGAGTCACCCAGGGGAAAGAAAAGCTTCAGATCCCACAAGTTCACCTGAAAAATCCGGATAAGTGACATAAATATCATCATCTGATCCCTTTCCTGCACATATTGCAGAGCAATGTGCTGCTGATCCTGCCAAACGTGGCAAAAGGAGAGGAGGATTTGTTTATCTGCCCCCCCAAAAAAATCTCTTTAGGGCAGTGCTGCCAGTTGATTTTAAACCAGGGGTGATGTTCACGTATCAAATTTTGGAGGGGAAAGTTTATTTTCCACTGTAGGTTGTGCTGTTTTATTAATATTGTGAATATTGAGGGTGCTGGGCCAGCCCACAAATAAGTGTTGCTATAACTTTGAAGGCGGGGGGGGGGAGGAATTGTTTATTGTGTTTGTAAAAATAAAAGTGACAGTCTTTTTTTTCTTTTTCTTTTTTTTTTTTTTAATTTAAAAAGCCCTGCACCACAGGAGTGTCATGTTGGCACCCCTTAATTTCTGGTATTTGCTGGAAGTAGCAGGGAGCACAATAAAAGGGACTTTCATGCTTCACTTTGGTCAGGACCAGCCCCAAAAGAGGTGGTTTTGTGTTAAATCCATGTGTGGCACAAGGCAGTCAAGCTGTTAGTGAGGGGAAAGGTAGAAAAACAATTTGATAAAAATCAGTGTATGCCCCGAAATGGCTTCGGGTTGCAAACTTGAGGGGTGAAAATTACAAATATTATACAGCTACAAAGACTCAAAGAGATTTTAAATTAGAATTGCTCTTTGCTTAGAATTCATTCCACCTGATATGAACCCAACATTTTGCAGAGGTTAAGATAACAAATTCCTCATTTTATAATTGATTCCCTGCAAAATCAATTATAGTTCACCATTGTAGAAGTAATAGTATGGATTTATCAATGTAGTTTTAGACATTTTCCTCTTCTAAAACCTTAAGAAACTATTATTTTTTAGCCCCAAATAACCCTTCATGGATCATTATTAACAGGTTGCTTGTCAGTAAGGATTATAAGACGTTTTAGGAGTATAATTTTATAAGGAATTTGGAGAGTAAGGGATGTTTTTAGAGGACCTATTGACCTCTGTGTCTCAAAGACATTCAGCTACTCCCAAGGTTTCAAATCAGCTCCCAGGGATGTAATTCCTGCCCAGCAGTCACCCCAAAGTTGATATTTATGGTGTTCTGGCTTGTGGTGTGTAGGGTTGTCCCCACAAACTCTATACCTTAAATAGAGGGAGACACTGAGAGAAAAAAGAAACCCGTTTTTATTTCGCTTTTCATCCTCACTGTGGCCTTGCCGTGCGTTGGTTTCAGCACTGCAGTTTTTATAGAAAAACCCTGGATTCATTTTTGATTTGCCTGTTTTTATGTAAAATTAGCAAATTACCACATCCTTGCCAGCATCTTCCTTCCAAAAACCTCACCCTCTGATGTGTGTGGTTTGATCCTCAGACCTGAATTGATTTTGAGTTCAACCCTCGTGGTGGTTTTGTGTCTCATCTTTCCCTGGGTTATTTCCCTCCTCACTTCCAGACTTTTCCAACACTTCTGTTTTCCCTTTCTCTTCCTCTGCCCACGTTCTGGGAGAATCCCTGGCAGCTGCCCCTTGGCCCTTCTCTTTTTCCTGCCCCAGCTCGAGGTGGAATTTGCAGAATTCCTCCTCTGCTCCCTGGGCTGTCCGAGCTCCTGGCCACATCCTCATCATCCATCACTTCAATCCCAGTTTTCCTGACTGACAATCTCCATATCTGAGGGCTAAATTGTGCAAATCCTCATTAATCTCCTGCTACTGGGTGTGTTTTGTCTTTTTTTCTTGGTGGTGTTTCCCAGCTGGTTCATGAGGACAGCTGCATCAGAATCAGCAGTGAGGGGCTTTCTCTGGTCATTAATTCCCTTTCTCCTCTGTTTCCCCAGTCGTGTTGTTCATACTGAGTGTTCCCACTCTGGTTGAGCTCCCAGGACTGCCAGTCTTGGATCTGGGCTCAGATCCAGCTCATGTTTTGGGTGCTGAACTGGCCAGCCTGACTTTTCCTGCTGGGAAGGACTCCTGGGTTCCCACTGCCTCCTCCTTATCTCTGTGTGGTTTTTTCCTCCACAAATTCTGTGGCTTTGGGAGGAGTTTTCTGGTTTGATTCTGAATTGTGCCCTGTGATTTTGTAGGGCGAGAGTGCAGAGCTCAAAGGATGAGTTTGATACAGAAGTAGCTACTAACAATAATAAGGTGGTTTTGTAATTCTCTGCAAACACATTCCAATAATTTGGGTGTTTTGTGAGCTTTCCACATGAACTGCTCAGTGGTGTAGCAACATCTGACTGTGCTTATCACAGAATCCTGGGGTGGTTTGGGTTGAAAGGGATCTTAAATCCCACCCCTGCCATGGGCAGGGCCACCTCCCACTGTCCCAGGCTGCTCCAGCCCCGCCTTGGGCACTGCCAGGGATCCAGGGGCAGCCACAGCAAATCTGGGAATTCCAGCCCAGCCCCTCCCCACCCTCCCAGGGACAGATTCCTTTCCAATATCCCATCTCTCCCTGCCCTCTGGCCATTCCCCCTCGTGCTTTTTGAGTCCTGATTTATTCCTCTGCTGGAAAAGCTGTTTTTCTTCACCTGGACAGATTTACTGTTTCAGCACTTGGTCCTACAGATGTGAAACAGAGTTAAGGGAGCAGGGTACAAAGTGGAGTTAATTTTTTTTTATATGTATTGCTGGATGAATGAATGCCTTACTTTGTAGCTGTTTGTGGAATTTTCTGCACATTTGTGATCTCCTTGCATGCAGCTTTGTCTGGTTCAGCAGCTCCCATAGGGGAGGAGGGTGAGGATGGTCCTGCAGGGCTCTTGGTGGATCTCCTGGACAGAGCCCTCAGCTCTGCTCCTTTGCTGGAATTCCAGACAAGTCCATGGCTGTGCACCATCCAGAGGCACTTCCCCAGCACTTGTGAGGGGAGGAAAAGGAAAGAACAATGCCTTGTGTGTACAGAACAACAAAACACTGGGGAAAAAAACCACCCCCAAATCTGCCTGCCTGGTGTGGTGTCCTCATAGAAGGGAATTGTTCTTGCAAAGCTTTCCCTCTCTGCTGCTGGAATGCCATCCCTGCCATCCCCCTCCAGGCTTGGCTGTGCTGACAAAAGAGCTTTTTATTTGATTATTAGCATTCAGCAGTGGGCTGTGGTCCTTAAATACCTTCCTTAAAAACTGCTTTTCTCCAGGTGTTTGGGGAGGACAGGAGTGAATCCATCCTGGTGTCACTGGTTGTTTGCAGAGTGACTCGGTCCAGAGGTGTTTTAATTACACCCCGTGGAGTTTAATGAGCTTGGAGGGGAGGTGACTTCCAGTGACAGAGCTGCACAAGGAGAGAAATCAATATTTAAATATTTAAATATTCAACCAGAGCCAGATATCTGCAGTGAATCCCCCCACCCCCCCACCTGAGCCAGCCCTGCTCCTTCTTCCATCAGCTCTATTATTATGGAGATCAGGACCTCCACAATAAAATCCTGCATCTTGCAGGACTTTCTGCTGTTGGGTCATTATAATTCAGGAAGAGTTTAATAGCAGCCCAATGAATTCACTAGATTAGGCCCTAATCATTTCAGGACAGATGGGCACAAATGAGTTATCACTGGGCTGAGGGCTGGGTAAGTACTGAGCTAAATGTTTAATGACACAAAATCCTAAAAACCAGCTCTCCCATAGGCAGGGAAACACAGGGAATAAAAAAAATAAATCACTCAGTGCCATTTAACTGGAACATGAGTGGCTTCAGGATGTGGAGAGCAAACACTCCTGGGCTTCTGGGGGGAAATAAAGTTCCAGCACAAGTCCAGGAATTTCTCCCCAGCCTGGGAGTGAATCCTTCCATGGCTTTCCACTGAAATGTGGGTCCTTTTTGCTTGGTGAGTGTAAAAGCCTCTGCCTGTGATAGAAGTTCCTGGGAAGCTCTAGGAATTGGGAATAAATGATCACAGGACCTTGTTGCCCCCAAATCCATCCTTCCGTCCTTCCTTTCTCCTTTTTCCTCATCCTGTGAGCACCAGCAGTTCCTGGGTAACTCACAGCTGGATGCTTCCAAAGGGTGTCCATGTGGATTAGGGAGGTGTTGATTCAGGAAAATCCACATTTCCTGCCACCATTCCCATTCCTGCTGAATTGTTATGTTGGGTTTGTATTTACAGATCAAGTTCTTTCCTTTCACACTCCAAAACTGAAGGAATTCACTGGCTGGGAATGAACACTCCCAGCTAACATTAATATCAAATAAATAGAATGATGACATGAATCCCATTTTATGTATTATGAGAAGTTTGTTTGTCCTTTTTGTAATCTTAAAAATTAATAACATCAACCCTTCTCCCTCTGTTGCTTTGCTTTCTGATCAACTCTGCAGGAGAATACAGAGATAATTTACCAAAAAAAGCATTCTGGAAAAATCCTTTTCTTAAAAGGACAAGGATTTTCTTTCAGCTTTGCATTCACAGGAGGACAACTTCCAGTTGGCAACGAGTTACAGAACAAAACATGACATATAAATGTGCAAAACCCTGTATTAAGCAGGAAGTTTGCATGTGAGGAGAAAATCTTCAAGCAGCAGCTCTGCCTAAAGAGCTGCCTCTTGTCATTCCCTGCCTTGCCACTGATTTTCAGGGTTTAGGATTTCACCCTCTTGGATCTGTTTAAAGTTTCCAAAGGTTCCTGGGAGTGGCAGCTCCTCTTAGCAGGAGGCTGAAAGCAGCTGGAGTGGGAAGGCAGAGGAGCTTCCAGGGCTTTCTGTGGGAGCTGAGCTCACTCAGGTGAGCAAACAGAGCCTGCAGCATCTCTTGGCTTTTTTGTTTCACTTCTGTTCACCTTGATTTTTTAAAAAAAAACAAAACTGTTGCTGTGGTCGTTATCCAGAAATGTTGGTATTTGGTCAAGACTGTGTTATGTTTAAGATACGTTTTTTTCAGAATGAAGGATTAGGTTGTTTTTAAAAAAAAAACTCTCTAATTTAAGATCATGTTATGTGGGGTGTTTTTTCCACCCCCAAATAGGCACCTGCCAGGGGTTACAAGGAGGCTGGGGAAGGAACTTAAGGACATGGATAGGCAAAGAGGGAATGGCCTTAGGATGAAGGGGGTGAGGTTTAGATCCTGGGCTAGCACAAAGCCATTAATTCCACATTTCCGAGCCTCCCTCATGTCCCACAGGCACTGTGTGCTCCAGAAAGCCCACCCCATCCCTGCTGGTGTCCCAAAGGGACCTGCCAAGGTGGGAAATAAATGCTGGAAGTGGAGCAAACATCCCTCAACCTCAGCGAGAAAACCTGCTCCAGTTCATCCTCAGCTCTGTGGAAATACATTCAATTTTGGGGCTCATTTTTCCTATTGTGTGAGGTTTTCAGCTGGTTACTTCAGCTACAAATAACTCCTTATTTTCCCCAGCCCTGAGTAGCTGAATACCCTGCAAACCTCTGTTTCACAGCAAACCAACCTTTCTCTGGGACACTTCTTGTAAAAACCAAACCCCAGCAAATGTACAAGGGAAATTCTTCTGATGCTGGGTGTGCAGCCAGGAAAGTGGTTCTGGATTAATGTTTGATCTGGCTCTAATCCATGGCTTTGAATTGGTGTGTTTTTATCAGCTGCTCCTAAGTGATACTGAAGTGGGTGATTATAGGATGAGAGAAGAGAGAATGAAGTTATTTCTCCTCCAGCATCACCAGGAATTCATTATCTGGGTGGTTTGGGGAGATGCAGCTCCTTTTTTCCTGAAGAAAACTTGGCATTGTGTGCTTCCCCCTCTCTGCTTTGATTTGCTTAGGCCTGTTCCAATTAGCTGGACACTGCTTTAATTCTGGGGCCTGAAATGGAGAGGAAGTTAGTTATTTATTTCAGGTCACAGTTAAAACTCCATGTAAAATTTAAGTGCAATTTTTGATGGGCAGTTTTAAGTTTATGGGGTTTGTTTTGTTTGGAGGGGGTATTTTTGTTTGGGTTTTGGGTTTGTTTTTTTCTCTGTTTGAGGGGGGTGGTTTTTTTGGTGGATTTTTGTTTGGCTGTTGAGGAATTTAAATTTTTTTTGGAATGGTTAAAAAATAGTTTGACGGGAGCTGCTGTGAAAAACTTCCAGAGGCAGCCAAAGTTCCAGCTCTGAGCCTGTTTCAGTGATGTTCAGGCAGGAAAACATGCAGTTTTCCTGATAAATACAGTCACTTTTAATTAGCCAGCCTTAATGAACGGCATCTCAGCTTTTCATTTACAAATTGCCAGGGCAGAGCTTGTGGAGTTGTTGGAATAATCGTGGCTTTCAGCAGAAAAGAAGAATTGAGGAGAGAATGGCTTTTTGAGCCTGTTCCTATGGAAAGGCTGTGGGAAGCAGCACCAATGTTAAGAGTCCTTTTTGGGGCATCTGTTATATAAACATTCACTTCTCTTTCATTTGTGGCAAGTTGAATAATCTGATTTATTAATGCTCACCGACTGTTGAAGGCTCAGCAGTGCTTGTGACTTGGATGTTGCTCTCTTAAATCAAACCCTCACTGAATTTGGTTTTATTTTTTTTTGCCATCCCTCAAGACAGATGTTCCCAGGGAGCTCCTGTGTTGGATTTTTTGGCTGTTTAAGTGTGGCCTGGAGTGGTGTCCCCAGGTCAGGTGGCTCTGCCTGGAGCCTGTTGGGTGACACAGCACTGCACAGAAATTTACACTATTTATAGAGTGTTCTTTGAGCCAGAAAATTCCGTTTTAAAAAATGGAATTTCGGGATTTTTCTTTCTCCTTGCCTGACTTCCCAGGAAAGGAAGGAAGGAAGGAAGGAAGGTGCCTTTGGGCAATTAGCTGTGATTTAAACCCTGACTGTTCTGTGAGTTGAGTTTATCAGATGAGAAATGCAGCAGAATTTCAGTTTAAAAAGGCTTTTGTTTCCAAAGTCAGATGAAATCAGTGCTGGTGGCACTGCTGGGCACATTTTTAAACCATCACTCCAGCCTCACCCTCAGAGATTGCTCTGCTCCACATGCAAGGAAAACAAGTTCCTCATTAACTTGCTGAATCAAACAGGTGCCCAAGTTTATTTCTGTCCTCTTTAAATCAGTTTTTTAAAGATATTTTGTCTATCCTGAACCAAAACAATTATTTAGCGTTCATACATCTGCAAAGGGAAATAGTCTGCGTCTGGAATTTGCATTTTCCTGGTTCGTTTTCTTGAAGTTTCTTGAAATAATGTCTTCATCCCTGCTGGTTTTGGGGCAGACTGGATTAAAAACCCATTTTTGATGTGCTGTTGGCAGCTCCTCCTGCACTGCTGAGGTCTGAGCTGCCCCCCCATCCCTCCTGCACAGACTGATGATCCAGGATTTCCCAAGCCACTGTTGATTTAGGGTCTAATAATGGGCAGGTGCACAGATCTCTGTGAGTTATGACTGGAAAACACCCCCTTGGGATCTGCAGGAACGTGGATGTGTGAAGTGTTGTATCAATGGAAGGAAAATCATCCTGAAAAATCAGCTCTGGCATCCAAACAATCCAGGGAAAATCATCCAGGCCTGGCTTTTTTGGGCAGCTTTTTTTGTGCCCACAGCTGTGTCACCCAACGGGCTCCAGGCAGAGCCACCTGACTTGGGGACATCACTCCAGGCCACACTTAAACAGCCAAAAAATCCAGTCTCTGTCCAAAGTGCAAACTCTGTGGCCTCAGCTTTAAAAGGCTCTCCAGTTTTCCTAAACTGAGGAATTATTCATAGCAGAATGTACAGCAGAGCTATTTTTAGAAATTGCAGACTGGAGATTATTCCTTTTATATTTACTTGGGGATTTAGACTCTGTTTCATCCTGGGGAGCACGGAGTGAGCTCTCTGTTAAAACACTCAGAAGGCAGGAGAAAATCCTGGCCTGGAGGGGTGGTTTGTGCATTATGGAAGGGCACAGAGGCTTTGGTCTCCTTAATTAATTTTTACTCATTAGAGGAAAGAAAACCTTAAATGAAGCAGCACCAGCTCCACAGGAGGCATTGCCAGGGGATGTTCAAGTCAGGTATAGATACATCCCCACTGCCTTGATCCCGTTTAAAAGCAGAAATGCCATATTTGCCAAGAGATTTTTAACAGAATTAGGCCTTGGATGTGTTCAATTTGTGTTTTCCCTGCATTATCACAGAGGATAAAGGGCTTCTGTAAAATCTTTTTTGGGCTTTGAGCACCCTTTTCTCAGAGCATGGGTTGCTGGTGCTGTTGTGTTGGAGGGTGAACCCTCAGAGGTTTAAAAGCCCCCCTCAGAGGGGGTTTTTCTCCCCAGCAAAGAGATTCCAGGAAAATTGCATTTTGCTGCCACAGAGCTGCTCTCCCCCATCCGTGGCAGCTCAGCACCAACCCCAAACTCACTTTTGCACAAACCTCTAAATGGTACTGAGGAGAAACCAAAGTAAAGCCTAGAAAATACTCAAAGGAGAGGATCTAATGGGGGCTGATTTAATCTGAAATAGCTGCACAGGAGTCACTGGAGTGTTCCCTCTGTGCTGTGCCATTAATATTTCTCCTGGAGGAGCTGAGGAGGCAGAAAGGGAAATGCTTTGCTGTGGGTCCAGGAGGCTGCAGGGCAGCCAGGAGATCACATGAAGGTGTTCACTGACCCTGCAAGATCAATCTCTTGCAGTAATAGCAATATGTTCCTATTTTTGGGGGCTCCTGAGGGAAGCATTTGTGGTAATGGCTTTGCCTGGGTTAAGGCTGTGACCTCCTCAGCCTAATGACCCTTCCCAGCCAGGCCTTGGGAAGAAAAGGCTGGAAAAAAGGAGCTGGAAGTTTCTTCCTAATCCCAAATGCACCTCCAGAGCCGTGTCTGAGAGCCAGCCCCGCTGTAGGGTCACAAATTCACTGCTCAGTTGAGTTTGTAGAAGAATTTGGCTTTTGTGATAGCTCAGAGTTGGTTTTTAGATTGTTCCGCATGGGGAATTTGCAGCTGGATTTGTTTTTTTGAAGAGCATTTGTGTGGATCTGTAAAGAGCCAGCTTTTCTCCTCTGCACTGACCACAAATGCTTCCTAAAATGAAACAGAAATTTCCTCTTCCCCGGCTCCAACATCCTGACAAAATCATCAAATAGTGCCCAGTGATGGCAAAATCATCAAATAATGCCCAGGGATGACAACAACAAATAATGCCCAGGGATAACAACAACAAATAATGCCCAGTGATGGCAAAATCATCAAATAATGCCCAGGGATAACAACAACAAATAGAACCCAGGGATGACAAAATCATCAAATAATGCCCAGTGATGACCTTGAAATCAACAGAGTGCCCTGCTCTGTGTTGGTTTTTTTGGGATTGCTATTTCCAGTTCCTGTTTCCACTGGAATTCTGTCACAGGTCATAAATATAAAACACACCTTGCATTCACAACTGAGTTGTAACTCCTTGGTGAAGCCTGAAATACAGTGATTTATTAAAGGTGCTTTGAGGAGGTGCAGCCATAAGCAGAGTTAGGAATATCTGTCCCTTATCTTTCATGTTTTGCAGGAAAATCTGTCTTGTCAGCCTGGCTGTGCTGGGTGGGATTTATTGCACTAAACTGAATATATTGATATATAAAAATCCTTGCAGTTGTGTTCCTGGAGAGCAGCTGCAGAACCACAGGCAGCAGAGTACTACCAGGAACTAAAAATCTCAAGAGTGTTTTAAACTCTCCAGACTTCACTAAAATGATTGTGGCCTGTTAATTATTTGAGTTTTCTTGTTCATTCTTTATGAGTGGCTGCAGAGATTGCTGTAGTACACATGTGTATATATAAATATATATTATATATTGTGTATTCATAATTTTAGAGATTTAATATANCACCTTTAATAAATCACTATATATATCTATAGATATATATCTATAGAAATACATGTTCTATATATATATTTATGTATATATTTGTGTATGTATCTATCTATAGATATAGATATAAATATATATAGATATAGGTATAGATATAGATATAGATATAGATATAGATATGTTGAGGTTTGACCTTGTGTGGCAGAAATACCAAGGTTTGGATCGTGGGCTGCCAGGATATGTGGAATTTGTATGTAATAGATACATTTTATGTTGGCAAAATGCACCTTTCCCCTGAACCATCCCATCCCAGGCATTATTCCTTCTTACACCTTTTCCCAGCTGTGGTGTCCTTGTGAGGAAGGGCAGCTCTTTTTCCCTTTTTTCCCAAAATGGGAGCTTTTATTTCTCCTGGTTCTCTCCTTTCCTCTTCCCTCTGGAGCAGACACTTCCCCTCATCCTCAGCATTTCTCCCTGACCATGGGAGGGGAACATCCCTTTATTGATGGAGTTTCTGGCAGTTTGCAGGCTGGAATTCTCTGACAGTCTCTATTCAGCATGGCACCTGCCCTTGGGTAGCATTAATAATGTCATTTTTATGTTCCTAATAATCACTGACAGCTTCCTCCTGGAACGGGAGTTCAGAGTGCCTCAGATCCCAGACTGGGAGGAAATCATGGCAGGTTTCAAGTTCACAAAATTGGCTTTCAAGTGGCATTTTTTTCCCCTTGCTGTCACCAAACCATCAGCTCTGTGCTGGGAGTTGCCCCTGGGAGTGCAATCCTGCTTTTCCACAGGAGTGACAGAGTGGGACTGGGATAAAACCGAGCTCTGTGCTGGTTTTTAGGATGCACAAGCAGCTGGGAGCTGCAGGGTCAAGCCTGGAGTTCAGGGCTGGATTTTCTGGAATTCAGCTCTGCCCAGCTCCTGCTGTTGGGGCTGTTCAGGGAGCAGCCCCCAGGGGATGTGCACACATTTGTCCTGCCCTGCCTGGAGCACCCCTGCATTGTTTGAGGTACACAGCTTCACTGCTCTTTGCCTGCTCTCTGCAGGTGAGGCCTTCTTTGTTTGCTCTGGGTGCCTGAGTGGGCTCCAAAGTGTTCCTTTACCTCCTGTGAGAGGGTGAAGGTGAAAGCAGCTCACCCTGGGGGATGAATTTTGAGTTTCCCCTTCAGTTTTGGGGGAGGGATTTTGGTGATGAAAGCTGCTCAGGGGTGATGGTGAAACCTGGCTGTGAATGGTCTGCCTTTTATTGCAATTTATTGTTGCATTTTCCCTAAATAATTAGTGATGTTTTCTGTGCTGGACCCGCATCAGCACTCAGTGTAAAGCCAAGCACCAAGATCCTGAAGCTGATTTAATTTGTGTGCATATTTTGAACAGCAAAATCGTCAACCCCAGTGCCAGGCTTGCCCTGATAAAGAATTTATGAAAACAAATCATATTATTGCAGATTTAGCAGGGAGCTGATGTTGTGTACACAAGGTTTGTCACTTTTATATCTTGTGCCAGCTCCAGCAACTGTGATTAAGTCCATTATTTTGGTTCTGGAAATATAAATAAAAATACAAATGTCCTGGTGTAGATGAAAGCCCGTCAGTGCTCACTGTTTCTCTGGGTCCCATCACAGACATAAATCCTGCCAGTTTCTGCATCGCCCCCCAAAAAATGGGCAAAATGCTGCAAATTGTTCTTCTGCAAGTGCTTCTGGCAGCATCAGGAATAAATGTTGTTCCTGGGATAACAAACCCTGGCTTCTCTGTGCCACTTCCAGGCTTCAGATTGGCACCAAGGGCTACAGAGCATCCAGTCCCCAAAATAGTCCCCAACTCCCAGCTCACCCAACCAAAATCATCTCCTTTTTTACTCCACTGCTGTGCCAGAAACAACAGAGCAGATTGGGGCTGTCAGCAGCCAGAAAAAAGGAGAATATTTCCTTGCATTTCCCTCCCAGCTTTTCTGGCAAGGGCTGAACATCATTTATCTTTAAACAATTTTGCTTTGCTCCGAGTTGACTTTGGAGTTCAAAGAGATGACAGCTTTGGGGAGAGGAATTTTGTTACAGAGCGTGTAAAGCAAGAGGGTGTTTGTGTAGTACCTGCCTGGCACTGGAGAGGCTGAATTTGTTATTTTTGTATGTGTTACAATATAGATAGACAGTGAATGTATTTGTTAAAGCTTGTGTTGCTCAGACTGATGTCATTCCTGCAATATTCCAAGTATTGCTGCCCTCAGTGAGGTGAGAATGGTACAAGCAGCTTCAATGACATTTTTGATTGAATTAACGTGGTCAGAATTCCTGGGAGCATCATCAGCTTCCTGGCAGAAGCTCAGGTCATTCCTGAGCCCAGCAGGTCCCCAGATGCTGCTGGGGGTGCTTGTGCATGGGGAGAGGGAGAAATCCCACATTTCTGGCAGGAAAATCCCAAACCAGCAGCTCCAGCTGTGCTGCTTTTGGCATTCCTGGAGCAGCAGCAGTTCCAGGGTGCAGAGGGAAGGGCCAGGGACAGGAGTGGGGCTGCAGGAGGAGTTACTGGATCCGTGCCTGGAGCCACACCTGGACCTCTCCTTCTGCTTTTCTCTTGCTCCATCTCCAGAGTGATTCTATAGAGGGAAAAACTTCACCTCTGAGTTTGAAATGTTGCATTGCCAAGGCAGCAGCACTGGAGAAGCAGCAGGTTCCTGCAGCAAAAGGTGCAAGTGTCTTCCTGAAATGCAATAAAGGGGAGGTCTTCCTTAACCCAGGAAATCCAGGGCTTTGTAGTTTATTCATTTATTATTCCCATTTAGGAATGTTGCTCATATATTCCAAAATGCTCAGTTCTGGATTGATACACAGCTTTGCATTCACATCCCAAGGAAAAATTACATCTGAAATTCAAATCTGAACTCTGTTACATCCTACTGAGTTCTGCACTGAGGTTTTCATTTGGGTTCCGGAACTTATTTATGAAATATTTGTGCCATTATAAATTTAGGGAGAAAAACCTGATGTGTGAGTCCCATGTCAGCAGCAATTTGGGCACTTTTGTCAGGAATAAAACCCCCTGATTAGTGATTTTAAAGCATTGCTTGTTATGTGCTCAATAAACTCTGCAACTGCAGAGGTGAAGGCACTCACAATTACAGTGAGAGGAGGAAAATGCCCTTTAATTTACTGTTTTGCTTTAAATGTTTGAAGGATTAGAAAAGCAGAGTTAACGTTCTTAAGGCTGCAATCCCCTAAATTTAAAAATGGCTTTAAGTTTCTGCTCCTTGCAGTGTGTCCCACACTTCCCCCACACTCATTCTGTGCTGTTCACACTGCTAGATTTAATTTGTAGGGTTTTTTTTTTCTTTTTAAAGATGCTAATTTTGCATTAACAGAAGAAAATAATCATTCCAGCTGATTAAATTAAAATGCATGGTCGTGATTTCATCTTGGCTCTGTGCTTGGGATGAAGTTCCTGAGCTGGCTGAGGACAGGGGTGGGACAGAGCTGTGCCCCTGAGAGGGAATCTCTAATGAGACATTCCCAAATCCCAATTTATTTCCCTATTTTCCCCGGATTTCAGCCTTCAGCTGTGCCAGGAAAGTCAACAGCAGCAGCAGCAAGCTTTGCCTGTAGTCAGGAGTAACTTCAGCCAAGCAGTTTGTGTTTGGCTTTCCATAATTCCAGTGATTTCATTCCTGTTCCCTCTGCTCCATAAAGCTGAACTGGGATCCCTGCAAACAGCAGCCCCTCTGCTGCTGCTTCCCTTTTGTAATAACCCATCTTTAATGAAGTGGAGAAGAAGTCATAAATCCCAACTGCTTGTGGAGCTGCCTGCTGCAAGCACAAGGAGGTGAAATGGGTTTTTAGTGCATTAATGCAGCATTCCTGGGACTGGCCAGGAGCTGGCATCCTGGGGAGCTGACCAGGATCATCATCATCATCATCATCATCGTCATCTTCATCATCATCATCACCAAACATGAGGAGCCTCCTTAGGCCCAAACTCCACCTCCTCCTCAAGGTTTTCATCTCCTGAGCAGAGCCCAAGAACTCAGAATGAAGCAGCTATTTGGTTTAAGCATAAATTTATCCGTTTTCTGCAGCCTGCTCATTAAATTTTAACTTCTGCAGTGTTTTCCAGAAGGGTTTGGAGCAGGATTTTCCCTTTGCTGGGATAAATTGCCCCTCTCTGGAGATGCTGGGGCTGTGGGGTATTGAAGGGTGATGTTGCACAGGTTCCAAAGCTGGCAAACCCCATTTTATTTATATTATATTATATTTATTAACCTCTGAACCTTCTTGAGAATAGTTCAAAACACCCGACACAGCGCAGACAGCTTTTTTTTGTTGTTGTTTTATAGCCATGGTTTGGGTACAATTTACTTCATTTGTCATCTTCTGTAACTATTTTCCTAATGCTACATCCACTGCAGGGACAATATCTGAATTTGAATATGCTGTGAAAAGCTGCTCATGAGGGGAATAACAATTTAGAAGTGTGGAGGTAGAGGTAGTTACTTACACTCATTTGTTTCTTTTTAAAGAGGAGTTTCTTTATCCTCCTTATTTTCAGCCTTTTTTTATTAACAGTGTTGTGCCTCGTCCCCAGACACTCCGGGAGGGTGTGAGTTGTGTGTTATTGGGAGGGCAATTTCATTCTGTTAACCTGAATTAACTAAAATGGTGTTAATTCCAAATTAACAGGCAGGAGTTGGGGCTGCTCACCTGAGCAGCAGAACTGGAATAGTTGAAACAGCAGACGAACAAACTGAAATAGTGGAGGAGCAAACCTTTCCAGGGAGCTGTGAGAGAGAGTCCCCAGATGCTGCTGGGGGTGCTTGTGCATGGGGAGAGGGAGAAATCCCACATTTCTGGCAGGAAAATCCCAAACCAGCAGCTCCAGCTGTGCTGCTTTTGGCATTCCTGGAGCAGCAGCAGTTCCAGGGTGCAGAGGGAAGGGCCAGGGACAGGAGTGGGGTTACAGAATTTCACCTTCACTCCAGGATGAAGTTCCTGAGCTGGGAGGGTGGCTGAGGACAGGGATGGGATTCCTGAGAGGGAATCTCTAATTAGACATTGATCACCAGGAGAGCCTGGTAATAAAGTGCTTTAATGGTGGGGTCCCCATCCTTGAAGTGCTTAAAAAAGGTGTGGATGGGGCACTTGAGGACGTGGTTTAGTGGTGACCACAGTGGTGGTGAGTTGGACTCAGTGGTCTTCAAGGTCTTTCCCAAATTTAAGTATTCTGTGATTAATTTGATCCATCCTGGTCATTTCCTGGTGTGTTATTGGATAATTTTCTGCTCATATTCCAGCATTTTAAACTCTGAGGGGTCCCAGTCCCACGAGCCCTGGAGTGAAGGAGGTTCCACATCTGCCTCCAGCTCCAGGGCTGGTCCTGACAGGATGAGGGGAGATGGTTTTAAACTGAGAAAGGAAAGGTTTGGATTAGGAAAAAAAAATCCCTCCCTGTGAGGGTAGGGAGGGGCTGGGCTGGAATTCCCAGATTTGCTGTGGCTGCCCCTGGATCCCTGGCAGTGCCCAAGGCCAGGCTGGAGCAGCCTGGGACAGTGGGAGCTGTCCCTGCCCATGGAATGGGATGGAATTGAAGGTCCTTGCACCCCACAGCACTTTGTCATTCCAAGGTTCTGCTGCCCCTTGTTTTCCACCAGATCTCCAGACCTGCAGAAGCCCAAGTTTTTTGGGCAAACCCTTGGGTTTCCTGCTCTTTCTCCCCCTGGCTGGGAAGGTGTGTGAGGAGCTCTGAGGCCAGCCCAGCTTTAGCTGCTTGCTGTGCTGCTGCTGCTGCTGAGCCAGGCTGTTCTCACAGCTCCTGCTCCTTTGGCAGTGCCTTTCCCTGCTCTCCCAGCTACTGACCTTCCCAGCTGCACCAGCTGCCTTTTCTCCTCTTGCTCATAAATCACTTCCTATTCTTTTATCAGGGTTGGGGTTTTTTTTTCCCTCTTCTCTGTTTTGCCGAGTGCAGGGTTTTATTTTCCAGCTGTCAGCACTTATTTGAGGAGTACCAATGTCACCCCCCCTGAAACGCTGCCAGGTGGGGACAGAACTTCCTCATCACCTGCTGATCCCTTCCTAAAGTATCTCTCTACACAGGTTTATCTCCACTATTTAAAATCTCTCATCTCAGGTTCTTTATTTAGGAGAAACTCAACAATTCTGGTGTTATTCTGGCCTACAGGAGTTTTGTTGTATATTTGGATTTTGCAGTTCTTGTTCTACACGAAGGAGAGAGCAGGGTGGTGAAATAGGGTAGAAAAGCATTTATCCAGAGGGATGCTCTGTTCAGGAATCTGCACTCTGAGCAGATCACAGTGGGGGAACTCTCTGTCCCCAGCTCTCCTATTTTCCCACTGAAATTCATGAAAGAATGATAGGATTTCTTCCTTTCTCTCTAAAGAATATTTCCTCAGACTCCCAGGACTAAGCTGTGCTCCTGCTCAGTCAGGTGCTTTGGGAAAATTCACTTTTTTGTGTTTCTTCACATTCCCTTCCAAATCCACGGAAAGGAAAATAGAGGAATTTTGTAAACACCATTCACTAAATTTGATTTTCCTTTACATCCCTCTCATCTCATGCTGTATATTGGCCACTGGAAAAGTGGAACATGCAATGCAATTAAGAATACAGTTCATTAAAACCCACAACAAAGCTCTGGGTTTTGGGATCCACTCAAATGAGCATCTTGAACCAGGACCAAGGAGCAATCCCGTGTTTCAGCCCAGCCAACAAAATCCTTTGGAAATGTTCTTGGACAGACCCACACCAGCAGTGGTGATGAAAAGCTTTAATGGTACAAATTTGCTGGTGGTTAAATACACAATTAGGAGGGCTCTTCCTAAAAGCTGGCAAGTCTCTGCCTAGAAAACAAAGGGATGTTTGGATTTAGTGGCAAAAGAAACAAAGCTGGAAAAAAAATCCTTCATTGGCTGCTCAGGGAAATGTGTGAGGAGCAGCAGTGGGGACACCAGGGGATTTTTAATACAGAATTTGGCCCATCCAAGGGCAATCCTTGGCCACTTTTTTGGGGGGTGTAATGTCAGTGCCATGGGAATGTGGTGGGAAGGAGCAGGACTGTCCCTGCTGAGGATAATTGGTGGTAAATCAGCTTTGTCTTGCATCTGTGTGGGAAAACAGCACGGCCAAGGAGCAATTTGGGGACAAAAGTGTGGCCATGGGGCTTTGCTCGGTGATTTAGCAGGTCCCTGTTTTCCCATGTCCCCCCTTCTCCCAAACCACCTGTGTTTTAACAGTTCTTGGGTTTTGAATCATTTGTCACTCAGTCTTTCAATCTTTTACCCACATTCCTTTGTTTGATGTGTTCAGGCTCCGTTTCCCAAGGTCCCATCCCTGTCTCTGGGTGTTGGGAGGATGCTGATGTGAGTGGGATGTGAAAATCTACCCCAGGCTGGATTCTGGACCAGGAATTTTCCATGGATTGAATGTTATCCCAGCTTTTACCCTGGCAGCTTCCATGCAAAGCGTGTGTTTTGCACATCAGGACACAATAATTCCATTTTCAAGTGCAGAATTCACAAACATCCTGTCCCCTTGCGTGGTGACACCACTTCCAAAAATGCCTCCAAAAATAATCCTGAAAGGGACACATCAAAGAGGGACCTTGTCAAACTTTCCCCCAAAATAAACCTGCAAACAAAGCCCTGGATAGGATGTTGGAATTAATAATATTCTGTGTTGCTTCCTTGCAAGAGGATCTGTGAACTTCAAGGTTTGTTATGTATTTGTAAAGCATTTTCTCTCTCAGTGGTTTCAGTACAGTGGGGTTTTAATTTGATTGATGAGTTATAATTAAGGTAGACTGGCGTTTCCTTCAGTTCTACATCTGTGTACAGGCAGTGGTGAAAAATTAATTAAATTATGCTGCCCATAACGATTACACTGCTCCCTGGAATGGGATAGCACCAGGAATGGGATGCTCCAAGCACTTTATTTAGAAATTATACATAAATTATATCTATAAATTACATCATAACATATCATGGTCTATACAGGAGAGTGAGATTTTTTCCCTTTATTTATTGAGGTTCAGGAATATATCAGATATCCTGTTCTGCTCACACCAGGGCTCTGTAGCTTCCTTCAATTTTCCTTCACTTCCAAGGAATTTTTTGACCATGGCCACTCCATTTTTTCCCCCAGGAAATCTCTGATTTAAATGCTTCAAGTCCTTGCTTTTGTCTTTCAGTGACCTGATTGAGCTCTGTAATCCTGCACAACGAGGCAAAGCAGCAATAAAAACCTCCAGGTTTTACCCTGCCACATCCAATGGTGCCACACAGCCTTCAGGCAGGCCAAAATAGTCTGGGTTTAGACCCAAAATAATGCTTTGAAGTATTTATTCCAGCCAGAAAAGGCACTGGGATCAGCACAAACTGTATTTTATTTATGCCAGAGCTACAAAATGGAGATTTTTGCTCAGAGACACACAGAGGTTGTGCCTTGCAGAGATTTAGGCCTGGGAATGGGAATACTTTGATTTTTTTTTTTTTTCCTGCTCAGCCATTACTTGGCTAAAGGAGTTTTTATTTTCTTTGTTGGTTTTTTGCAAAGGAATAACTGGTGCCACAAAGGCCCCACTGGTGTGAATTATTCTGGGTATTAATGCAGATTTCAACTGCTCAGATTTCCAGCTGTCAGCACATCTNNCAGATTTAGATTTATTTATTATATATATTTTATGTATTATATATCATTTATATTACATATAATATATGATAAAATATAGGATATATAATACATTTAATCTATATAATACATTAATATATTATACATCAATATGNTTTTTTTTTTAATATATTTTTTATATACTGCAGTGGTGGAAACTGGGGAAAAAAAACCTTTCTCCTTCCCTCTTCCAGTGCCCCACAAAGCAGAAACTTCAGGGTTTGCATCCCCTCCTTTTTCCCCTGGGATTGCTGCAGTTCTTTATGACCAAAAAATATAGAAAGATTCCCAAAAAAATTGATGGAAATATCGAGGGAAAGCTTTTGCTTCCCTTCTTTCTGGTTGCACCATTTGGTGTTTGGTTGAAAACTCCAAATCTGGCATCTTTTTTAATGCAAAACCCCTTGAAAATAAACAGTCACAGGTGAAATGTGGGATTTATCCCGAATTCCCTGTGGAATTTTTCCCAAATTCCTTGTGGGATTTCCAGCTCCTGGCATTTTTCAGATGAATACTCCAAGAAATTGCATGGAAATTATTTTATTAGTTGCCTTTCAAGGCTAAAAATGTGTTGGTCCTTGTAGGAAGGAACAAGCTGCAGGTTATTTTGGCAATATTTGGTGAGAGAAAAACAGACTTTTCTCATAATTGATTTCACTTTTAAAAACCACGTTGTTAAATTGCAAAGAGATGTTGTTTGAGTGGGTTTCTAGCTGGTTTCTAAGAGAAAATCAGATTATTTCTTGGCCACCTACCTATGGAAACATTTTAACAGCTTTTTTGCTTGACCCTGTAGTTATATATTTTATTTTACATAATTCCTGTGAGCACGGAGAGGGGCCAAAGAGAAAACCACAGGAATCAGCAGGAAAAAGCATTTTCTCTCAAGCACATCCTACTGGTGTGCATATAAAGTACAATTTAAAAAGATTTTAAGGACTTTTATTCCACCTCAGTCACATTCCCTAAATGTGGAGTGCTCAGCGTTTGGGTTTCAGGCACAGCTGAGCTTCACTTTTTTATTTACTCTCTGTTTATTTCATATATTTTAAAAACATAGAATCGTTTAGGTTGGAAAAGGCCTCGAAGATCATCATATTTAGCGGATCATAAAGCCCCAGAATCTATAAAATACACTTTAATATTCCAAATTCATTATGCAAAAATAGCCCAGTGAGAACACGAGGTTGGGCAGCAGCGTTTGGGCTCTGCTGGAAAGTTGAGGCCTTAAATTCAAAGTTTTTAAGGAGAATGAAACAGGATTCTCTAGGAGAGGATGCAAATAACTGGGATTGGGGGAGGAATGGGAGTGGGAAAGCTGAGCAGAGAGGCCAAGGGCAAAAGCACAGCAATGAGAGGTAAAAATAGCAGGATAAAGATCATTCTGGTCCCAAAAAAGAGCCTCATGTGCATGTGAAACTCAAACAGTGACCAAAATAACTTCCATGGAAAAGAAATCCAGGATGTTTCCCCAGCAGCTCTCCAGAACATCCATGTACGGATGGGAAAACAGCTTTTTACCCATAAAACCAAGATAAACTCAGTTTTATTTCTCAGTTTGATTGCTGGGGTTAAAGATTTCATTTTTCAGGGCGTTCAAGCTGCAGTTCTTTAAAAATACAGTATCTCCTAATAGTATCCAATGAAAACATTCATTGCATAATTTTGTGTTTGGATTCATTCACCTCCCTAATTTCTACCTGATTTCCAGGCAGCAGAGTTTATTGCAGAGCTTTAGAAAACCAGATTAGGATATTATTTTAAGTGTCAGGGAACATCAAGCATTTTATCGTGATTTCCTGCAGTCGTTGCTCTTGCAAATTTGATTTCCCACTTCCCTAAAATCCACTTTATGAAAATACTGCAGCCACATGTGGGGGGGAAGGGAGTTTATGGGCTCCAAAATTGAGATGAGGAGTTCAGAAATAGCCCTGATTCAATTCTCCTGAGCTTTTTGCTCATGTGTTTTGTTCTGGTGGAGCCTCTTAGGTGGGAAATGGAGTGAAATGTTTCCTTAAAGCAGCATTTTCGCCTCCCAGTGCAACACATTCATTTGGTTTAGCTCATCCCATTCATTTGCTCCCAGATTTTCCTCCTAGGATATTTTTGGGAGGAGTATCAGTAGCTCCTTAAGGTGAGGCTCACTCTCAGTGTTTCTTTTGCAGGGGATTTTCTCCTCCCGAGAACGGGATAGAATAAAAATAGCCAAGATTCAATCCCAAGGTTGAGCAAGGCAAAATAATCTGGTTTTGAGCTGCTGAGCTGGCACAAACTCCTGGGCAGGGATGGGCTCCAGGCTTTTCCTGGGGGTTTGCAGCTGGAAAAGCCACCTGGAACTCACAGCTCCTTCCTGAGCCCAGCTTAGTGCTCCTATCAGCACTCACCCCAAGCCAAGAGGCTTTTCCCCAAAAACAGGGAATGAAGGGCTCTGTGCAGGGATTTCCTTCCTGCCAGGGCACCCATGGCCTGGGATTTGCCAGCAGAAACCTCCCAGCAGCTGCTGCTGATGCTGGAGCAGCAGCAGGAACTTCTCAGCCGTGGTTTCCCTTCTCCTTGGGAAAATGGGAGTGGTTTTTTATGAAACTGGATTTGGACACTCCAAAAGGCACCACCGGCTGGGGCTCTGAAGGTTGTCCATGTTTAGCACCTCGAGCAGCTCTCTCTTCTTTTGGCCTCTTGGCAAAGCTGTCCTTAAAGGTCTCTCCCAAAATTCCCTTTCCTTTATCCAGCTCCTTGGTGCTCAGCCTTCCCTTTGGTCCCTTTTCCTTCTTCCACAGACTTTCCTCCTCAGAAATGCCATTATTTGGCTGTACCAGCGTGTTGGCTCCAAAATAAGTTTCTCACTCTTCTACACACCAGGTTTTTTCCCCCTCAACATTTCCTGCTGGTATTTTATTTGTCTCTATTGAGATGAGTTTCTGTCACACCCACAAGATTCCCAAATCCTGTTTGTACCCTTTTTTTTTTGCTCAGTGTTGGCAGGATTTCTTTGAACCCGACCATTCTGGCAGATGTTGTTTTCTCCTTCCCTGTTTGTGTCCCGCCGTCGGTCGTCAGGAAACAAACCCACTTTGGTTTTTCGGGTGGAAAGCTGTGATTCCACAGTTTCCTGCCCAAAATTATTTCCTCGCTTTTTTTTTTTTTTATCCTGATCTGTCGAGAGACTCTTCAAGCTGCTGAGATTTTTCCATTCTGCTCTTCTCCTTTGGTTTCACCACAGTTCATCCCTTTGGGGTTTAGTGCTCCACGTGCTGCTGGAAAAGCTGGGAATAAATCTGGATGCCAGGAGCTGGGATCAGGCAGTGCCTGGAGGGAATGGGGTTGTGTAGGTGGATTTAAAAGCAGCTGCACTCGGAGATGATGAGGTGAAAGGATCAGACAGGGCTTAGTGATCAGGTGTGGTAAACAGAGCTCAGACAGAGATAACACCTTGGGTGCAGTGTTCTGAGAATAATCCTGGAGTTCTCTGGGATAAGAGGATGAGAGGAGGGCTTGGAATGAAGATTAAGAGCGATGCTCCCACTGATTCATCTGGGGATATCCCCAGAGCTGCCTGCCTTGGGTTGGAGTCCAAGAGTTTAAAGATTGGGAAGTTATCAGCTGATTCCTGGGAATGGAATTCAGCCATGATCCTTGCCCTTGGACAACTGTTAGGAAGCTCTCTGGAAAATAATAGGGAAAAACTATCTGGAAAATAATGAAAGATCTGGTGGAGTGGGAATAGGTCTGTGGAAAAGATCCAGGTGGAATAATGAGCAGCAGGGGGAAAAAATCCCCCCGGAGTTCATCCATCCTGAGAGGTGACACTGAAGGGAGGGGACAGTTCCAGGGTGAGGGACACAGAGCAGGGCACCAAAGAGCCCAGAGACTTTGGGAAAAAATACTAATGATTTTGGGAAATAATAAATCAATTTGGGGAAATAATAAATCAGTTCCTGAGTGGCAGCAAAACATTGATTTGCTACCAGCCCTGTTTTGCTGAGAAAATAAACTTGTTCTCCCCAGCTTGCACATCAGAGGCTGTCAGAGAACTGGCTCAGGGAAACCTGAGGAATTCCCTCCCAACAGGGAGGTGTTTTGGTGGGGTTTGGGAAGCGAAGGCTGGGTGGGAGCAGTTTGTTACCCTGTTCATGTGGCTCACAGGGAGAAGGGTCCAGGAGCCTGGATCAGGGCTTGGAGCAGCGTTCCAGCTCCCAGCACTTGTTCACCAGCACGGGATCAAAGCCCAGCCAGCCCCTGGGATATCTTGGGTTTCTCTGAATTTCAAATGTGTTTTTCTTCAGCAACGTTGGCTCAGGTTTGCTTAAAACTTGTTTAAACTCCTGGAAGTGAAAGGTTGAATATTTTTGGGAGCGTTGCCAAAATATGAAGCCTTGCTGTGTGAGTTGCTCCGCTCCACGCTCCCGATAAAAGGTGTTTGCTTTTTGTTGTCTCAGGGCTTGCCATGAAATCTGAAAACTCCAGGCTGTGTCACTTTAATATACAAACACTCCAAGCAATACAAAAGCCTTAAAATCAAAGCTGTGCTGTTATCTCTTCAGAGCAGGAGCTTTTTCAAGGAGCTCCTAATGCAGAAGCGGAATCACTTCCCCGTAGCTGCTTTGAAGTTTTTATAGTGTGCAATGGTGGGGCTTTAATCCATGCTAGGGCTGCTCTTAAAAATAGGAGGGGGTTGCAAAGTGAAGCAGCAAAGGGAAAAAACTGCTTGAACATTGACTCAGCCTCACTTGACAGAGGGGCTGGTGCTGTCCCAGCGAGAGGAGAGCTGGGCACGGCTGGCACTGGGAGTGTGGTGCTGCTGGAATGGCCCTGGTTGGGTGCAGGGCAGCCTGGTGATCAATAAAGATAAGAAATCTGCTCAATTATGGCTACAGCACACTCTAATGTCACCCAGAGTGTTTGTGCTTGAGGTCTCAGCTCGTGGCAGGGCTCTGTTTATTCCTCTCTCTAAATCAGCCTGTCCTGAAGTTGCTTTTTCCCCCTCAGCTGGATAATTCCCTGCTCAGCCTCCTGTTCTCCATCCATTCAGAGGTGAAAAATAGCTGGAAACCTCCCTGCCCTCCTGCCTGGTTAATAAATGCAATTAACAACCCGTGTCCTAACGGGCTAGAGAAACAAAGTGACTGGGTACCATCCTGTTTAATTAAAGTGCACTTCAGGAAAATTTCCTTGAAGTGGTGGCTTATATTTCCTTGGGATTGAATCTCACTGAGGTTGGGGAAGACTTGGAGACCACGGAGCCCAAGCTGTGCCTGATCCCCACCTGGTCCCCAGCCCAGAGCACTGAGTGTCACCTCCAGCTGTTCTTTGAACACAATTGCTTTTCTCTTTCTTTTTCTGTCTCTTCCACTTCACTCACTCTTCTCCCTGTCATGAGTATCTCTCTTCTTTTTTCCCCACATCTGCCTCCTTCCTCCTTGTTTTCCCAACTTTTTGAATGAACTGCTCCTGAGCTTGAGGAATATGAGCAAAACCACCTCCAAACCATTCCCTGCTCCCCACATGCATTTGGGCTCCATCACCAGAGAAATGCTGATCACGCCAGCAGAAAAATCCATTTTTTTGTTCTTTCACAGATACATTTTTAGATGGAAGAAGGAATAACATGGAGACACTGGTGTTTGTCTCAACTGGGGCCTGATTTATGCCTCTCCTTCTCTCAAGGGTACAGCTCTCAGTGTTTATGTAGTGAAATGGCTCCAGAAAATGAACAAGGCTCAGAAACTATTTATGGATCCGAATTGGCTGCTTTTCTGTTTAATGAAGTCCCTGTCTTTGAGCCTCTGCCATTTAATTAAGTGCTTTATATAATTACTCTCTGACATCAATTCTGGAAAGTTTGTCTTTTCCTCCTGAAGGAGGTGTTTTATTTAATGGGAGTTTCTGGGTCCTTCAGCTGGGGAGAAGAAACTGCAGATAATTCCAGGGCAGTCACTCAGTGCAGGGTGGGCTGAGACTCTGCTGTGGCCATCCTTTTTTTTCCTCAGTCACTGATGTCTCTAAATTTTCCCTGATTCCTTCTCTTTTTAGGAAAAGGAGCTGTGTCACTGCAACCACAGCATCTCAGAGCTTTCACATCCTCACCTCTCTGACCTGGTAGCTCATCAGAGGGAAAGTTGCCTTCTCTGGGAAAAAAAAAAAAAAAACCCTTTTAAAAATGATTTTCCCTTTTTGTTATTGTTTTTTTTTTTTTTTTTAATCCTCAGATACTCCCTCGATTCTCAAATTCCAGGTATAACAAGCAGACAGGGTTTTCCATGAGCAATTCCCTAATAACCTTACCCCAATCAATCATTATTTCCCCTCTGTTTATACATCCTGGGATTCCAGGAGCCCTTTTAAGCACTAAAGTTGTACCACAATCTTATTTTTCAGCTGCTTATCACCCACATGATCACAAAAATCTCTTTTCCTGGCAGCCTGGGGTTCCAGGAGCACCCAGAGAGGAGACAAAAGTTTGCTTTATTCGGGATTAGTTTTACAGGGACTGGGAATGTGGGGCTTTCCTGGCTGGTTCCAGCTCATTATTTGGGCCAATTCTGTGGATTTTTCAAAGCCAAAGAGGGGAGAGGATCTAAGAAAATAACTATAATGACATTGAACCAGAGCTCATTCAAGTTGTTCCTGTCAGAAATTTTAATTTGGGAAGGAAAAGTGGCCCCTGGTGGATGAAAGGATTTCACCTTTTCCCCGTTAACTCTTTGTGGGGAGGGTTTGTCCCAGCCCTGGAAGGAGGAAAACCCAGCTGGGCCAAGTGTCAGTTGTGTCTCCATCCCTGTTGTTCTCTGGAGGAGCTGCTGGCATCAACTCTGAGGCTCCACAGCTCCTCTTCTTCACCCTGAGAGGTTTTATCTCCATCCCATCTCCTTCTCCCCCCAGCTTTGGGTGTAACACGGGGTTAATTACTGAGGGGGTGTCTCAAGAGAGAATTTTTGAAGGTCAAACTTTAAGGATTGTTTCCAGCATTAAATTTATCCTGTTTAGGAAAAGCTTTCTCAGGAAAAGCTTGGCTCCAGGGGATAATATTTGCCCACAGCTCCTGCTCCAGGAGTTTTCCTGGTTCCCTCAGGGGATTTATGGCTGAGAAAGGCAAAATGATAATATTTTATACATTGACACTCTGCTGTCATTTGAAAATTCCTGTGTGTTTGCTGCTTGCTGAGCTTTGGAGTTGTACTGGGTGGAATTACAGAAATATTCCATTTAGGAGTGCTGGGAAGAGCAGGAGACAGGTTTGTGACCAGATGGTTGAGCATTGGTGAAATTCTAAGCAGGTGAAAATAGAGAATTNGAATTTTTTTTTTTTTTTTTTTTTTTTTTTTTTTTTTTTTTTTTGTCTCCTGTGTAACCCACCCAGACTGAATCTTTGCAGTTCTTGGTTTCTGCTTGGCACAAAGTGAAGTCTCTAAATCAGGAGAGACCATTTAGCCTGAAATATTCCCCTCCTCTCCCTCAGTGCTTGGAGGGAGAGAACAATGGCAAAGAAAGATGAATGCTTCTTGCTCTTTAATTGAGTCTAATAGGCTATAAATACATTTTTTCCCTCAACTACAGGAGCAGAATAAAAGGCTTCTGGTAAAACTGGTTTTTCACTTAAAAAACCCCTGCTCTTTGGAAAAGCTTCTGCTCAGAGACACCTGTGGAAATCCCCTGGAGTAGTTTTCAGGCATTTTAATTCCTAATAAAAGCTTTCAGTTCAGGGGCTGCACTGATGCAGGGTTACAGGCACAGAGTTGGAAATGTCATTTAAAGTTGAGTCATTTTGCAAACCTCATTTTTTCTTTTTTTACCTTCCAGGTTGAACTTGATGAGCTCAGTAAAACCCGAAATGCAGCATTTTGCTGTATCAAAAAAGGCTCCCAAAACGAGCAGTTCAGCACCTGTGTAAATTCAGAGGGTTTATGACACTCTGGCCATTATTTTTAGGGTTATTGCTGTTTTTTCTCACTTCTGCCTGTTTATGCTGCCAATAGAAAAAAAAAATGATGCTTTTTGCTTAGATATGATTACAGGGATATAAGAAGATGCTTCAGTTCATCCTGGTGGGGTGAAATGTTCCTGGCAGGCCTTCAAATGCAATCCCTGCTCTGTCTACCTTCACATTTAGTAAATAAATTGTCATTTGGGACCTGGATTTTTCTGCATTGTTACCTGGTAGTGGCCAAGTCTTTTCAGGCATTTTAAAACCTTTTTTTTTTTTTTTTTTACAGACTTTCATTTCATATTCAGCTCATCTCTGTTAATAGTTCCACCCAATTAGCATCAAAATCAGGTGAAATCTTGACATCCCTTTTTTTTTTTTTTTTTTTTTAAGTGCTTCAATCACACCTATTTTGCTTTGTGCCATTAACTAAATCGTGCCCTTTGAGAAACTCAAATCTTAGTCAAACATTTAATGTCCTTTCCTTAGGCCCACGTGGGTGTTTGTCAGAATTCTGGCTGCTCTTCGTGGCTGTGCTCGTGCCTCTCCCAGGATTGATGGGATCCAGCACCTCGAAAGCAGCTCCAGCTCCCTGTTTGTCAGAGCTGACAGGAATTTCATCAAACAACTGCTTTGTGCCTCATTTTCCCTTTCATTTCCCTCCCTAATCTTAATTTTTCTCCTAAAAGAGGCATGGATAATAATTGACTTTCTAATTGGGATGCAGAGTTTGTGGCTGTGCAATTTAAGTGCCGATGCTTTTCTTTTTTTTTTGCTGCAGGAATAATTCCTTTACTCTCATTATTCCGAATATTCTTAATTTTGGGGGGTATTTGTGTGGTTGTCAGGACAAATATTCAGGTTGGAGTAACCCAGCCCAGTTGGGATTTGATATTTCCATGGATGGTGATTCCACAGCTTCTCCAGGCACCCTGTGTTTGACCAGGAAAAAATTGCTTTTATTTAAATTTCAGTGGAATTTCCTGCATTTCGGTCTGTGCCCATTCAGGAAAATGATAAACAGAAATTGTTGACTTGGTGTGTTCATGTGGAAAATTATCCTGTGACTTCTCCAATCTTTGATGGAATTATCGATAAATAATTGATAAATCCAGGGAAATTGCCCTCATTTGCTGGGGGAGCACATGCAAATAACTTAATAAATTAATTAATTAATAAATCCAAGCATAGCTCTGGAAATCTGATATTGCACAAGGTGGTCCTAAAGGAAAATTTAGGGGTTCCATGAGCTCCCAGGACAGTGGTGAGCCCATAATGGGTGTAATTAATAAAATTAATAAATATTAAATAGTAACAAAGCAATAAATTATAAATTAATAAATTATTAAAATATTAATTAGTAATTAATTAACAAATAAGAATTAATAAATATTCTTTCATTAATAAAAGTAATAGAAGTAAGGGGGTGGTTTTGGTGTTAATTACTAGTTTGGGTGTTAATAAATTAGTTTTGTTTTTAATGAATCTTCCTCCACCTCCTTGCTGTGACGATTCCCCCCAAAGCTCCAAGAACGGGAGTGGCTGGGGGGGGTCCAGAGGGAGCAGGGCAATGTGCCAGGAGGGATTGCAGGAATTCCAGGGAATAACTGGGGCACTGGGATCCATCTGCATGGATTTACCTGAGAAAGGGGAATGGAGCTGAGAGAGATGTCCCAGCTAACGGAGGGCTCAGGCTGGGAATAACGGGAATATTTCCTGTGCAATGGGAATTCAGCCTCTCCCAGCACGGATAATCAGCTTCCAAAGGCTGGGGAGGACCTGCCTGGGAACATTTTCCTGTTTTTCCAAAGGACTTCTTCATTCAGAGAGTGAGACAGGGAAGTGCTGTGGTCCTGGGTGGAGATGCCAGGCAAGATCATGATAATGATGCCCCTTGCCTTGATGAAAATGAATCTTTTAATTAGACCTGCAGGTTCCAGAGCGTTGCTGGTGGCTCTGCCAAAGCAGAGGGGGCAGATCCGTGTCCATCCTTTGTCCTCCCTCATCTGCAGCCTGGCTCCATCACACAGAGCACGGGCCTTGCTCATTTGCACTCACTAATTAAAAGCACGGCTGGTACCAGTGCTCCATGAACCAATCCCTCACTGGAAAATGGAGAATAATTGGGGTTTCACAGGTTGTCAGCTGTGCTGCTCGGTGCCCAGCTGCAGGAGTGTCACCTGTGTGTCCCTGCTGGGGGAAGGAGAACAGAATATTTCATTTTTCCATCCCAAATGTTGCTGGGGTTCCTCGCTGCTCCCCCCAGGACACTTCAATAATTCTCTTGAAGCAGCGAGTGGCAGGGGCTGCTTTAAGGGCTGAACTGAAATGGGTAATTTGGAGCCATAAATCACCATATTTTTATTTTTACCCACGTGGGGACGTGGTGCTGTGCCTTGCTGGGAGCCATAAATCCACACCCAGGCTGTGCCAAAGGAGATCAAACTCCGTGTGCTCCCAGCAAAGCCCAAATTCCAGATGGTTTTTCCTTCCCAGTTCTCACTGGGCAATCCATTATTTCCTCCAGCTGTGGATTACTGTAATTATGGATTTCGTAGATCTCTGACAATCCAGGGTGAACACTAATTTGAATTTTGGCCGTCTCCTTGGAATCAGGTTCATTTCCTCATTATTAGATGGTGTCTGATGAAATAAAGATGTTTGGGAGCTAATATTTGGAAATAACTGTCCAAGGACTGCAGAATAGTAGTGGTGGCTTTGGTGTCCAGTGTTGTTGAAAGTCCCAGCAGAGAATTTCTGAGCTCCTCAAAGGTTTTCAACTCAGAACTTTATTTTCAATTGTCAGCTGAGCTTTCCTAGAATACATATTAATCAATTAATGTTTATTGAAGAGGAGGGGAAAAAAAAGGCGTTTTTAAATTGAAATAATTGGCTGAATGCACCAAAATTTGGGATTAAAAGGAAAGAATTCTCTTGGCATGTTTGTCCTTCAATAGTTCCTTGCTTTAGAGGGCAGACTGTTTGTCCTGGTGCCATTTGTGGATCTCGTGTTATCCCAGGAGAGCAGATCCTGGTTTTCTCTCACGTTTTCCCTTGGAATGACTGTTCATAGCTCCACATCCTTACTCCAAGAGGTTTTCCTCAGCAAAATCCCACTGCCTTCAGGGCAGCTGATCCTAAACACCGAGGGTGGGCTGGGAGAGGAGTGGGAATTTCCCTGCGATTCACCTTCTGCGAGCAGAATTTTGGGATCTGATTCCATCCCCACCAGCCCTTCCTGTGTGGAGAGACGTGGCTGCCCTGAGTTTGGCTCCCAGGGAGGCAGGAGCCCAGGGAATATTCTTTAGCCACTTCCAGAGCATCAGGCTGCCAAGAAAACCCTTGGAGTGGCAGTAAAATGGGAATAAATCCTGGCTGTGTTGGAGCAGGGGAATGTGCTCAGGTTGTCCTGGTTCAGCCCTGGGAGCTGGGACATCTCTGCCAGAATGAGGGGACCTGGGAAAGGTGGAGCCCAGGTCTTTTATTTAATCTGGGATGGGATTCTTTTTTAATCTAGGAATCTTAATTTATGTATGTAAGTCAATGTACAGATATTTCTGCACTGTCCTTTTTTGGAAGTGAACAGGAAAGCCTTGGGGAATTGCTACCAAAATTCACTGCTGGGCTCTCTGGAGAACATTCCTTGTCCACAGCCTCATTATTCCGTGGTTTTTACTTTCCCATGGAGAGATGTCTGATGAGTTAAGTGCACTTTCCTTAGAACAATGAATTATGTGGGTGGATTTGGGGCTTTTTTTTTTTTTTTTAAAAAGATGGAAGTCGAAAAATTTGTATTTAATATTTCTGCTAAGGAGTGCTGGTCTGAGATGTGGGCTGTGAAATTCCCAAAGGGATCACCATGGATTTCAAACAGCACCCCTGGCTGGAATATTTTCCATGGTTTTCCATCTTTTCCATGGAGGATTGAGTGGGTGTGGGTGGGACAGTGACAGTGACCCCACCCTGGGAACACCTTTGGATCCAGGGGGCTCTGGAGATGAATCCCTGAAGGTTCTCTGGGATCTGCTGGGATTCAGCATCCTGATTTCCATGGGAGGTTTTCCTGGGATTCCCGAGGCTCAGGAACAGCAGGAAGAATTTGTCTGGAGTGACCCGTGCAACTGAGGGGTTTAAGCTCAGGGCTTTTGTTGGGGTGAGCTCAGAATTCCTCCTGAGGCTGCAGAGCACAGGAATGGGATCAGCAGCTCCCCCAGCACCCCAAGGAACCACTTTGCTCCCTGTGCCTTCCAAATCCCAGATTTTTCCTGGGTGTAGGAACCCCCTTGATCCTATACCTTGGTTTTTAGGCACCACAGTTCAACTGACTGCTCTGTAATTCCACCTCTCTCCATTTAAATTATTTCAGAACTGCCCTTCCCAAGCAGCATCTCCCCATCCCCTGGGAATTTTCCAGCACGGACGACCTTAAAAGAGATTTTTTTCAGCCCATTACCTGTGGATTCCCGGGTGGATTTCAGCTGGCCCAGCCAGCTGGAAAATATCTCATCCTTACAAGCACTTCCCGACCTGTTCCTGCCCTGTTCTGCCACGGGATTTTGGTTCTTTGCCTGGGGTTTAGCTGCCAGTGAATGCAGAGGGGCCAGGTGGTGGCTCCAGGGAAAGGTAATGAGCAGTTTAGGACAGAGGAACATGAAATCCTGCAGCTTTCAGCAGCTCCTCAGCCCAGCAGTGCAGCAGCCTTCTCCCTGGGTTTTCCGTGTTCCAGATGGATTTGTGGAAATCTTCCCTCCCTGCCTTTGCTCCGAGGAATTCCATTCTTTAGTTCCCGTTTGTGTCCTTGTTGATATTTTCTATTCTTTCATTCCTGCATATTTTGTGACTGTGTGGGTGTGTCAGTCTGAGGTCAGAGCAGCTCAGGGCTTAGCCAGGTTAATCATCCCGGGATCCTCCTGCACCAGGACACTTTCCACTCACAATTCCCTAAGGTTTGCTCCCCAAAACTTTATTTTATTTGCAGCTTTGGACCTTTTGCACCGGCAAGCCTCAGAAATCTTTGTGTCCTTCCTTTAACGATGCCCTGGTGCCAGGGAGCTGAGCAGCGACCCCTTCCCCTGTCCCAGGGTGCTCCAAGCCCCGTCCAGCCTGGATTCCAGCACTTCCAGGGATGGGGCATCGCCTCTGAAGGAGGAAATTGTTGTGATCCACGTGGTTTTTGGAGGGGAGGGAATCCTGTGGGAAGGAGGGGCAGTGGGGTCTTGGTGTGTCTTAAAATACTTTGTCAGTTTAGGGCCTACGACAGGAATGCCACGCTCTGCCCTGAATCCTGTGTTTTCTTTGCCCTGGATCCTGTATTTTATTTTACTTGGATCCTATATTCTCCCTGGATCCTGTATTTTATTTTCCCTGGATCCTGTATTTTATTTTACTTGGATCCAGTATTTTCCCTGGATCCTGTCCCTGGATCCTGTATTTTCTTTCCCCTAGATCTCCCTGGATCCTGTATTTAATTTTCCCTGGATCCTGTATTTTCTTTTCCCTGGATCCTGTATTTAATTTTCCCTGGATCCTGTATTTTCCCCAGATCCTGTATTTTATTTTCCCTGGATCCTGTATTTTCTTTTACTTGGATCCTGTATTTTCCCTGGTCCCTGGATGTCTGCAATAGCTGGGAAGGCAGAATGAATTCTCTCAAGGCCATGAAAACCATCAATTCCTGCTGTTCCCCTCTCCCAGTAAATCAGGGGTTCACTGCCACAGTGGGTGGGGCTGAGTTAATGAACTCTCCAGAAGTGTTTGTTGATAATTAATAATAATTGAGAATTGATAATTAATGGCTGTACCAGTTAATTTGGTCTCTCAGAGCTTCCCATGCCATGTCCTGACCTTCCCATGGCTCTTGTTTTCCACCCTGGCTTTTCAGGGGGCTGTGGAGCCGGTTAATTAACGAGTTTGGTGTCTTAATTAACGAGTTTGGTGTCTTAATTAAGAAGTTTGGTGTCTTAATTAACAAGTTTGGCCACGGAGCTCTCAGGTCACTCTTTGTCCCCATTTGTGTGAGAAAACAGGGAATTTGGGATATTTTACCTCCCTCCTCCTCCTCCCCACCCCAGGAGGAGCAGCATTCCCAGGGCTTTTCCCTCTTGGAGAGGGATTTCCACTGAGCAGAGTTTATAGCACAATTCATTAAAACTTGTTTAAGTGTTTTAATGCCAGAAACATGGAATTTTGGGGGGGGAAATGCAGATTTTAAAGATGGAGTGCGTTGGGGAAGTCAGGATTTGGGATGTGGTGAGCCTGTGGAATGGGATGAGGATGAGGAAGGATGCAGCTGTCCCTGCTGGGCTTCCACCAAAACTTCCCCAAAATTTCCCAGAATTTCCCAAATCAACTAGATGCTTTGTCCAGGCACCGCTTGATCTTTGAAGCAGCTCCATAAAAAACCCATAATGAACATTTTAGACCTTTCCTTCCCCAGGTACAAAGCAGCTCCCAGAAGGAGCCACTCCAGAGAGCAAATTTCAGCATCATTTACAAAAGGAAAATTGACTTTGGATGTATTTTTCCCATCCATTAAAAAAATATGGGCAAATTTGGGGGTGACAGGAGGCCACTGGTGGATTTTGGGTCCAGGTTGCTGCAAAATGAGGGATTTCAGCAATTCCTGGTGGGATTTTTATGTCAGGGGTGGGGGGTTGAGTGAACGGAGAAAAAATGGGATTTTTGTGGTGAATAAGCTCTGTGAGTGAATTTCCTTGGAGATCTTTTAAACTGTGTTCTCTCTAGATGAAATATTCATTTTTCCATGGTAGGACGGAATACCCTAAAGTCAATTAAGGTATTCAAGTCAATCCTTGATTTAATTTGCCTCAGACTGGAAGCAGATTCCCAGGGGAATGCTGGAGTTAAAATTTTAGAGAAGTTGGCCATGGAATTGCTTTCCCATAGGGATGAGGATGATGATGATGATGATGATGATGATGATGATGATGATGATCATGATGATGATGATGAAGAAGAAGAAGAAGAAGACTGACCAGCAAATTGAATTCCTGAGCTCAGGTGTTTTCTAGGAGCACAAAAAATCCCTCCCAGAGATCAGGGAGAACAAATCTCTTCTCACATTAAACACAAATTCCTGAACTTGGGCTAAAATAATCCGTGTACAATGTGCCTCTTGGCCTTCCTGTGGAAAAAGCAACTCTTGAAATGTAATTTTAATTAATAATTAATTAATTATGCTGCACTCATGAGGGCAGTTCCTTTGGTTGTCCAGGAGTAATTCCCTTGGTGTCACACAGGGTCAGCAGGCAAGGATATTTTAAGATTGCAATTTAATCTCTGATTAACTTTGGAAAATGAAATATAATGCCAGAAGGAGGCTGGAGCAGAGCAGAGATGAATTCTGGTCACTCCCAGGCCTGGAATGAAACAACCTCCTTACACCAAATAATTTATTTTTCTTTTTTTATGCCTTGAGACTGGCAGGAAAATGGGAGCACGGAGCCCTTGCTGCTCTGACAGAGAGGAAAAACTGAAAAAACCCAACCAAGCTGTGCCAGAAAAAGGGAATTTCTGTTCCCTGGTGGGAAATTCCCAGGGGAGGGATGGAAATTGGGAATCCAAGCTGGATTTGGGTCTGTGCAGGTGTGAGAAGGAAATTGGGAATCCAGGCTGGGTTTGGGTTTATCCAGGTGTGAGAAGGAAATTGGGAATCCAGGCTGGGTTTGGGTCTGTGCAGGTGTGAGAAGGAAATTGGGAATCCAGGCTGGGTTTGGGTTTATCCAGGTGTGAGAAGGAAATTGGGAATCCAGGCTGGGTTTGGGTCTGTGCAGGTGTGAGAAGGAAATTTGGAATCAGGCTGGATTTGGGTGTATCCAGGTCTGAGAAGGAAATGGGAATCCAGGCTGGGTTTGGGTGTATCCAGGTGTGGGAAGGTGCTGGGGCTCTCAGTGGTTACTCCTCAGTTACTACAGTTTTACACACAGCTCCCCCATCACTCCAGCCCCGGCCCTGGGTTCATTCCCTCTCCTTGGGGCCCCCAGCAGAGCGAGGAAGGAATTCCAGGAATTTTCTGGGTGTTTTTGTATCTGGGATCAAGTGATTCCAGTGAAGTGATTCCATTCTGGGCTTTAAAATGTAAAAAAAAACCCCATTAAATTTAGTTCCACTCTGCCACGTGGTGCTTTAAAATTTAGAATAAAAATTCAGAATAAACATATTAAATGTTATTCCACTCTGTCACATGATGCTTTATAAGTTAGAATAAATACATTAAATTTGATTTCACTCTGTCACATGGTACTTCAAAATTTAGAGTAAAAATTTAGAATAAACACATAAAATTTATCTCCACTCTGCCACATGGTGCTTTAAAATTTAAAATAAAAATTTAGAATTAATACATTAAATTTGATTCCACTCTGTCACGTGGTACTTCAAAATTTAGAGTAAAAATTTAGAATAAACACATTAAATTTAATTTCACTCTGTCACGTGGTGCTTTAAAATTTAGGATAAATACATTAAATTTGATTCCACTCTGCCACATGGTGCTTTAAAATTTAGAATAAAAATTCAGAATAAACATATTAAATGTTATTCCACTCTGTCACGTGGTGCTTTGTAAGTTAGAATAAATACATTAAATTTGGTTCCACTCTGCCACGTGGTGCTTTAAACTTTAGAATAAAAATTTAGAATAAATTGGATTCTATTCTACCACTTGGTGTCTTAAAATTTAGAATAATCACATTAAATTTGAGTCTACCACTTGGTGGTTTAACATTTAGAATAAACACATTAAATTGGAGTCTACTGTGCCACTTTGTGCTTTAAAATTTAGAATAAAAATTTAGAATAAACACGTTAAATTTGAGTCTACTCTGCCACTTGGTGTTTTAAAATTTAGAATAAAGACATGAAATTTGATTCCTCTCTGCCACGTGGTACTTTAAAATTTAGAATAAAAATTTAGAATGACAATTTAGAATAAAAATTTAGAATAAAGACATTGAATTTGGTTCTACTCTGCCACTCAGTGCTTTAAAATTTAGAATAAAAATTTAGAATAAATACACTACATTTGATTCCACTCTGACATGTGGTACTTTAAACTTTAGAA
>VZTR01006167.1:13467-24287 GCA_013400775.1 Chaetops frenatus | reverse complement strand
GCTTTTTTGGGGTTCAAAAGCTAGGTATCCCAACCCTGTAGAAATGCTAAGTTTCAACTGTCCCCATTAAATACATGAATGTAAGAGAAAAGAAGTGCTGCCAACTTGATATCCTAGCCCAGAACTCCCCTCTAGTGAGCAGGACACCTGAGCTTTCCGGATATCAGAGATCTGTTGCCAGACAAGTAAGGCTAGGGTACTCCCACCACCCCCAAAAGAATGATGGGTTACCAAACTCTGTTCTCATGAGGACATGGGGACTTTAGTCAGTATCTGCTTGGTTTCAAATGCATAAAATATCCTTAGGAGCAAGGAATTTGGAGTGGCTCCAGCCCTTTCCCCATTATGCACCCTAACATTAATGCAAAGGCATGTTCCTTCATGCATGTCTTCTTACACTGCCCCTTGAATCTTGTGTTCCCAACTGCATAATGGTTCACACTTTCCAAAAGATGAGAAAAAAAACCATTTCTGCCTACCCTGGCTGTGCTGGTGCTCTTCTGTAACACAGTAGATGTGCCTAGAACACACAGTACCAAGGAGTGCACAGACCTTAAAATGACAGCTTTGCTGGGTTCCAGTGAATCTCTTACAAGCCAAGAGTAATATCACTTTGGTTTGCATTAAAGGAGCCAAGGACGATCCAGACAGTCCTGCCCAAATGCATTTCCTCAGTACTGAAACTCAAGTAAGGCAGAATTTCAGCAAGGTCCTACTGTGTGACACGAGCTGTTGGCCTATTTAGGCACCTGGCCCTTGGCATGTGCTTGTGAGTCTCAGCATAGGTCCTGTGGAGGCATGTACATCACAGTACTTAAATTTCCTTTTGTATTCAGAACTTCTGGAACATTAACCAATATCTACTTAGCTGTATCATCAAGCTGATTTAAAAATACTAATTTCAACTCTTCTGTCCCATAATAGACTCAAATATCTTGTTTCAGTGGTTCAGAATTTTACAACTTGGTTTTAATTACCCTTGGATTATAATTTTCAAATCTTCTCTAATGATAATAATTTGTAGAGATACAAGACTGCCAGAGGGGAGAAAAGAAAACAATGTATTTACAAATGCAGTAATAGGACATCTTATAAATCAAGAAGGGTCCTTCATTTAATTTGTATTTTGTCTTTGATTGCTTATCTGTCTGCATGCAGGCTTTGCTTTTTACGTTCCTGAATTTCCAGGAGAATTTTTTTAATATACACATTGACCTTTTGTAAACAATGTAGGGAGAAAGGGGGAAATATTTAATCAGTTCAATATAAATTTCAATCGCTTCAAAGGTTTTATGCAACCCACAAAATATATATTAAAATACAACAATACAACAGCCATCTATAAGCCTAGTTTGTAGAATGTGAGTTTATAAGCACTATTTCTCTTTTCCCTGATAAGTATACCACTATGGTGAAAGAGAAGTTTTTCCTCTTCATTTGGAGTTTCTGCTTTTTGAAGCCTTTTTGCATGTAGTAAGGGAGTGAAGAGGAAGCTCAAGTTTATGTCTGAGGTTTTGGCAGGTTAAGACAACTAACTTATTTTGGAAAACAGTATGAAGAGATTCCTGCTGGCCTTTGCCATGTGGCTCTTGGCTTTAAGAGTGTCACAACATGGCTGCATGTACTTCTAGCTATAGGTCACTGAAAAATTGCACAAAATCTGTATGTGAAGATTTGGGATAATTTTTTCTATTACAAGGAAGTTTTACTTAGATGGGAACCTTAGCTTTTTTCTGTTCTGACATCACACAAAACCTTATACTTCTGGCTATGACATTTTAGTGGTTTTGAACTGGTTAAATTAAGTGGTTTACCAGTGTACTTGATCTTTCTTTGCAAATGAAGTAGGGTAGAATTGTGATTATGTAAGTGTCTTGGATAAGTATTTCATACTTTTACACAGCTGGATCTAAAATCATTCCTCCCTCTGAACTCCCTGGATAAACAACATTTGGCTTCCTAGCAACCTCATTTTTCCTCAGTCATTCAGACAAATTATTGCAATTCAGTTTTAAAACAGTTTGAATTGAAATTATGAAAAATACCTGTGTTGCAGAGGTAAAATTTCTTTTGCTGCAAAATTTATGTACTGTGCAGTAAAAGCAGGCAGGAGTAAATGTTTTAGGCACCCTACTTTGTTAATTTCTCTCCTGCTCCTTACCTTTATTGAGAGGAAGTTGCAAGCATACTCAGAGAAAAAAAAAAATAAAGAAAGCAACATCTCTTGCCCTTTGTGCAAAATAGAAACTTTAGGAGGAATACAGAGATGTGACAGTGAAATGAGCTCAGCTGAGGCCAGACAGATGGACAGTGGGCTGAAGTTCATGGCATGCAGAGGGAAGTCAAGAGCCAAGTTTATCCCGTTTTCAGGAGAAGGCAAATGGTGACCTAGCTGGAGATGCTGCCTAACAAGGCAGCAGGATGATGGAGTCAGACAGCAATAAGGTGATGGGTGATAGACACAGGTATTAGGAAAAGTAACCACAATGTGATTATCACAATCAACCACAAGAACAGCCTACCCAGCTGATTATTGTCCCTCATGAAGGTATTCAAAACTTGACTGGACAAGGTCATGAGCAAATGCCTTAGGCCATTCCTGATTTGAGTAGGGGTTGGATGAGATAACCTAAAGAAGCCCCTTTGTTATTCTATAATTCCAGCTTTTGAACATTCTACTCTATCTGAAGCAGCTGTGTTTTAACTATATGGATGTGCTGGACGATGCCTACTGTACAGAGCAGGTCCCTCACTATGAACATTAGTCAGTTTGGGGTTCTGAAAGTGACTTCAGCAGAAGCAGACCCTAACTTCTGCTCCAAATATTTGCATTTATTCATTGATGCAAGTTTACAGCTTCTGATGCTCATGAAGAAATGCTTGAAGTTGTTTACTAACTGTTCTACTTGATTTAAGTAGATGCTTTGCAACAGCAAAGTAATCCAAATTCAAGTGACTTGAAACTGCCAGTAATCTCTCTCCATGGTGAAATTGTTTTCATCTCAAAACTCATTTAATAGCTTTGCTTTTCTGTCCTGCATTTGCCTCCATCCCTACACTTCATTTTTTCCATGGTTTTTCTCTGACACTGTAAAGAAGGAAAATAGTGGATGCAGTATAAATCAGAATAAGTTTTGCCTTGGTACCTACATTTTAAAAAAAAAAAAGAACTAGTACAGAATTTCATAGTTTCCATGACTGCTACTATGCTACTGAGGTCAATACCCCAAGTGAACTCTTACAGAAACTCCAAGAACTAGGAGTAGACAGGAGTCTGTGTACTTCTAAGTCTGGGTTTATAACATTTGATCTTGAAATACTTGGGTTATATGTTGCCATTTTTTATGCAGATATGCCTCAAACGTCAATCAGACTTAAAATGACCTTTGGCAAGCCACACAGAATTTAAAATCTCAAGTTTTTATGTCATTCTTTTACATCTTTTTGAAGTTCTTCACTACATTGATCTATAAAAAAAGAACAGATAATAATCTAGATTAAAATGACAAAAAAAGACCACAATTTCTCCCTACAAATGTACACCAGGCAGAGAAGAAGAAGAACAAAAATATGTGCATGACCAGCACAGGTCATGTTGTCTGATGATAAGAAACAGTATGAGTTTAGAGGGAGTCAGCACCTATAATTCAATGAAGATATGACCAATGTCTTGAGGAAGAGGGAAAAAGTGGCATAGTTACACTGGTGGCATTGCACTCCCACGTAAGGAGCATCCAATTTGCTTCAACAGATTTCCAAAGTAGCATGTACATAGTGGTCATCCCTCTCCAGGGTAGGCTGCCACTCTGAGAGAGTGAAGAAAATCTGTATTCTCTCTGTTTCTCAGTGTAAAATATAACCATATTAAGTCTGTTAGGATTTATAAAATCAAGCAGTATTTCCTGCATGTATTTGGACAGTGTAATTCAAAATCAGCTTTTGTTTCAGCCTAATAACATTTTATATATGAAGGTGTTAGTAAATAAGGCATTTCTTAATGTGTTAATGACATTTTCAAGTGGCAGTTAATTTGTTTCTGGGTCACTGAATCATATTTGTTTGAAATCTTCATTTCACAATTTCACATTAGTTCCCTAAAAATGATACTGTAAGAATATCTTTGTAAACATTTTCTCACTACTGCTAAGCATCAAATTTCTTGGCATGTATATGCAAACATCACAGTTGTAACCACGAGTAGAGTTCTGACTAGGCAATTCAATGTACTGTTGCCCAGAACAAGAATGTAGTCAAACCAGATGAGATGGATCTTTTTGACACCAGGTGAACCAGTGTGCCTGATGGGGGCACACCCAGAGAAAAATCCAAGGTAGAAGATTGCTCTTGTCTACATATTCGTGTTTCCTGCAGCAAAACCTGCTAAATTTTGATGCTTTCAGTAACTTACCAAGCCTAATTCCACCAAAATATTCTGAATATTTCTACATTGCTCTAGACAGACCACAGCCTACTAGGTTTTCTGCAGCTGGACTATATGCTACTGGGGTAGGAACTAGACAATTCAGTTTTAAGGATGAAAGTTTTACTACTGTTTCTACTCACCCAAACCTATTCCTGCACTATGCAGAGCTTAGGTAGAAAAGAGAACCTGACAGAAAATAGAACATCCAATACTTTTCTAGTGATAACTGAATTTTTAATGGTGACAAATCAGAAATATACAGATTTTTTCAGATGAGGAAGCAGAGCAATTACCCTATTCACATAACACGAGGAATATTGAGAAACCCATCTGAAACCCTGAATGCTTAGGTACACAATTTATATGCAAGACTACTACTCTTCTCACATTAAAAAATGGTAATAACGGACTTTCAAAGAGAGTCCTGGAGACACCAAGGGAAAGCTGTCTCCAACCTTAGCAGGACTGATTTTTCCTGATCTTACATTCTCTTTCTCTCACTAAAATAAGTGAGAAAACTTTTAATGTCTATTTTTCATGCTTTGAATCTCAGTATGCAGGGCTGCACATCTCACCTTTAAATGCTCTGAACGCTAGAAACTCAAACTGTTAATAACTGCCTTTTGTAAGTGTAATTTTCAGAATGTGACCAAGGTGTTTATTCTATTGACTACACTCTTTGAAGTGCATAGAGAGATATCCTGCAGAGACTAAAGCAACTATATATACACTTCCCATGGGTAAAACTGCAGTCATCTTTCTCATATTGCCACTAACTGGCCTGATTACTCTCACAATGGAGCTAATTTTGCACTGGAACTATTTCTTTATCTTCAAAGAAGGTTGTCTTCATTTAAATTTAATCTGAGAAGGAGTGTCAGGCTCCAAATATGATTTAATCCACAGAAAAACGTAAGTTGAAGTGAATCTATTTAAATCTTAAGCTATTTGAGTTCATCTCTTTTAAAAGAAAAAAATCTTCTAGCATTGAAGAAACAAAGTCAAGAGATTTACCCATCATAACTATTTGAGTTACATCGGCTGTTTTCTCCACCCTATATGCCAGTGTTACTAAGTTCTTCCAGTTTTCTGCTTTTTTATTCTACTTCAAGGGAAATGAAGTTTGCACTGAACAAAATTTGTATTTTTCAGGCTTGGGGTCCCCAGCACAAAGTACTTTAAACACTAAGCAGAAATTCTCTAGAGTTATAACAGTATTACAGAAGTTCATCAAGGCAGGATTAAAAAATAACTGGTAAGGATCATTCAAAACAAATTAATGAAACATGAACTACAGTGCTGGGATGTACCTTATACTAGATGTATTTATTAGTCTTTCAGGACTTGCTTTTCTCTTTACAAAATGTTTATGTGACTTTGTAAGTAGAATCAGTGTGAGCATTGATGACACAGCACTCGCTTCAAAGCCCAAACTATTACAAAAAGGTATTAGACACATGATGGAAGTCCTAAAGATATTTCTAAATACCNAGGGAGAGTAGGTAAAGAAAAGTATGGAAGTATGGCCATCACTTTCCTCCTGAGTTATTTTCTAAGGAAAAATAGCAAACCCCAGTGATCACTGAGAGTATGTAACACAGCACCTCTCCCAAGGAACAAAAAATCATATTTTCCTCTCATCCTCTAGATCCCAGACCTGTCCTGACTCCTGTCCCACCACTTTGACAAAGCACAATCCACCATGCAGTTGGTTGACATAGTAATAACTATTCATAGATTTCTTGTCTGGCTGATTTCCCTTTGATCAGCTCACAGCTAATATCTATCTGCAGCATCACCAGGAACACAAATTCAGACCTCTCTCTAATATCCTGAGAGGTTTATACCTTTAAGATTTCGTCAGATTTGTCTAAACAAGCCAACATAAAAAAATTACTGTGGTGAACTTAAGCCAGGCAACATGCCCATGTAAGCCTGATCTAATTAAAAATTAGGCTAAAAGCATTATGGCTTTTTTGTTGCAATCAATGCTGTTCTGCTACACTTTGTCTCATTTGTATTGGGTAGCTGAAAAACTGCAAAATTACAGAAATTCTGGGCAAGTAAATCCTGTAAATCCCAACCAAAGACTGTTTATCATCCCCTTGATGTACCTTCCTCTTCTGATTCTGGGAAAACTTTTCATGATGTTCCAACAGCTTAATGCAATGGTCCATGTAACTTAAACCTTAAATTAAAGCACAACAATGGAAATGCTATGTTTGCAGTATTATTTATTTGACCTGAGATTGCCTTGGGGTTTCATTGTAAGTTTGGAGGCTGCAGACCTTGGAAACAAGCTTTTAGCAATTAGCTAATTTATTGTCTTTGGACATATCCTGAAAGGTAAAGATACACAATTCATTTTTATTTCTTAGCTCAGACTTGGACTCTATTATGCTTACATTGGCAAACACAAAATCATTTATAAGCAGAATAAATAACATCTTTCCAAGAGAGTAGTGAGGCTCAAAAATGAAAGGACTACAGCAGTTAGTTACAAAAGATTACATGTAGGACTATTATTACTTAATTTCACAGTGAGTGATACCTTCAGAAAAAAAAAAAAATTATTGTTCAGTATTAGAAAATCATCAAGAATTTTTACACCTGTGGAGAAAGGAGCACTAAAAAAACCTACTTTTACATAAAGTATTATCCACCTTATCCATGAGCATGTTTGATGGTCAGCTGGCACATATTTCCCACAGAAATAGCTTCCATCATCTCTTAATCAATTCAAGTTTTATGGTTGAAGCTACTTTTCTTAAAATTCCTTATCATAACTCAAGGAGATTAACCCATTTGAAAGAAAATACTAAATTGATCCTGACAAAACCTCTTCACCATTCAGGTCTCCCTCCTCTACCCTTTATTTGATTAAAAAAAACATCATTCAAATAAACGAATAAATAAAATTTCCTGTCAGATTCTGCATGTGCTTTTTCAGGAAAAGCACAGTTTTGTTGAAGCAACACATTCTCATGTAAAAAGCCTTTCCTGTGGAAAATTCCACACTAATACAATTCTCTTCCTCGAGGTCCCAACAAGATTCATTCCTGCTATGCTTTCACCATCATTTCAAACTGGCCATGCTGCTCTCCTAGAAGTCCTGAGTCCCTTAAATGGCTTCCCCAGAGGTATTTTGCCCATCGAAAACCCAGTTAAAGCTGAAGGTTTCACCCTCCCTGTACTAAAATGCCTGTTCTTGAGGCTAATGCAGGCAGCAACCACATGGCAGGAGTTTTAAAGCACTCAGAATTCTCAGATGTCCTTGGTGCCACCTCCTGCCCTGCAGCACACGCACGACTGTGCAGAGCTGCACAGGGCCTCCCAGCAGCTCCCCCTGCCCTCCCCAGCCCTGAGACTGCAGACTGGCACCAGTGGGGCAGATTAGAGGATTCACAGCTTCTTGCCATCTGTCCTCAGCTGCACTGCCTCTTCCAACCTAGCTCAGCCATCCTAAGAATTTGGGAGAAGTCACAGGGATTAATTCCTCCTCACTGCTACTTGCAAGGCAGGCATTCTTAGAGAAGAAGTTGCTTCAAGGCAATTCTCTTAAAAGGCACAGGTTTGGTTGGTTGGTTTTTTCCTTCAGAGCCTTTTTCCCATCGTACACTGCTTCATTACAGCTTAATTCTGATTTTGTGCCATTGCAGATTCCTATAGGTTTGTGCTGTCCATATGATCTAGGAAGTCTACCAGCCCCTGGAGGTGCACCAAAGATGGAAGATGACTAGACCTGTCTCTTCAAATTTGTGTCATCGTTATAAGGAAGAGTTCTACAGAGTATTCTCTCAAATTATTATCTTTTCATTGTTTCTTATTGAAAAAAATAGCCAAGAAAGTCTACTGTAAAACTGAATTGAGATATACCACCCTCCATACAAAAAGAAAAGAAATTCAGCACAAAATCCGTAGCATTCTAACAATTTTCTTAGCTGGGGGATGTAAACCACTGCAAATATAGTATTCAATATATATGGCATATGCAATACAATGCCCTGTGAAAGCTTATTTATCTGACAGTGACCTTAACAGTAAATAAAATGGACTTGACAAGGACAGACTTAATGATGTGGCACTTCATTCAAACCACTCGTCTGTCTCAGGACAGTGGGTAAGAATTCATCCATTCCTAAATGGGTCCTTCTACTACGAACTCCTATTAACCTCTTGTGAACCTTTTTTAAACTGAAGAGTATTGAAAATGTGCTAAACCAGTAAATGGTGAAAATGTGAAATAAATGTTGCTGAAACACAAATCCACTGGGATTTGTTCTTTGAAATTTTTCACTTTGCACAGATTTGAAGGCAAGGACTTTGTTTCCTTCACAATAGGTATAATTTGAGTGATTTATTGCATGGTTGAAAATGGAGTTTAGTATTTATTTAGTATTTTAGTATTTTAGAAATATGCTTTGTTTAGGACCCTAATATATTTGAGCCTACTTCTGTTTATAGCTCAGTAACTGCTCCACTATCTTGCTTTCAAAAATGCAGCAATTTTGTCCCTCCGCTTATTGTCAGTTTCTCTAGAAAACTATGTATCTTGTTTAATGATTTTCTTCTCAAAATATCTTTGAAGAAATTTAAAATTTTTTCCCTTGAATAAACAAATTTATGTGAAAAAATGCTATAAAAACTCTTATCCCAAGGGTTCGCAAGACTTATATTCCAATCCAAATACAAATTCTCATCATGGACATAGTACAGTCCTTGATTCACAAATCCTATGGGATTATTGGAAAGCATTAAAAATATATACACATGGTCATACTTCTAGTCAGTAAAAACACTGTGACAAAAATTATATAGAAAGCATAAGGAAACAACTCCTGAGTTTATGGCTTCATAGAATGAAACAGAATCCACAGAGAAATAAAGTGTTTTATTTGTTTAATTTGTTTTTATTCCCAGGAAGACATTTACTGAACAATTAAACAAACTCCAAAACAGTGTGAGAGCCCACTCACCATTGGTCTGAACCACAGCAGAAATGGGGGGATGGTATTTAAATTTAAGATGTATTCCAGGATTAAAATGCCACTATAAGCAAGTGAGAAGATGAAGAAATTTATTCCTCTTTTTTTCACCAGCAGATTTTGTAGCATCTGGATCCATCATGACTCTGACATCAAGTCACATTTACCTGCTTGTCCTAAAGTGCAGCCATGTATAATCATCTTGCTGTCTATAGAACTTTCTCTATAGAAAATTTTCCTTTCACAATATATAAATGTCTCATTATTATAAACCTTCAAAATTCTGTGAAAATTGCTCCCTCATCTTGGTTTTTTTTATATTGAACATCCAAATAGCCTCTTGGCTCTTCCAGTCTGTGCAGTCTCATTTTCAATAGCTTATTTAATTGCTACTTCTATTCCCCTTTTAATCATTCATACCGTGTTCAACTCATGCATGGAACATAACATATTCTCTTCAACTAAGTCTCTGTTAAATTCAAGTGAGAACACCTCATTAATTTTTCCACATATGCGCATATTTCTTGGATTTATAAAAAATACCCTGCCTCTTTGACTACCTTATACCATTAACTCTTTTTAACAGAGACCATGTTTAATTTGTCTATTCAGAAGCTGAGTAAATATTTGTATATCCTGTAAAATCACAATGTCCTTTATATATGTTGGATCATAAACTGACCTCTGCATTTTCTGATTCCAAGGATTTCAGGTATTTTTTGAGTTTCCAGTACACATTTGGCACATTGGTGTTAGGAAGTGTGGGTCTGTTAAGAGATATGGTGACTTTTGAGTAGCTGGTCAAACAAGAAGATAAGTGACATAACATTCACAGCCTGAATATCATGGGGATGTTTTTAGCTCCTGTCACAGACAGTCATATTTTGGGAGTCTAAGGCAGGCAGCCAGTTGAGAGCCACATAAGGAAAAGAGGCAGTCATCTAAGATGTCATGACACTGTCAGTTACCCTTCCCACACTAAGCTGTCCTGAATTCTGCACCTGAGGAAGTAATAAGGATGTATGTCAGTTCCTAGTAGGACCAAGGAGAGGGAATCTCCCAGAAATAACCTCAACCCTTCCATATGTCCACAATGCAAGACCAGCAAACTCAATCATCAAATGTGCTCTCAATCCTCACCCACTGCCTTGCTGTGACATGGAATAAATAGACCCACCTCCTTGAAGCACTGAAATCCAATATTAACAGCTTTTCTGATAGATCCTAATCTTACATTTTCCCCTCATTTGTATTTCATATATTGCATATATCAGTAACCGTGCCTGGTATCCAGAGCATAATAATTCTTTAGACTAATCTAACATCCAAAGTTAGCAGCCATCTTTGTAATTTTTTTCTGTCTACACTAGGAAAGGAAGACCCAAGGAACTACAGGCTGGTCAGTTTCATCT
>VZTR01006162.1:190067-212721 GCA_013400775.1 Chaetops frenatus | reverse complement strand
AATTACAAATTGCTTTAACAGATATCTATCAGGGCAGATATCTATCCACCCACCTAAGCACAAAATGTTGAACTGTTCTTTTAATTTGCTCCCAAAGCCAAGGAGAAGTGAGACTCCATTGAGCGCAATAACAATATCCACAGATGGCTCTGGCAAAACGCATAAATCAGTTATTTTATGGAAGAATATTGAAACTGGAGCCTAGCAAACTGACATTGCTGTTGTTGAAGGATCTCCAGATTGTGGAGTTAGCTGCTGTAATCAGAGTGTTTCAGAAATTCAGCTCACCTTTTAATTTGGTAACTGACACAGCTTGCGTTGCAGGTATTGTAATAAGGGCAGAAAGCTCTGTCTTAAAACAAGTTAAAAATGACAATCTTTTTCACTGGCTGAAACTGCTAACCTTTCTTTTAGATTGAAGAACTGCTCCTTATTTTGGTATGCATATAAGGTCGCATTCCTATCTGCCCAGATTTCTCACAGAAAGCAATGCCTGAGCAGACCTATTAACACTTCCAGTGCAACATGTTTTACCAAACAAAATAGAGCAAGCTAGAGTGAGTCATTCATTCTTTCACCAGAATGCTGGAGCTTTAATAAGACTTTTTGAGCTCACTCCAATACAAGCTTCCAGTATTATTGCTACATGCCCTGATTGCCAGCGTTGCTCTCTTCCTAATGTGAATACAGGGGTAAACCCGAGAGGTTTACAGAGCCTACAAATTTGGCAAACAGACGTAACACATTTTCCTGAATTTGGCCGCTTGAAATATGTACATGCTTCTATTGATACTTTTTCAGGGGCTCTGTTTGCCTCAGCGCATACAGGAGAAGCAGGAAAGGACACTTGCCGTCACTTCACTGCTGCCTTTGCCACTCTGGGAATTTCACGACAGATAAGGACAGATAATGGCCCCTCATACATTTCCCGTAAAGTAGCAGATTTTTTCTCTTTATGGGGAATAAGCCACAAGACAAGCATACCTCACTCACCCACTGGGCAGTCCATTATAGAGCGAGCCCATGGCTCCCTCAAGCATCTCCTGGCCCAACAGAAGGGAGGAGCAGGAGACACCCCTGCTGAAAGACTGCAAAAAGCCCTGTATGTTTTTAATTTTTTGAATTGTTCAATGATGGATCTAAATCCTCCTATGACTAGGCATTTTGCATCATCCACAATGCTTTCCAGCAAGGAAAAACCACAGGTACTGATCCGGGACCCAGAATCTGGTAAAATCCTTGGCCCTTATCCTTTGATCACGTTGGGGAGGGGTTTTGCTTGTATCTCTACAGAAAAGGGACCAGGCTGGATCCCAGTGAAAAATATGAAACCCTTCCAAGAACCTCTACCAGCAGCTGACAGAGACCAAGAGGCTACAAAGCCCTCAGAAGAGGAGGGGGAGGAGGAACCACACTGAGACTACAGCATCTTCTGGACCAGCATCTTCTTTTTTTTTCTGTAAAGGAACTGTGAACTTCAGGGTTTTATGTCATTGGTATCATACAGCAGCTAAAGAATAATGTGTTTAAGCTAAAAGTAGAATCTGGATCTTGGTTAGATAACCTGTTTAATGGCTAGGGATTAGCATCCTAGCTAAAGGACTTTTTAAAGATAGATATATATGTGGTTGTCTTGATAATAATTGTCTTAATCATGGTACCTTGCTTGCTTTAGTGTGTACAAAAATTAATTAATAAGAGTATTAAAGGAGTGCTTTTAATTAACACAGAAGGGGAAGAATTTTGGGGTACAAAGGACAGATAGCACTCTGGACCTTATTAGCATAAGAGATCTGATAGATAAGGCGCCTTGGCAGGAGCAAACAGAACTGTGAAGATTGAATCAAGATAGATGAAGACTGAATCAAGGCTTTACCAGAAAGGAAAATTACATCAACTTCTGCAAGCAAGAAATGTTGTAAAATGTATAAGTTTGCTTATGTGATTATTAACCCAAACATTGTAGTAAAGAATTATTAACCTTCCTAAGATAGCATATAAACGTGTGTAGTTCACAATAAATTCAGATTCTGACCACCATCAGTCTCTCCGTCTCTCTTCATTGCCGATACATGAGAGGCCACAGAAAATATGCCAGAGAACCAGAGGTCAACAGACAGCTTCCCACACTGCCCAGAGAGAATTGTGAATGCCAGTGTTTTCTTTTGCCTCTTGCTCTGCAGCAGTGCAGGTGCTCAGGTAACCCCTGCCTGCTGTGCAGGCAGAGTTCATGGACTGCAGCCCAGATGTCACCTCCAAAGGAACAAATATTTTGGGAAATGTGTGACTCTGTAAGCATGGTATTGTGAGATTTCCCTGCCAGATGATCCCACTGAACGCCAGCTGGAATAGCTCCTCTTGAACATAAGACATGAAAAAATGGCTGCCAGAGCCTCATAGTAGGCATTTAATTTTGGTTGGCTTCCTTCAGGGTGGGAGAAGCCTTCTTTGTTTATAAATTACTCAGTAGGCCCATCTGAAATTATTTTTGTCTTGAGAAATTGCTCTGAGGACATTGTTTATAAGCTGCTGACCTTTAAATGGCCTTCTTGTTCCATTACCGTGGTTCTTGTGTGTTTAAAGCTCCAGGTCACTTTCACTTTTAATTGTGCTTTAATATTCTCCATTGTTGCAGAATGTTTCAGTCAATTTAACTAGAAGGGAGTCTTATCCTCTTCTCTTAATGGATTGTATTTGGGTCATTAAAAAAATGAACAATTATCCTTGCCTATTTTATTAATCTTAGTCTTGTCTCATTAGTTTTTAAGTTTCGATGGACCTCCTTTGAAGGCATTTATAAGTAGAGTTTATTGCAGGTTAGCAGGAGAGACTGTTCTCTACTGCTGGGGGTGAAAGTGTGATTAGGAAGAAGTAAGAGATGGGGAGAGTTTAATGCTGGTAGGATTTTGAAATAGTTGCATGTTTCATACATCTTTTTTCAGAGTAAAGTGAAACTTAATAAAGCGGTGGCTTTATCTGACATTTAATCCTGAGTGTACATAGAAGCTTGTTGAGCAAAGTACCAGGTTGCTTTCTTTTCCTTCCAAGATTTACTAATTAGACTTTGGTGGTAAAGTACTAAAGCTCAGTATAGATGAAATCTTGCATCTTCCCATTAACAAATGTGATTATGAAACACATAAAACACATGATGGTAACTTCAAATGCTGTTTCTTTAATACTCTGGCAGAATTATAAGATGCCAATCAGCTTACTAGCTGTGAGCTTTCAAGATGGGAAGTGGCTGTAATTTATTTTTAATTATAATTCTTCTCATTTTCTCCCACCCCATCCTAATTCTGCCTTTCTCTTCTTAAACCTTTTTGCTCAGTTTCTTCTCTCACTCTACCTTTACTCAGATTTTATGTCCTTCTTGGACATTGTTTCCCATGTTAATTTTAAATATTATCTTGTTTCATTTGCAAGATAGTTTCTGTTTCAAGTAATATGAAAATTGCACAAAGGGATTTGACCCTAGGGGAAAAATTACGTGCCTGAAATTCCCCAAAGTCAAAAGTTTCAATCTAAACCCACCTTATCTGGATGTCACTGAACTCTGGGGTACCTGATCCATCTTTTGAAAGTTCCCCTTTATGACAAAATTTTCTCCAGTCTGAACAAATTATGATTAGTTGATGCCTCAGCCCAATGACAGCCCAGAAAATAAGAAGAAACCTTTTGCCTGCAAACTCAAAGATCCAAAATTCAATCAGCATTCCCCAAAAACACACATTATATGATGCAAAGATTTGATTCCTCATTAAGTGCAATTGTGATTACTTCCCTTTAATACATAGTTATAGGCTCATTGCTTGAGTGTAGTAGGTAAATACCAGGAGGTGCCTATGAAGTAGATCTGACTCTTTCCTCAGCATCAGTAATTTAACACCTTTATCTCGTGTCCTACTGGAGCACCCAAGCCAACAGAGGAAAAGGATGACCAGAAAAAATTATGTTCCCAAAAGTGTTTGTGAATTGCTCCTGAGGTCTTAAATATGGGAACTGGAGTCCCATCTTTTCTCTTTCCTATTCCTTTTGTTTTCTCTTCCTGAAGAGAAACTTCATCAAATTCCTACTCTTGCTCCCTTTCTGACCTCTTTGCTTTGTGCAGTGAGGAGATGCGCCTGCAGAATGTGGTGTCCCTCCCTCCATCTCTGCCATCAGCAGGTTTTGTTAAGGAAATTGGAGAAGAGGGAAGCAAAGGAAAGAAGTGACTCCAGGTGTGTGTGAGGGTGTGTGTACCTGGAGCTTACTCTGATACAGCATCAGGCCAAGGTCACAAGAGGTACTGAGCCCTGGGCACTGGGTCCCACAGTTATGCCTGAGACAACATTCAAGATGTGGAATGCAGGCAGAGGAAGGTCCATGTCCCAGGTTAAGTGTCTCAGCTACAATCCAACACTCAGCTCATTTATGCCATCACTTGGCCTTTGTGCTGCTGACCAATTCCAACATGAACAAATGTTGATGTACTGAGGGTAGTTTTGGTGTCTGCTGGCAGTCTACAAAAAATGCCAAAGTGAGTTTTGTTTGCAAAAATATTAATTTTTTATCAAATCAGATAGTAAGGTTGGAAAAATATGATCTGCTTTTGTGTGCACAAGCATCTCTGCAACAGTAGCAAATTGAAAAGTTTGTGTTATGGTGAGGACCAAGCAGAAATTATGTGCAACATAGTCTAGTCCAACTGATGAAGTTACTGAGTTGTGTAAGCTGCTGTGGGATTCATCTCACTTAATGGTAAGCATCTATTGTAGTTGTTAATGTCTGAGATAAGTCTCTGTGGAAGTCCTATAGAATTGATAGAAAACCAGTTCAAGCCATTAGACTTCAATTAATTGCTCTGTAGAGCTTTCTATTCCCTTCATGATTGATGAAGAGAATGTAGACAACTAAATCACATTAGATTATATTCTTACATGTCTACCTTTGATCCAACGGTTCTCTGCCAATGTATTTCAATTGCAGGAGGATCATGTTGTGGTTGGCAAGCTGAACTGTAGGTATTTAGGCCAGATGACATATTTTGCCAGGAGACAGGCAAGGATTGAGGGGCTCCAGTCTAATCCTGAAATGCTTAATGTCTCCTACTCTCACTAACGGGAGTTAGGAACATTTATTTCATTCAGCAAACACTTGTTAACAGCAAATTCATGGTCCATTGGAAGCTCTTGTTAGCAATTTATGTATTCTAATTTGATCATGAGATACATGCTGAAAATAGGTTAATGCTTTACATTCATAAACTTCAAAGAGACCAGTAATAGCAGAAAAATTATTTGACCATTGTGTGTTAAGAGATATGTTAGCTGAACAGAAACATGACCAGATGCCAATATAAGGATCACAGAAGTTTCCAGACTCAATCCAGATAGTGGGATGTGAAGATTTGTACTAAGGAAGATGGGAAATGGTTGCAAGCAATTGCCTATTGTATAAACTTGTGTACGTGGTAGTTTCTGTCTAATCACAGGAATTTGGCTAACCGCTGCCCTGAAACATGAGGATTCACAGCTAAGGTAATGATTATTTTGTATTTGATTTAGCTGTGTAGGTCCTCATACTCTTGCAAACACCAGATACTTTTTTCATCCTCGTAAGTTATTGCTCTCATTGATTACATCTATGCTGGTAAATAAAATAGATGTAAACCCATCTTTTCCCTGAGGGTAAAGGATGCAGCACATCTCATGGTGCTGGAAGGCCAGGAAATTATCTCCAGGACTCATGGTACCAACTGGGTTGTATTCACACTGCTAAAAAGTGTGTCTGCCATATGGTGTCTTGGCCCAAATGGTGGTTCAATGACATAGGAATTATTTTCTTCTGTGGTTTCTTTTTTTCTTTCTTTTTTCTCCTTTTTTTTTTCTTTTTTTTTTTTTTAAACTCAAAATATCTGAGATAATGTCAGCAAAATGTCAGATCGGTGGGAGTGACATTTTCACAACATGAAACTGAGGACTCATATTTCATGGCTTGGAGTACATCTGGGAATATCCTTTGAGGATATCCGTGGAAGGCAGAAAGAGACAAACCAGTGCATTGTCCGTACAAGAACAGTTGCCCAAAGGGAACTTCTCCCAAATATGGCTTTGCAAGAAAGCGAATTTGAGCTGCTGAGAAAGGTGTAATGTTTAAGCAGAGGCAATGCCTGAATGTCCAATGTGTGAGCAGACTCCCTGCTCCTCTTTTTGCTCAGTGGTGGAAATTCTCAGAGGCATCTTGCAGCAGTGAATTGCAAAGTCAATTACTTTTCACTAAAACCCATATATCTTTGTAGCAGCTGGATACCTGTTTGTTTCACTGACTGTTCTTTGCCTATTGTGTAATAAGTGGAGATAAAGCAATGCAGGCATCTATAGTCCTCATACTGCTTGTTGGTCTATAGACCTTTGCTGTTTTCCCTCATGATGCAAAACAGCTGTTAGGATTTTCGGCTGCAAAACATTTTGGGAAGAAAGTATCTTTCCCTGCTTTGTGCACAGAAGTGTCCAACAAAGAGAAGTTTGTCTGACTTCTAGGCATTACTCTATTAGAAATTATGAATGGTGCTTCATTTTTATTTAGTACCTTTCCATATGTAGTGGGTTTACCCTGGCTGGATGCCAGGCACCCACCAAAGCCACTGTAACACTCCCCTCCATGTTTGGACTGGGGAGAGAAAACAGAATAAAGGGTTGATGAGTTGAGATAAGGGCCAGGAAAGAGCACTCATCAAATACCATCATGGGCAAAACAGGCTCAACTTAGAGATAAGAAGTGAATTTATTACTAAAACCATAGCAGGATAATAAAAAATAAAATAAATCTCAAAAGCAGCTTTCCTTCCCAGTTTTACCTTCTTCCCCTCAGTGGTGCAAGGAGTTCAGCAATGGGGGTTAAGGCCAGTTCATTACACATTGTTCCTGCTTCTGCATGGGGTTCCTCCCACAGGAAGGGGAGCTCTCCATGAACTTCTCCAGTGTGAGTCTATCCCACAGGCAACAGTTCTCTGTGAACTGCTGCGACATGGGCCAGTCTTCCATGGGTGTAGTCCTTCAGGCACAGCCTTCTCCAGAGTGGATCTCCCATGGGGTCACAAGTCCTGTCAGGAAACCCGCTCTAGCATGGGCTCCTCTCTCCACAGATTTGCAGGTCTCTGTACTCCCCTTTGCTACCAAAACCTGGCCACATAAACCCAATACACCTTATTAAAATCTTTCCAGCTTCCTGATGGCTTCCACTACCTGCAATTATTTTAAGAAATCAGATAACCAGATATGAGCCTAGAAAATCTTTTTGGTCATTCAGTGCTTTGTATTAATTTTGTGAATTACCTCAAAATAAGAAAAAACCTCCCAGATTTTTGGCTACCCCAAAGTAGGTGTCTAGTCTCAGGGCAAAGCATGAATTCCAGTTTATATAGATATGAACACATGCACTCCTATGTCACTTGGAGTGTTTTGTTCCACTGGAAACCAGGCCACTTTTGCTTGTATGCTCCCATGCAGTCTGGAATGCCTACCTTGAGAATTCCAAATTGGAAAATACAGACCCAGAGTGGTTTGGCTTTTGAACTATCCCCAACCTTATATTTTCTGTAAAACAGTAACCTCCACTGTCATTGGTATACACACCCTTTCCAGTGCTTTTTATTAAATCTTGTGATATATCCACAGAAAATGGGATGATAGCTGTTACAATACAATGCACTATAGGACTAAGGCATATCTGTGATCGACCTGACAAAAATCCCAACACCCTTTCAGGGGCATTTTTTCCTTAGAGTTTCTTAAGTAATTAAATGAGTTTATCTTCTAAAATTTCTGCCTTTTTTTTTTTTTTTTAATTTTGTAAATCCCTTACATATTCCCTATCATTTGGTGTGGTTGCACTTAGAGCTCATATTCAACAAAGTATTTTTCTTTAGGAAACTGGGAAGAAGTACGTGTTAAGGCTCTATGAGTGATATCACAATGAAAAATACCAGATATTTTGTGCTCCAGAAAACAGAGTTAATCTGCAGTTCAGGATCATATCCGTTAATAAAGGCAAACTATTCATGTGTTCAGCATAATCGATGGCACCAGTGGTGCTACATAGTCAAGCTGCTGCTGCTTGGGGGAGAAGAAATATATTTCCCCCTTTGCTCCTTTACTGAACTATGATTCTTATATCTTTAGGCAAGATTGAATTGGAAGTGCTTCAGAACACAGTCCAAGATCCAAGAACTATTCTTGTGAAGTAGATAGGATACTTGTTCCTAAAAAACGAATAAACTCCTAATCTATTTTTGAATAATAAATCTTGATTTGCATTACTGTTTGTTAAAATTTGCATTTGCAAATCGCCTTGCATTGAAAATCCTTTCTAAAAATACTTTACTGGGGGAAGAAAGAAGTAAGTATTGCAAGAATAATGAGAATAATCAAATTAAGAGGATCTTAAATTAAAAGTAAATTAATAATAGCTTCAAGAATTATGCCGTGATTAAGAAGGGAAAGGAGAGGAAAGTGTGAAAGCAAAAAAGTCCCAAATATTCTGTGATCTGGGATTTCTCAGTCTACTTAGTAATCTGTCTCATGGACATGACACAAAGCATTCAAAACCTGAAAGGTAATGATGGGAAGAATAGCATAGAATACTGGCCCCCATGGTACATTCTCCCAAACAGTGTGGTGGAGCTTCAGAAAGAGCTGGGCAAATCAGTCCTGTTTAAAACAAGAATGCAGTAATGCATAGCAAAAAACCATCTTCTTTGTCTTTAATTCCATTGTTTTGATGATCTCAAATAAAGCAGAAAAAGTTGACAAGAGCTGGACAGGAGTTCTGTGAGGATACCTTTCCCAGTGAAAAATGCAGTCTGTCAACACAGAAATATTTTATGGTAGGAAAGCTACTGGTTTCATCCTTGTTCTCACTTAATTGCACATGTAGCTTTTACAAAAGTAGCCCAATTTAATGGTTCCCTTATGTAAAGCACAGAATCAATGCTGCATTTTGGTGTCTCCTGAAATTACCTTTTCAGATTATTTTCTTTTCAGTTTTATCTGTGATGTGAGATGATACTCCCTGCATAACTCAGTGGCAGTGCATCAGAGCAGCGTTTATAATCTGTGAAGGTCTGTAGTTGTTTAATCTCAGCTAAAGACTTTCAGCTCCCAGATAATAAAATGAATCAGTAGTGGCCCAAGGCTTGTAGCTGAACTTAAGATGTGTATTCAAACTATGTCACTTCACAACCTACCTAAGCATCTTATTTCAGATGCAGCCATATGGAAGGATGATTGCAAGGCTATATAACCTACTTACTGCAATTCTGAGAATTCAGATGGCATAGTAATTGTCCCAAAGCCCTCAAGAATCATGATTTATTTGCATTTCCTGAGGGAGTTGTTTTCCTGCAGGACAAATAACAGATAGCAGAGGAGTAAGCCTCCAAGACTAATTTAGTTCAAAAGCATACATTTGGATACAAGTAAACACACTTTAATATGGAACATAGCTGGGTATCTTTAGGTGAAATGGTACTAGGAAAACCTGTCTTCAGAAATTCTTTTGAAGTACATGATTAGATACTAACGAGGGAAATAAAAGAGGATCACCTCATTTTTATAGTCTGGATGATATGATTGTATTTTTCTCTACACCTCTTACCAGATATTGTAATACTAAAAAACTACTATTCCCTACCCTCATGTGAATCAAATAAAAGATACAGAATGCTGTATTTCAATAAGATGCTGATTTCTTTGCCCTTTGATGAATTAAATAATTTTGAAGACATGAGATGTGCTTTTGCTTATTTTCCAAACACCTTCTACATCTAGTATGCTCTCAGAAGTCTGCTTGTTTCTTTCTTCAAAAACGTGATATATTTTGTATTGAAAAATCCAATTTCTTGCTAAGAAACCTTCACAAGAACAGACAGTATTTAGCTGCATTTGCTTGGTCTTTTGCAGTAATCTCAGGCACATAATAAACATTATCAGCCCATCCATTAATAAATGACTATGAGACCAAGACAGCAGAAATGCTTTGCCCATCAGAGCCCATTACAGACCTCATACTGTGGTCTGACTACAATGCCTTGTCTTTTTTTGAAAGCCACATCAAAATGAAAGACAGATCAGTGCTTAAAGCTTAGAAAGAAAAATGTTTTGATATGTAAAATACTATAGAAAATAGGTAGGCATCTTGACCAACATATCTGTCACCCTAGGAATTTTTCTTTAATTTTAAGTCTTATGTGCGTATTGGTTTGTTTTGCTTGTGGTTTGTTGTTGTTGTTGTTTGTATGTCTGATTTTTTGTTTGTTTTGGAGTTTTTTAGGTGGGGCTTTTTTGTTGGTTGGTGGTTTTGGTGGGTAGGGGGTTATTTGCAGCTTATAAATCTAATTGCAGTGACATCACGCTGCTTCCGCAATAACTTTCAGCTTTCTTGAGAACTGATCATTGTTGGTATAGAGAGGCAATTCTGACTTTCTTGTTTGTAACAGGCTTTGCTAAAATCATGCTGTGGCACAAGGTAACTTTCAGGTTCTGATATAATCTTATTTTTGCCAGGATAACTTTTTTGAAATACATTGTTTTTCTTAAAATATAGTAGTTTTTGGCCTCAGCAATGATGTGCCAGAAAATCCTGAATCATTGTTCTTCACTTATCTCTGTACAAATTCATTAAAGTGTGATGCTGGTGGCACTTTCAGATCAGTTTTCAAAATTTTGCCCCCCAGAATTTTGCAGAATGAAGTTCAGAATTTCACCTTATTCAAGAAGCTATATAAGAGTGACTTAACTACTTTGGTGAGATATGTTTATTTTCATGGTTAAAAAGGTGTTAACTTATGCTTGTGTTTAATCCATATTAAAAGCTGTTTTTCTGTAACGAAGACTGTGTTGTTAGCACCCTATTTTGATGTTTTCCAAATGAAAATAAGTCAAATTCTTCTCTTCAGGTATATTTTGCCTCAATCCATCAGTGAAAGAAATACCCTTGCATTGCTCCCTTAGTTTAGGTTGTTTCCTATTCTGAAAGCTGACCATCACTTCTGCACTAAAAACACCTCCTGCAACTGTTTCTTCAAAACCTCTAACTGACTGAGATCCACTTTCTTTTCTATCTGCTGTCTTTTGTTATCAGGGAACTAAATAAATTAAAGGATAAACAAAGAAAGCAAATTTACCTCTATTTTATAAAAAAATACCTTCATCAGAAAAATAAACATTTAAAAACCTACTGCAGATGCTCTTTTGGGGTATAATTAACTAAATTATAGAGCCAGAAGTTTGGCATTCATCTTTAATTTTCCACCTTGCACGGTGTTTCCTTTATTGAGAAAGGCATTTATATAAAGTGGCCAGCCTGAAGATCACAGTGCACAAATGTTGGTACATCCTCTTATTAAAGCTCATTTGGAAGTAGAAAGGAGGACACTGAAAACAGGAAGTGTCATAAACCATTTTGACTATGTCCTGGGTTATGTCTTGGCTGCAATGCTGACATTTTGTGAATGCTGTCTCATTTAAAAAATATAAATGTGGTTATCTTGAATAGGCAGCTTCGAGTGTACTGTAACAAGATTTCCCCATTTTGCATTATGAGATGCTCCTGAAATGTGTATTATATTCTCTTCCCTGGCTCAGGACTCGCTTCCCAGGCCAAATAAATGGAGTGCCTGGTGAAGAAGCCATTGGAGTCAGGGAGGGCAGAATCCAGCTTCTCAGGATAGGCATCCTGCAGCCTGATGTGCATGGTAGAGAGACTTCAATGGTCTCATCACTGTTGTCTCCAGCCTAAAACTTCTGACATCTTCATCACATCCAGGATTTTTAGTGTGAAACCAAGGCAGAGTAAGTCAGGCTATGGGGTGAATGAGGAAATCTGAAGTAGTGTAATTCATAATGAAACTGATTTCCATAAATGCAAGGCTAATTCTTTATCAGCAACTTCATTGATTAAAAAAATAAATAAATTCTCCCCTTCAGTTAGTTGTTAATGGTTATGAGACCCTGATGCATTCTGTGCTTATTCAGAGAAGGCACAGGACAATAAACTTTTAACTTGGACACAAAGCCCATGGGACATTAGAGAGCCTTGAACAACAGAGGAAGAAACATATGGAAGGTAAATACCAGACACTAATTTGATTACAAAATCAATACATAGAACAGTTTCCTTGCACTTCAGCCAATTAAGACAATGATCAACAAAAGTCCCTGGACTGCTTACACATGTTACATTAGATCTTTATTAGATAAAGGCCAAAGCCAGGAGCCAGAACTTCCTACTCTCACCTGAGTGCCCTAACTTTGAGGCTTTGGGGCCACAGTCCTTTGCTCCAAATGTTTCTGGCTTGTGAAGATTCCCCTTTGGCTGCCCAGAAAAGCAGTTGCCACAAGAAGAATGTCTCCCCTCTCCCTACCATCCAAACACCCCAAAAGTCTGGTGCTGTAGTGCACTCCTTTACATACATTCCATCAAATCCAACAGGCAACACAGCATAGGGCCAGGATCTCAGACCCCTGGTAGATGCATTCTCTGCCTTCCAGGGTCACAGTGTGAAGTATTCATCCCCATTTGCAATTTTAAAATAAGTGATCCCTGTGCATGCGGGTGCCTCTCCCTACCTGGGACATCTCCACTCTGAGCAGAGGTATTTTGTATTGGTCTGACTGGCCTCCTTAAGCCCCACAAAAGGGCGGGATGTTTTTAATAGTGATTTTACTATTGGGTGCCTCTAGGACAGGGCTCACACAGGGAGATACTCTCTGGTTCAGTTTTATCCTCTCTACTACCCACTAAGGGATGGATCAAATCTGGATGCCCCTGCTGAGAGTCAGATTCCAAATTTGCCAACTGCAATCCACAGTTTGAATATCAGAAAAGGATGGGTTGGATCTTGCCCAATGTTTTATCTTTTTTCTTTAAACTCCATACATTTTTCCCTGTCTGAAGCATTGAATGATCTAGTGCCCATCCTGATTTTCTTTTTTTTCCAGAAGCCAGGTTCATTACTTGAGTGCAAATACTGTGTGACTCCTGTCTTTCTACATGAAGACTCTCATCCTCTAGCTTGTGAGTAAACAGATTCTAAGACTCTTTTCTTGCAAACTGTATTTCAGTCATTCAATATTTTTATAATCTGAATGCATACTGGGTATATGGATAATGTAATTAGATATTAAATTTCAGTTCACGTTCTCCATTTCCTTAATGTGATTGGATGGTCTCTTTTTCCTGATTTAAAATATTGGTTCTGGATGTCAGGCTCCTAAAAAACTGGTTTGATTTGTAACTGCAGAGTAGTGGATCAAATCAATGATATGAAACTGAGTGTGCATTTTACACATTAGCTGAGAGCTCTACTCATCTGACCTGATTCATGCTCAGTTTTATGCTGCTGCCCTTTTGCTGCAATAATGGAGTTTTTCCAGACTTATGTGGCTTCTTCTTATGGGAAGAGCACGAAGAGGATGAAAGAATGGCTTCGTGCAGCTCTGGCTGTTGATGTGTGCATGGGGACAAGAGTGGATGTTGCTGTGTCCCTCTGTATCTGCTCCCTGGGAGGTGACAGACACCTGAAGCCACAGTGAAATCCTGAGACAAGAGCCTCCAGTGTATTCCTGAGCAGGGACCTCCTCTCAGAGCCTTGGGCTGAGGAGAGTGAGAGGAGGACGAAGACGACCCTCATAGCTCTTTGCCTGGTGTTTTCCTAATTTAAAGGTTTTCCTTGACCTATTTTACACCATCAAAGTACCATAAAAAGGCCCTTAAAATGAGACTAAAGCACAAACACTTGGGTCTTTTGGGAGAGACATACTTTATGTGAAGGATATTTTCCTTCCATTTTGTGTGGCACTAAATCTTTGGATTAATAGTGTTCATTTTAGTGATAGTAATTGTACGCCCAGAAGAGCAACTGTGGTGCAGCTGTTGTTCAAAAATTTAGACATGGCTGAAAAGAAATCGATTTGGTCTCAGTCTGACTTTTCTCTACTTGGCCTCAAGCATGGATGGAACTAGATGAGCTTCTTGTTTTTGTAGCTCAATACAATTAACTTAATTCAATGAATTCTATAAAGAATCTTGATGTTTCTTGACTGTGAGCTTTATTTTACTCTATACATCTCTTCCACTATTTCGTTTTTTTTATCACCTTGGAAGTAGCACCAGAATTAGGTATTCAATTACCCCAGCTGATGTTGCAGGGCTCATTTATGTATCAATGACTAGCTGGTCCTTTTCAGCAGTTTGATGTGTGCACTAAGGGTGATGATAACATTATTGAATTGAATGTGTGTTCATGCTGGACATGTTGTTAGTGTTTGGTGTCAGTGAGAAATGTGATGGTACTGTGTAATCCCTTAAGGCTGGTCCTCTGTGGGCTGAGAACTGGTTGCTTAATGTGTTACTTGATTGTCCACTGTGAAGGAAGAAATTTGGAGAACTCTAAATCCACCCTAACACTCCTTTTGTGGAGGAGTTGCCATTACGTTATCTCAGACTGTATTTGTATAGTGCTGATAGCATCCTGTGTGCCTCCAGGAATAAAGACAAAGTCTGTGCCTCAAAGAAGTGGCAAATTAACATTTCCACAGAGCTCAGCAGCCTTGTGGATTGTAAATTGCAAGGACAGGCCTTAAAAAAAAAAGTAATAAGATGGAACAGGGAAATGTATCAAATGGTGTACTGTGCAACTGCAGGGTAGCAGCCATCAAGCTTGTGATTTTTCAGTTCTGCTAGTTCTCTATTGATTTTTAGATTATTCTCTGTTGCTTTGATTTTGAACATTTAGCATACATCACATCCAAGGATAAAACAATAGCAGTAGATTATGGAAGGCAGGGCCAGGTAGAAGTTTCTTGCAGGCAAATTAGCATAAATAGAGGAAAAAACCCCTACTACTCCTACCTCCTTCCTTGGATACAGTATTTAAGCTTATAAAAAATATTTTTAACAGAAATTTGTCAAGAATTTGATGTTATTTGAAAACAAATTTATGCTAAATTATGTTCAGAAAATACCAATCTGATTTTCAGAACCTCCCATTTCTCAGTAGAAGAATCTTTACCAAATGTTTTCAGTGGAAACACAATGCCTCTAACTTTTTTATCTGGGACCTCAGGCAGACCTACTGGTCTGGATTTCCCTGCAAAACTCTGGTAAATTTTCAGGGTCTTTTTCAGTATTTTTCCTCTCTCTCTGTGTTGTGTGCCCAGGATTCCCTACCTGCACATGAGCAGTTTATTGGGCATTTGCATGGCCCTTCTGCTGCCAGACCACTTCATAATCATGGGGCAACTCATTCTGGGTCTCACTTAACTTGGCCACCCAAGAACTGGGTATCTGATCTGAGAAAGACATCTCTTTGTAGCCAGTGGAGTGAGATGGGAAGGAAAGGAGCTGGCAGAGGACAGTATGCTACCTCTGAAGGTTATATATCTTAGGCTGGTAAAGGAAATATTTGTTTGTGGAAGAGTTTCTCTCTACTCTGCTTTGGAAGAGCCTCATTTTTACACGGCTAAAGTCACATGAGATCAATTACACCTTTTGTTTATCATACTTTCTTAGATGGCAAATTCTTCATGTGGGAAGTAGTGCTTTCTAGCCACTGGGGTAGTAACTAGCATAATGGCATCTAATTTCAGAAGAAAGTTATGTCTGTAATAAAATAACATTACTTTTCTGCTTTCTGTTCTTTCATTACTGATTCTTTAATATTTTCAACAGTTTTGCAATGTGGCTTTTAAAATGTTTTATTTCTGTAGAGTACTGTAGTGGTTTTAGTTTGCCTCCTCACACTGGGCACTAATTTAATGTAGTAGTGGGTTGAGTATTTTGGCCTAATACCAGTGTACCTACTAAACCTATTTACTAATTTTCTGCTGTGAGATAAGGATTAGGAGAAATGCAAAGCAGGCTTAAAATTTAAAAGGTATAAAGACAGTTTTATTAATAGAACTGAAAGGAAAAATAATAAGCACCAGAATAAACTTTCAGACACTTCTCCTGCCCCCACCTCATTTTCTCCTTCCCACCAACAACGTAAAGAGAAAAAACCTGACACTTTTAGAAAGTTTACCACCTCTAAAATAGTCTTTCTTCAGTTCACTTAGGAAGAGGAGTCTCTCCTGCCATGCCATGGAGACTTTTCACCAGAACACAGTTCTCTTGTGGCTCCAATATCACAGCGAATCAGCCACCCGGAAAGGAAATCTGTTCACAGTGTGAAAGTCCCTTTCCTTGACACACAGTTCTTCCGGCAACTGTTTTCGAGGGCTCATTTTTGTCTACTGGGGTACTATTTTAAGGATGAGCTGTTCTGGTAGAAAAGCAAAGGGTTGAGGCCTTAGTTGACACTGGTGTGCAGCACACATCAATCCCATCGAGACATGTGGGAACAGAATCAGTCCCTACCACTGGCATGACAGGGGGATCACAGAACCCCACCTTAGTGGAAGCTAAGTTAGAATGCTGCATCCCCACAATTGCATTCATGAGTTACAAGGAATAGTCTAATATATCATAGTCCATCACCATGGCCTTACAAAAGAACTTCAGCTTAAAGCACCTCCTCTTTCTCCTCCCTCTGGGCTTTGGCTCCTTCTTTACTGACCTCCATGTTGGTCTCCATGTTGGTTTCTTCATGTGCTTTCACTCTTAGGCGAGAAAGAACTGATGTCTGTAAGTTTCATCTGTGTACTGAGAGAGCTGTGATCTCTCCCAGGCCCCATTGTTGGTCACGTGATCTCTGCTGGGCAGTGGCCGAAGTTGCTGCAAACTTTTCCCAGGCAGACGGGGTTGGCAGAGACTGCCAGGATCTCAGCAGCCAGGCCAGGATTCAGCTGCAGCAGGATCTCAGTCGTGCCTGGCCTGGTAGAGTGGGCCTTGCTTGGCTGGCCTGGCCTGGCCCTGTGGAGTGGGCAGGGCTCAACCGCGCAGGCCTGGCCTGGCCCAGGCCTGGATAGCCCCGCCGGGCTGTGTGGGGCCCCTGTTACCTGTTCAGAAGCCAGAAGCAAGAGAGAGACTCCCAGGCTTCTCCTTTCTTAAATGTGAATCCCGGAGGTGTATTCAGCTTCTTAAGTGGGCAAACAGAGTGTCAATCTACAAAACTAGCCAGCTAATTGGTTGTCTCATACCTGAAGAAAGTTAAGTTCCTTACAGGTAAAAAATAATTTTTCAACCCACGACAAGTACCAAACATAAACACTTATGAAATGAACAGCCATTGTTTTGGGGAAGATTTCTATTATTTGAAACAACTTATAGGTTCAGTGTAATGCTCAGATAACTGAATTAGAAAAACTTGATGGATTCCTAAGTCTATACTTTATTCCAGGTGTTTTATATACAACAATGCTGGTTGCAGACTATTCGTATCTACCTGTATGCTTTTTATTGGCAGAAATGTTCTATCACATTTACAAAATTGGATAGCCCCAAACAGTAAATTTACATGGGAGGGTGTATCTAGGTATTACTGGAGAAAGAACATTACAGTCCCTCATTTCCCCCTGCTTGTCTTCTTTTTCCTTCCCCTGCTGGAGGATTCTACTGGGAAGTCTTTATTCTCTTTTGTTGGTTTATTGTTGTTTACTGAATTTGGAAAGGACTGGAACCTCTTCTTCTCTGCCTTGTACTGGAGCCTTGTTTGGGCCTGAGATCGTTGCTTTGCTATTTCCAGCACTGCAGAATACAACAAAATCAGATCAGCCCAGGCTGGAAGTGACCTCCAAGAGTCATCTGGTTCTACCTTTCATGGGAAAAGAATCCTAGATGATGCAATGTAGCATTCTGCCCAATCTCATCTTAAAAATTTCCTATGGTGGGGACTCTACCACATACCTGAGGCGGTTGTTCCTGTGACTGACCTGACTGTAAAAGTATTCTTTATTATGGCAAGATGAAATCTCTCCCAGTACAATTTATACCCATCATCTAATGTTTCCCCCATCTGGCTCCTAGTGAAGAGAGAGCATCACCTTTGCAGCAGCCCTTTAAGTACTGAGATACTGCAATGAGGTCCCTGCTGACCCTTCTCTTCACAAATAAATTATCTGACTCCTTCAGTCTTTCCTCATAGAGCAGGTTCTTCAGCCCCTTTAACCATCTTCATGGTACTCCTGTGAACCTTCTCCAGTCTGTCTGAGTCTTTCTTGTGTTGTGGGGACCAGACCTGGACAGAATACTCTGGATACAGCCTGACCAGCACTGAATATTGTAGAATGATCACATCTCTGTATTTCTAGTGATGCCCCTGCAAATGCAACCCAGGAGCTGATTTGCCTTTAGTGCTACAGTGGCTCTCTGCTGACTCATGCTCAGACCCCCAGGGCCCTTGCAGGAAGGTGTTCCCCAGGCACACAGATCCTGCACTGTGCTCTTTGGTTGCTTTGTCCCAGTTGCAGGACTTTAACTCATGCTTGTTCTTACAGTTCCTGCCAGCCCCCTCCCCCAGATGCCTCTGAAGATGACTCTCCCCTCTGACAAGCTTGCCTTACCTCCCAGCTGAGTGCCCTCAGCAAACTTGGTGAGCGTGCAGCAAGCTGCCCAAAGGCTCCTTTCTGTTCTGTCTGAATTTTCAACTTCTCACTTCTTTTAGATCCCATATACTTTCTCACATACAGATGCCTCCACAGAGACTTTGCCTCCTCTGTTCACCACCGCAAAAGCTTTCATTAACATTGGATGGCTCGGCCAGAGCAGGGCACCCTGGCTGTCTTGGAAGCGTCCTGGAGTTACACATGACAGCTGCAGCACTGGCACTCTAAGTGCAACAAGGAGGGCTGAATGCAGAGGGTGATCACTATTGAAACTTTATTTCTATACCATATGTCATCATTAACTAAATAAAATATATTAAATTTTCTTCTTTTCAAGTAGAAGAAGATACTTACTCCTTACGAAGCTCTTCATCCATTCCAAATATTCTCCTTTTCACATGACTGTGAATCTTCCTTCCATCTGATCTTTCTGATCCTGAAGTATATGCAACAGATAGTCACAGAAGCAGACACGGTTCTTAATGATTTTTCTCCTTTTTTTATCCTCTGACATTTCCCTTACCAATGGAGCCCAATATGATGTTTAATATTCTCTTTATTCTTCCTTAACCTTCAATCCTTGCTTTTCACATTTCTGTCTGCCACCCATGTAGCAGCATGACACAGTGAATAAAAGTTTTTTATGCAAATACAAAGCCACTGAACAATTTAGTTTCAGATGCTATGGTGCAGGATGTATACTATTACTGAATGACGTGTTCTGCAAATCAACTGAATGTACTTATTTTTTTCCTTCCACATCATTTGAGAATTTCTTCAATCAAGTGGAAACATACATGCAAATAAAAGTGAGACAAGGTTCTGAACACAAATAAAGAATGTATTTTATACAGTAATCAGGTCTGTTAAATGTAAACATAATATCTAAATGATCAGACTTAATAAACAGAATAGATGTGCATTTTTTTAGTACATAAATTGTGTTTGCATTCAGCCTTAAGGAATTTAGTTCTCTCACATTATCACCCTTTTATTTATTGCAAAGTGTTGTTGGGCGTGGTTTGTGGTTATAGCAGGCAAAGGGCAGAATAACTGCAGAAAACAGGATACTGGGGAGACAGCTAGAGACACTTTCCATCAGTGCACGTTCAGGAAATGAAAACTCCAGGTAGCCCTTGGGAAATGCATTATATAGGTCATTTGGGTACATTCCAAAGGAAAAATCAGAAACTGAATGCAGTGTCTTAATATATTGAGCCTCTAAAATGAGGANAGGCAAGGCAAGGCAAGGCAAGGCAAGGGAAGGATTTCTCTTGATGCCTGTGCAGTAGGTGTGGCCCGTGAGGCAGGTTCAACACTTTTGCTGTCATCATTTTTCTCAACACTGGCAATCTGCAGGGGGATAAAACAATTTGGAAATCCATCCTTCTAACAGACTCGACAGGAGGATTTGACATGAGACTTGATGTTCAGCTGATGTGTTAAGCCCCAAGTATATTTTTTCTAGGAGAATCTCACTCTCAATGATTATTAAATCCGTCTGTTGATCAATTGGTGTTTCTATTCTACTGCTCCTTGGCAGCTCAGATATATTGTGAATGACTGGTTTAGACAGCCAGGGCAGAACAAATTGTTCTAATTGCATGCAAATATTTTACTTCTAAATTTCTGCCTGTGCCAGGATATCCTTAGAGCTAATCTTAGGAATAACACCTATTTGAATATTCTCCTAATTAAACACAGTTGAATGCATGGGAGAAGAGTGGTTTCAAACAGCATTTTATTTGGCTAATGACAGCTCTCACTGTCCCTTGCTCACAAGGTGTTTTGGAGGCTGCTCTATGGTGTGTGCTTCAGACTGCCTTCCCCAGCAGCATCTGTGGAGTCAGCCTCATTTAGCATGTCTGCCAGGTGCTGTCAGGCCTGCCCCAGGACAGGGAAGAGACAGCAGTGAGATGAGCAAGGCTCTGCACTTCCCCACTTATGTGCTTTTCCCTGGGGAGGGCAGGGAATAGAGAGAGGACAGGCAACAAGCAGAGCAAGGCATCGGCTCCTGTTTTTCTCAGCTGACTTGCCAAGGGACCTTCCCAGCCCAGTGGGCTCAGCACCTCACTGCTCCCAGGGGAGATGTCGTTACCCGGTTACCAAGCCAGGCAGTGTGCTTGTCTTACAGCTGGATTTTTTAACAATGTCATTTTGAGTCTCCTCAAGACCAGTTCCGTGCTCTCTCAGGAATACCTCACGAAGCTGTATGGGGAAAAAATACCTTTCCATTCAGAAAACTATGAGGTGACAGCTGTAAGGAAATGTATTAAGCCTTTCCAGGAACAGTCTCTCCTGCTTTGTTTCCAGTTAATACGTTACTGGCAGGGAGGTAGAATATGTTTCAAGTGTGGTGTTGAAATAAATAATAGCTTTCTTATGGAGCTGTGACATTTTTGAAAAGCCAGAGCTCTGACACCCTTCAGAACAGCAAGTTCTAGAGAGTCTGAAGCTGCTTCTGTCTCCATACCTTCATGGCTGAAGAACACTCCAGTGGGAGAGTTGCTTCCTCTGATTTGGGTATAAATTCATAATAAGGAGAATCATAGAAACTATTAAAAACTTCTCCCTTAACTCCAAAGAATTAGATATCACACAACAACTTTATGAGGACTGGCTCATAAAAATGATATGTGGGGCTAGATAAGTGGTTGGCAGAAACAGCCATCTCCTGGGATGGCTCCTGAGACATGCCAGTGGCAGGGGGAAGCTCAGAGGGATTCCTTTTCGACTCTTTTGAAGTTTACACTTTGCATGGTCTTGAGTCATTGAGCTTCCTGAGTGCATATTGAGAAGCACAAGGACCACCAAATAATGTAATATAGCCTTGAAGAATAAAAAATAAAATGACTGATAGAGCTTTGACTATAAAGCTGTGAGGAATTATATGGTAATCAGAAAATTGTTTTTAAAAATAAATTGCCTTTAAAAATAAACTGCATACACCAAATGTAGAAATTTATGCAGCTGAACCATTATAAAGAAATTCTATATTCCTTATTGTACAGCTCAAAGAACACTAAATGTGGGTTATTTTATTTTCAAGCAAAGTTTTTTAACCTGTAAAATCTTACTTATTTGACATATTGCAAAATTTTGATTAGTATAAAACCTCAAAGGTGAAAAAATGACACATGTCATTTAAATCTCCTCAAACTATTAGAATGCAAAATTCACAGTGCTGGTTGGAGATTTTAATTTCTCAGTTAAGTTTCCTCGACTGTTTCACAAAGAGCTTCTCCTCCGTGCAACAGAAGTCATTCCTTTCATAAACGTTAATTTGTGAGTCTGGGTTTGATTCAGTACTTTCCATGGGTTATCTGCCTTCTAGTTCATCAGCAATATGAAATTGAGGCCTTCTACACCAGGGATATGGGGACATTTTACTGGAGTGGAGGGACAGTGCCGGGCTCTATGTTCAGTTGTACTCTAAGTTGCAGCTCTTCCATGCACAAATTGAGTCATTGGTACTTGCCAGCACATCTGTAATAGATCCTCTCTGGCTACAGATCTCCAGAAATTTATATCAGAGGAATAAATGTGGAGTAAATGTGTAGACTGCTTCTCTAAGCAGAGGAGATGGGTAGGCTGCAACGAGTCTTTATGTATGGGATGTGAACTGGCTCCCAAATGTCTGTCTTTCACCAAAGAATGACTCTAAATGACTTACTGGGATTAGCTTAGTCCTGCCTCTTTGTCTTTTCAGCCAAAGTTTTCTACTGCTAGACTCCTGCAGGAAGATTATTATCTGCCTTCATTGGTCAAGCATTCCCAATATTGATATCCTTCCCCATGGAAAATGCCAATAATTAAAGTTCAGGAAGAAAAGTGCTTGTCATGGGTAGGAAAAAGAACACAATTTAAAAAATGGTTTTGAGGTGTTCAGATACTGAGTATAGACAACTTTGGTAATCAGATAATAAATTCAGTGTGTTTTTTTTTTTTAATAGAATAATCTTCCTAGAAAAAGAAATGTTCTGCTAAGATAAGAATATTTTATAGGAAAGTGTATTTTTAATGGGAAGAAGTCAGATATTTTGCTTCAAAGACTTTTTTGGGATTTTTTTGGTGTCAATAATGCATTATATAAATGCTTATTTCATTACTATTCAAATATTGATACCAAA
>VZTR01006162.1:152404-190044 GCA_013400775.1 Chaetops frenatus | reverse complement strand
AAAAAAAAAAAAAGAAATCTGAACACCACAATTGTAATACAGCACTCTGAGTGTCTCAGAGTTTTTGAAGCTGCCAAACTGAGTTTCTTTTTTTGAGACGCCCGAGTTTTCTGTGAGATTCTAATGAGCCTTTAGTTTTGAGGAAGAGTTTAAAGCAGATTAGTTGGCTGAATCCTGTGTGAATAACAAGTCCTTGTTGTCCGTCAGCCCTAACACATGGCGTTGTCTGATCTCCTCTCCCCCTTCTCAGAGGGTGGTCCTGGCTGGTCTGCAGCGAGCTGCAGTCCATGTACCTGCAAGCTTTTTTCCCGTGAACTAGCAGGTTTTTCCTCTAAGGATAAAGCATATATGGGTGAACAGAACCATGCAAACATAGTGCGTGTAATAACAGTAAACACCTTGTTAATTACTTAAATTAGGACTGATTTCAGAACACAGTTGCTTAGTGTCAACATGTGTTCCTTAGGTATTGTTTTTAACAAGTTGTGAAACCTGCTCAAGGAGTTTTTTGTCACATCTGCTAGTTAGATATTGAGCATGACATAGTGCAGTTATATGAAGGATAATGAGAAATTTTGTTAAAAATATCCAAATTTCACAATGAAAATTTTTTAATAGATGAAGGCTTTGAGCTTGACTAGCACTGATGTATCAATGTACAGGTTTCTACAAGAAAAAAATCTTCTTTTTGCAGTAGTGATGTTTAGGATATATGTCTACTTCCAAGTCATAGTCCAAAAAGAATGATCTAAGGATTACCAATTTCCAGTATACAAATGAGCTTTATACAGAAAGAAGAAAGTACAATAGAGCAGAAAAGAGACGGTGGTTTGGGGGATTTCCTTTTGTCAAAAGCTGGCACCTGATCACTGTTGAATGGATTCATAAAACACTAGAATGGAGGATTCATGAAGTTAGAGATAACTTAGCCACTGGGTTCCCACTGTGAGGGATCACTTTGGATAAGTGTGGATATCACTTTGGATAAGTCCCATCTGCATCAGAATCATTCATATGGCCTTGGTAAGGAGAGATTTTTCCTTATAGATTCCTGCTGAAGCTCCTTAGGGAACACAGTGGGAATGTGGATGTGATGGCCTGGTTGACAGATTCCATTTGAATCCTGAAAGGTATTCAACAGAGTCTCCCAAAACCCCCTCCCTCTCCCTCCAAACTCAAACATTTAAGAAAACTGAGTAATGGAATAAGAAGACAGTCCTTTAATTGCTGATTAATGGTTTGAAATGGAAAATCTGAGTAAATAGTTGGAGGTATGAGGATGTGGAGAAAGGTCATCAGAGGATTCCTACTGAGGTCTGAGAGGGTACCTGGGCTGTTCAACACATTCATGAGCCACCTGGAAGAAGGTATGAACAATGCCAAGACAAAGGGTGCTGATGATGTAAAATTATTCATAACAGGACTAACAAGAAAGGCTAGAGTTGAATGTGAAGACTGACAGAAAGAATTTATGAGACTGAGTGACTGGACAATAAAATGGCAGGTGAAACTTGGTGTAGAAATATGGAATAAATGCTCAGATGGAAAAATCCTAACTTTGCATACAAAATGATGGTCTTTTATCTGACCATTTCCTCTCAGGAGTAAGATCTTGAGGTTATAATAAATATTTCCATGAAAATGTCTGTCTCGGTGCTCAGTAGCAGTCAGAAGCAGATGTAAATGTTAAGGATCTTTAGAAGAAAATGGAGAACAATAATGGAAAATGTTATAAAGCCATTGTATGAATTTATGGTTTGCTCACATCCTAAGTGTTGTATAAAACACAACTACCTTCATTTTCAAAAGGAAATGTTAAAACTGAAAAACATTCTGTGAAGGGCAAAAAAAGTTATTACGGTATTGAATAGCTTCCAAGTGAGCACCAACTAAGTAAGCCAGGACTCTTCAATACTGGGAAGCAAGCCTCTACAGGAGGGGATAAAACAGAGGCATGAAACATTATAAGTGATATGAAGGTGATAGTGGTTGATATATTCACTGTCTCTTCCAATACAAGTATAGAGGAATTTAACAGAGACTGTACAAAAGGTTGAAAACAAACAAGAAGGGATATATTTCACCCAGTGGACAGTCAGCCCATGTAAACAAACTCCCTCAGGCTATTGTGCTGAAAAACAAAAAGGTGACGGTACTGGGGAATACTGGAAGTCATATTTTTTGCCTTAATTTGTTCAGTCCTTATCTCTGGTTTCATGGATTCCCCCCTTATATTTGCCAAAACTAAAATCTCTTTCATATCTAAATGGCAACATAAGAACTGGTGACAGCAAGGATTCCAAACATAGGAAAATTTTGTCATCACTGGTAAAATGTCTCAGTAATTATTTCTTTTTTCTTCTTGCCATAAAAGATACCTACAAATTAACATAACATGTGCTGTTGTTAACTCATTTACGTCACCAAATGTTTGCTATGTGTATTGTGGGAAAACTAAGACACAGGCTTCTCCAAGACAGTTAAATGGCTGATAATAATGAGTGAAATTAAAATGGTAGCAAAAGAGTATATGAGTTTGGAGTTTCTGATAATAGGAAACTCTGTATGACCACAAAGATATGCCACCTTATCAAGGGAGAGTTTCAGGGTACTCCTGATTCTTGATTTGTAGCTCCACAAGGAGATAAACTATTTTTTTCCTCATGTTAGATCAGTGATTTGATGTCCAGAGATGGGTATAGGTCTGCTGTTGCTGCTAGAAGCTGATGTATTCCTCCACCTATGGCCTTTAAGGACACTTGAGTATTTCTGAGACTGAAGGACAATCTTTTTCTCTGGCAGGCATCTTCATTTCAGGTTATGAAGTGTTTTTGAACTGGCTAGTAGGTTCATATATGTTTCATCTTCCTTCTGATTAGGCTGTGTGGAGACCTCCAAAGACCAGCAGCAAGAAAGAAACCAACTGGGTGCTGCTGTTTTTACAGATCTGACCATTAGCATTGCAAAACATAGAAGGAGCTGCAACAAAGTAGGATTGAGAAGAAAGACTTACATATCTGTGGGGAAGAGTAAAGAGGGAGGCAAAATAAAAAAAAAAGAAAAAAAATTATTGAAAAACTCTGGGATTGTGATATCTCCTAAGTTTTGTAAAGTCAAGGAAAACTTTTTCTCCTAAATTTGATGAAGCATTCTCAAAAGAAAAGCATTTATATCTGCAGATCTTAAGAATACCAATGAAGAGACAAAAGTGTAGGTAAGAAAGACGCTAGAAGAGTGAAAGGAAGCATCAGATTTTTATTCTTCCAAAAGACACGACCAGACTTCTTGAGCAGTTATTTTCTTTTTTCCTTTTTGTCTTTTATTTATTTTTTTAAATTTATTTAAGATTTTAAACATATATATGTATTGGCAGGTTTTGGTACATTTCTAATGTACTGCTTCCTGTTTATTGTTAAGAATGAAATACTGAGTTAATAGACTTTTTTCTGCTGGCTTGTGATCTTCATTCTTCCCAGAAAAACACCCACAGCTTAGTTAAACTGACCCTCTCCATATCTCTGAGGATCTCTCTAAATCAAAAATAGCTTCAGGAATTATCTCCATGTATTGCAGTCAGCAATGATATAAGGAAGCAGCATTTTAGCTAAGGTACTTAGGAGCCTTGCAGTCTTATAATGAGAGTAATAAGAGCTTGAATGGACATTGTTCTAAATAACATTGCTTAGCAGCATTTGGAAAACAAATGAGATGGAAGTTAGTATATGTAGAAACTGACAGCTGGCGAGAAAGTTTCTGAGACATCAACTTGGACAATGTTGTCATAAACCCCTGAGAAACTCGGCATCAACAAGAAGCAAGAACCATAAAAAATAGATGAAGAAAAACACAGCTGCTCAAGGGAGGCTGCTATTCACTTAGAATTCTTTTTTAGATGAGTGTTAGTAGCATGTAGCCAATAGTATGAGGGGTGTTAACTTAGAAACCAATGGTGATATAGCATGAGTGTGAAAGACTCTATAAAAGAAGACTTGTATAATAAAATATGCTTTTGCTTATTCCTTGGCTGAAGTTGTCAGTGTATGTATGTGTCATATCCCGACTCAACAGTGACAAGGACACCCCTGTAAAGTATTAGCTTTATTAGGTATGATATCTTAGTAATTAAAATATAAGTTTTTCTAAACTCAAGTTTTTAATTAACAACAGAACATGTGTTTTTCCTTTATGTGAAATACCTTGGAGAAGAACTTAAGTCTATTTTTACTGTCCAACAGAAGGGATGAGTTGCCTTGTTGAAGGGAGATTGCATTAAGTGTAGAAAGCCAACAAAAACATCAATTGCAGTATTAGCCCTTATGCAGTCTGCTTGAGGTTGTTCACCAATCATGTGGGAACAATTATCTTTATGGATTATTGATTATATTAAACCGTCAGGCAACTCTGGGCCTCATAAGGCCCTTTGTGGTTGCAAGAAGGGTAAACTTTGTTGGCTTTTTCAAGAGCCATCCTGAATAATTTGAGAATGTATTAATCAACCTCTAGGTCCAGTTACCACTAGTAATCAGACTAGATGGATAATTTGATTAATTACAGATTCTTCAGAACATAAATAGGTACCGTAAAGAGATTAGGTAAACTGAAAATACAAGATACTGAGACAAAGGTCTAATTAATTTACATCTAATGCAAGTAAATTGTAAATATGTTGGGACTGGTTGTTGGAAACAGCCAGGGATTCCCAGAGGGAAGGAAATGATGGCATGCTTTTCTCCTCATGACTGCCTTAGTGGAGCATACTAACTGCAGAGTTTATTCAGTTGTTTCTGAACAAGAGAGGTGTTATTATTTCCAGTGATGAGCTGATGCAAAATAACAGGATTTGAAGCAAACCCCACCAAGGTCAAGAGAAACCCTTCTGTTTTGAATGCTACAATATTGATATAAGACTCCTTAATTGTGAGAAGTTTGGCTCTTGTTTTACAGGAATTCTTGAGTTTGCAGTTTACTGCTCTTAGGTCTTTAAGGATTTTCTCACACTGTTCTAGGGAAATAATATTCTCTGCATGTGAATATACAGCTATTCTTTTTGTATCATGTCCATTGTGAATATTCAGCATTGGGTTTCTTCCTGCCTACCATATATAATTTTTTTCCTATAACCTTCTCTTACTGTTTGTTTGGGGTTTTGCTTGTTAGTTTTGCTTTTGTTTTGCTCTCACAGCAGTTTATGCTACTCCAGTCTAGTCCAGAGGAGACAAGATTTTAAACCTTAGTTCCAGGAAGTCCTTTCAGGAGAGCTCTGTGGGACAAGACTGCCTAGGAACCCGAGTGAAAATATGGCATGTCACCTCACCTCCTTGCCAGTTTGCTCTCGATGGAAAATTCCCTCCCATTTTTCAAATAGGTGATTTCCACTCTATCCTCAAGGAGTGTCAAGATGTGTTTGATACATGTGCCACTGTTTGGAAATGGGCCTTGTTGGGTTTCACTGGTGATACAGATCTCACTGCAAGTCACCAAATTAATTGGAAATAATGAGGATTGTACCATGGGTTAAGTTGTAACTTTCAAGAAACCCTGTCTGAATGCAGGTTGGACACATGTATCTCTCAATTTCTGCTATTTATGACAAAAATCTCTATCTTACCCTGCAAACAACAAACAGTATCAGTCATATTTTAACTCAGTGACTTATACACCTCTGAAGAGAAGCAATACTTTAAAAATTTGTGGTTTGAGCTACAGAGCCAACAAGCCTAGGTAAGGTATAGGAATCCAGGCATCTTTCTTGTGATAACTCCTGCAAGCGATATATTTACACCATAAAGAAGCAAAATTGGATGGACAAAATTTGCACGCTGTTGTACAGTTGTGTTATCAAGTACGGGCCTAACAACTAGCATAATAAAACTGGAGGATAATGAATAACAATAAAGCTGGATTTAGATCTAGGGTATTTATTTTTTTTAAGCACAAATTTTGGCTGAGCATGTTTTTGTTAGAGAAGAGCATACCTTGTATTTTAGATTTCATCATTCCTATGTCAGAGAAATTAATAACTGAAACACATATCTGTGGTTCATTCTTAATTACAGTTACAGAAGATGTAAGCTGAATGCTTAATGTTGTATAAGGTGTATGATTAAAAAAATGTGTTTATGTGCAACCAGCTTAATACTCCTGATATGTTACATCTTGAACCAGAACCTCACACAGTGTGTGTAAGACCTTTTCCATGAGACAAATGTGTCCAGTGTATTTATGTTCCTGTAATTTCCAAGCATTTGAAATTGGATTTTCTTTGTATTTTAAAGAAAGAAACAGAAAGAATGGCAAGTTCTTATACGGTGTAACTCTATACATTTGCTAAATATTTATTGAATCATAGAACCATGAAGTTTGGAAAAGCCCTCCAAGTTCAGTGGGTCCAGCTCTTATCTCAGCACTCCCAAGTCATCCAGTGAGGCATGTCCCTCAATGTCACATCTGCATGTCTTTTAAATATCTCCAGGAATGATGACTCTACCACTTCTCTGGGCAACCTCTTCCAGTGCATGACCATCATTTTGGTGAAGAAATTTCTGCTAATATGCAATCTAAACCTTGCTTGGTGCAACTTAAGGCCATTTCCTCTCATCCTTTTACTTGTTACCAGGGAGAAGAGACTGAACCCCACCTCATTGCCACCTCCTTTCAGGTAGCTGTAGCGATCAATAGGGTTTCTCCTGACTGTCATTTTTTCTCATTTTATCATGTTCTCTGTGAAACTTCTCCAAACATGTGTGAGAGCGGGGTACCCAGGCCTTTTTATTTGACTGTAGTCCATATGTCATAACAGTGAAATTCCTAGAAGGTACTACATTCCTTGAGGTATACTAAAGTGATGGGAGGCAGTTTATGCTTATGTTGCCATCACTTGCATCTTAATAGAAAGAAGGGGGAAGAGGGCAATAAATAATAATGGAGTAAGTACTTTTCATCATGCTTTAATGGAAGTCTCCATACAATCGGGGAAGGTGCTGCTCTGGGGCCTCTTGGGTAGCACAGACAGTGCTGCAAGGTGGAATTGATTGCAGATCCAGCTGGATCCCGTGGCTGAGCCTGAGCTGAATATGCCTCCCAGGGCTATGGACTGGCACAGGTGTCAATGTCAGTCATGTGCAAGTGGATGTCTCTTGAGGAGCAGATGCTGAACATCTGCAAAGAGAATTTCAGAGGACTGCCAATCTGGAGATCAAGGAAATCTTATGTCTACCCTGCATCACAGTGAGATGAAACTCATCCCAAGGTCAAGACAGTGAAAAATTCACATAGCTCAGCATCTTGTGTCCAGAAGTAGCTAAAATTGTCTGTTCAGAGGGGAGTATAAAAACAGAGCATGTGTGCAGGGTGCTTCTTCAGCGATGTGTCACACTGGGACTTGCTTAAACCAGGGGTAGATATTCCTCTACATCACAAGCTGTGAAGCAAAGAAGAGAAGTGTTACTGTGTGGGGGAGGAAAAGAAAGAAAATTGTGCCTGTATTGAGCAAACCACGATTCCTCAGGCAGCCTGAGGGGTTTTTTGGCTGGGGAGACTTTTAAAAGCGGGTTTTTCATGCACCTTCTGTATGCAATTTCCTAAATTAATTGATAGTTTTCTCCATAAGGATTGTACTGCCTATGTTTTCCATCTGAGAAGATGTGCACTTGTCAGACCTTCTTCTTGTTATCAAATATGTGTTCCTAGGCTCCTTTCTGTTGCAGATCTAGATTTGAACTCATGAGAAGATGAAGCATCCTACCTTATCTATTTCTTCTTCTGCCTGTACAAGTCAGGCTGTAGCATGTGTGGGGGCAGTGCATCTCAATCGCATCCTGCCGTGGTCCTGATACAGTGAGCAGCGTGTGGCAGTGAAGTGCTTGGCAGACCTCTAAGATAAGTCAGATAAATGCTGTGCACTTTTCCAGTGAAGATCTTCATACAAATGTAAAGTTGCTCAGGCTGTGATTCGGGCCTCCTCCTCAGAGAGCTGCTGTATTTATCCATCTACTGCATAAGGGCAAGACTTATTTATGAAACTTGAGAGTTTGGGGAAGGGAGAGAGTAGATAACGTAACGCCGATTGTAAAAGCAATTAGAATATTTTTAAAGACATTATTGTTACAAATAGTGGAAAACTTGGCTTGATCTATCTCTTCTGAGGATGCAAGCTCTTCAGAGAAGTCTTGAGGCAGCCTCAAGCAGCGTAAGCCTCATATTGACTCAAATCCTCTGCAGAAAGGCCTGCATGTTTTGGACCTGCACTGCTGTCAGGACAAAGAAATAAGAGAAATCAACAACTGGTATACGGGTCCTTCTCCACCAAGCACTGCTGTTTATACCTGTCAAGTTCCAGGTTTTCCAAACTGTTCAAGAAGGGAACAAAGCATAGAAAGATCGCCTTTTTTTTCTAAGTTATATATAAGGGTGAACTTGCCCTGGTTGTGGGATGTCCACCCAGACATCAGCCCAGGGAAATACGTTGCTACAAGGGTTTGAGACTGATGGGAATTTTAAGCCAAGAGGTAGTGTTTTCAATTTTGACAGTATAACTCAGTACTGAGTTGTGGATGCCTGCAAGCCTGGGCTGGTATCAGCTGCACTAGTAAAAGTGAAGGTGGTATTTATAGATAAGACAAGTCTGTGGTCGCCCCAGTTTACACAGAATGACAGAAAAATATGATTGTCATGCCTGCCTGCTGCTTCCTGACCTGTCTCATTCTATGCTATATATTTATGCTATGCTATCCTCTCTGTGCCATGCTGTGTTATCTATGCTGTGCTATGACATTATGTCTGTGCTTGAGACACTACTCCTACCCCAAGGTACTGTGAATGGGGCTCTGTGATTTCCTGAATAGCAGTTGTAGGGCAGCAGAGATAAGACAAAGATCTGATCTCTTCAATCCATTGTGCCACAGCAGGTAGACAATTTAATTCTCTAAGGCTGACAGTATTTTCACAGACAATAAGTTTCGCGTGAGGAAGTGAAGAAAATTAATTAAACTGAAGCAGAACATTGAAGGTGGGCGGAAGATACATTTTGTGTTTGTTACCTCTGTTCAGGCAGTGTTTTAAACAAATCATGCCCTCTTTGCCAGATAGATTTTCAGTAAATACTTTATCTACGGGTCTGTGTAATTTTAACATTTCATTTTGTAACACGCATTGCTATATAGCAGAACTATGACAGTGCCTCAGTGAAAAGATGCCAACTTCCTATTGCAGTGGTTTGAGCTCCAATTCATTTGAATGAAAAAAAGCATTTCAAAATTATAAATGTTAATAATTAAAAATTATTTCAACTATAAAATTGGTAGATACTCATGATTCTCCTCTTTTACTATTGAACTTACTGAAATACAAGGTAAAATACAAGGTAATACCTTGTGATAGGTAAACCTATCACATAAAGACAATAACACTGCCGCGTTTCTGGTACTGTAGTAACTACCACCAGAATATGAACCAATGCCTGCATTTTCCAGCTGTGGTTTAATTTTGCTGGCATGTTATTGTGCTATCTTTTGCACTAGCTCTTGGTACATTCCAGAAACAATGGAATAGTGCAACAGGATTTCCTTTTCTTATACTTACTGAGAGAAATACAACCTCTAGCCACTCTCCGAGTTGTACAGGCATTTCCCAGGCTTGTTTTCCACAGAAGAAGCTGTCAGAAGCACACAAAGCCTGTTGTTGAGTAATTTATTATATTTGAACTCTGTTTCAGTCTGGAGCCCCTACCTGAGATCAAGACTCCATCAATCTAGGCAATGTATAGCCATGCTGCAGAATACAATTTTTACCTCATGATTGGGCAGAAAATATAGCCCTGCATGGTCAAGCTATACCTCCACTATAAGCTAGCCCTGGGAGGAGCCACTGGCAGGCACCTTCCATACTGATAGTCTGCTCCTTCACACCCAGCTCCCAGCACCCTGTCACTGTGAGCGCACAGGGAGACTGCAGCCCTCTTCCCTGTGCTGAGCCCACTGAGCTGTCATAGAGAAGGTCAAGGGGCACAAGGGTAGAGGCTGCATCCTGAGCTCTACTAATTCACCTGCTGTATTTCAAGCAGGTAAGATTCATAGACAACTCCAGGATTGCCTGCAGTTTTAATAAAAAATATCCCCAAAAGAGATTGGTTGTCATTTACCACAGCTCTGTACACCAGGAGACGGCACGAGTCTTACCCAGTGCCATTGGATAAGACCAGTTGCTGCTGTCAACATGGGATAAGAGCCCTTCTGAGAAGCCTTTCCCAGCACAGCCAGAGGCATTGCTGTGGTCATTGCAGTGAAGACAGAATAAACCATCAAATGGTACTATTTGACACATGCAATGAGCAATGACAAGGGCTAGGAATTTGTGAGTAGCAATGGACATGTCCCTGGACATGGTAACTGAGCTCAAAGAGTTGAGAAAGACATTGTCCCATTTGCCTCCTTCGTACCTTCTTTGAGTGGGAGAAGGAATTAGGTTTTCTCAGCTGTAGCCCCAAAAGCAATACACCATGTCTTCCAGTACGAATCAATAGGTCATGTGACATTTATTACAAGGACAAATAGGAAAAGTACCATCTTTCATTATGTGTTAAGGTTGTGCCTGAATAATTATGTTGAGGAAAATGTATTATAGTGGAGTTAACTTGTAAAGGCTAATTCACAGTACAAGATCACATCAGTTTTTCCCCTCCATGTTTGCCATTTGAAGGTATGTTCCTACAGTAATACAATCTGCCATATGAGGGTTGTGCAATAGAACCCTTCATCTCAATTTTTGATTAATCTAATTTTTTTTCTTGGAGATATATAAGTTGCCATCTTTAATAGCTGGATTTGACCTAAACCTGTGAATGTCGGAGAGAGCCCTTTGGAGTTTTCATTTCAAACTATACGTTTCACCACCCGTGATATAACACACTTTATTATATAAAAGAAAAAAGACAATGAATGAAACATTTCTACTAGTGAAGCCTGATCTTGGTAAGAATTCACAATTGTTAGGTGTATTTGCACATCTGCATGGGCAGGTTGTGTAAAACTATAGTCATTAAGCAAAAAAAAAATTCTCAAAAAGACACCTTGCAATAAAACACTCTGGTCAGACATATGTAAAATAATAAATGTTTAAAAAATTCCCACCAGTAACAAGGAAATTCTTCGTGACTGGTGGGCTTTGCCTGTGTGAAACTGATAAAAGGTCAATGGTGATGCAATTGTGCTTTACTGTGTATCATCCAAAAAACAATTTGCCTTTCATTTCCAGGAAAGCTTAATGTTTGATTGATTGCATTGCTTTTTACTTGCATTTTACCTGTACAGACTGATGAATACCCTATTACACATGTAGAACCTGAGCAAATAAACAAATTTTACTGTAATTCTATTTATGGGGCACCTTCAAGGGATATTTACATTCTTTGTATAATATTTACATTCTGATACTTTTGGTTATGACAAATGGTTTTTCTTCAGGTTGTTTACTATGTTGTGTGTCTTGGCAAAGGTGATTTCACTAAACAAGGAGTAATTTTTGTTTGCCCCAAGTTGGTTTGTTTGTCAATCAAAAGTATGCCTCACATGAAAGGACAGGTGCTGAATCATGGAGCATGCCCAATAATTTACCAGTTAGAGGTGGAAAACTATACCAGATGTGACATGATGGCTTATTTTTATTCTTTTCCACTCAGTTTGAGTTAATTGTTTTAGTGTAAGTTGTACTGTGTCTGCGCTGCTGCAAGGAAATACCATGACCTGTAAGCACCTCTTTTCCTGATGTGCTGTGTGATCTTGTTCATTAGGATGGAGCAGCACAGGAGAATTCCTACATAAGTTGGAGGTAAATCAGGAAAGGACATTTTTCTGAATACCCCACTAGAAATCGTCTCCTCCATCCATCACCTAGGAACTTCTAGGAATCTAAAGCTTCATACTTAAATTTCCCAAAGATGAATGAAAGACATAATTACTCAACTAGGGTTGAAACCTAAAGTCAAGCAAATAAAGAAGATGGCTGCAAGTCAGGTAACGCAATAGTTTCAAGTCAAGTAGTGGCTTTAGACTGAGGAAGGGTAGGTTTAGATTAGATCAAAGGAAAACATCTCTATTGTGAGGGTCCTGAAGCGGTGGAACAGGCTGCCCAGAAAAGTTGTGGATGCCTCATTCCTGGAAGTGTTTAAGGCCAAGTTGGATTTGACTTTGAAAAACATGCTGTAGTGAAAGAGGTCCCTGTCCATGGCAGGGGGTTGGAACTAGCTGATCCTTAAGGTCACTTGTAACCCAAACCATTCTATGATTGTGAAATTTTGAGATGTCCCAGGTTTTGCTGGTATCTATTGGACATGCTCTGAGAATGCAGATGGGAGCAAAGAGCTGAGATTAGGCAGAGAATACCAAACCAATCTGGGCACTATGTTTGCAGATATGTCACCAGGTAATCTGATTGCCTCTCACTAACAGCTGACTCCTCATGATCTGCATGGAGGAGTTTTCTGGGGATGAAAACAAGCAACTGTGTTACACACATGGATGGGGGTAATTTTTAATATGCAGGACTAAGTGTATAACCTAGTACTTGGGATTTTCTGTGTTTGTGGTTCTCTTCTTGTTTTCTGTTTTTCTCTTGATTAACTCTGGCCTTTTTCTTCCTTGTTTTGGTTGTTTGTGAGGAGTTTTGTTGTTTCCATTTACTTTTTTTTTTTTTTTTTTTTTTTTTTTTGTAAGGTGAGAAACTCACTCAGAAAATATAAAAAGCAACACCTGAGAGGGGGATTTTACCCTATTGATGATTAACAATGATCATCAATACTTTTTTTGTTTGTTGGTAGTGCACCATCTTCAGGGTGAGAGAAAAGAGGCAGAGGTCCTTAGCAAGCCATAATGCTTCCCTGATGATCCCCAGCTACTGCAAGGTCAGACCCCTGAGCCTGGCCTTACTGTTCCTTCCTCTGAGAAATGTCTCTGAGAAATTTTGTCCTGAAGTTTGTTCTGAGAGTCAGGATGGTGGAGAAGGAATTACAGTCTCCTTCCCCTGTTTATGTGACAACTTGACAGGCAGCAAAAGGCTGCATTCTACCTCAGCAAAACTTCCTCAGAGTTTTCTTAAATATTCCTATAACAAGGGTTTCACCAGTTGATGTTTCAGAGTCAATAAATCTTTTATTTTATTTTAAAGGAAATGTTTGAAATAAATTTCCTTTTGAATGGGGATCAGTATAAATAAGAACCTGAACAACCTGCCTAGTGAATCCCAATTAGCACTAGATTATTAGTCTGCCAGGGTGCCAGCCTAAAAGTTGCTGGCTGCTTTGTAACACAGCTGGGCAACTCACTAATTGTTTTTATTAATGAAGGAAGCTTCCCTTCCTCAGCTCTTTCTTAATGAAATTGTGGGTTCTTCCTTGGTTAGAAAATCAAATCAGACTGCATTTGCACACATTTGTGTGACCAACAGATTGCAATCTGGATAAGAAGAACATCTAAGTTTCAAATATAGCTCATGGATAATTAATGCCCATTCAATGGTAATAGTTAAATTTGCTGACACATGAAATGTTATATCTGACTGAGAAAGATTTGTTAGGTTAGGAACATTGGATCCAATACAGCAAGGGAAATACTAGAAAATAAATTTTGGCATCAACTTAGAATGTATTTATCTTGAAAATATTACGTAATTTTATAGTTCAAAGAAGTATTTCAACAGCTCTTTATGGAATGATGTGATGTAGTTTGTAATAAGTGTGTGTGGCACCAAAGTGCTACTAAGAGACTGTTATTTCTTGCCCCAGTCACTTGATGCAGGTGATGGTTTTATGAGATTAATACTCCTGTCACATAATACTTGCTTCTGCCTAGTGTTATATCTTCCCCTTTATTTTACCCGTGAATCAAATGTAAATAAAATTATAGTACCAACTATATTTGACAAGAATAAAATAGCATCCTTAGTCAGTTTTGTGATGCCTCTAGAAGGCCAACAGGGATTTTTTTTTTTTTCTGTTTTTGGTCATCCTATTTAGCGATGGAATAAACAGCCATTCCCTCACAAGGTCATGGGCTGGATAGGGTTTGTGCAGACAGCAATCTCCTGCTCTGCTCTTTGGCTGCTATTTCAGCTCTGTGCTGATGCAAGTGTACTGCAGCAGACTTGCAGCAGCTGAACAGAGAGTGTGTGTCTGTTTGTGGTTTCTAAAATTTTCTTGTGCTAACAGAGAGGGCTGTGTACCATGCACTAACCTGAGAGTGTTGACCCCCAAAGTGCATACTTTGAAAGCCATGCCAGGTAGCACATTGAGTCAGTCATGAGAGTGCTGAAAATAAAAAAAACCTCCTTGTAAATATAAGAGTTTGAAATGCAGTATGTAGGAAATTATCCTGTGGGACTGTAGTGCTAGTCCTGGAGTAGGAAGAATTGTGGAAAGTTTTATCCATCACTGGTCCCACGACCTGCTGCTCCACATATGTGTGCCCGTAGATGTGCTCCACAAGCTGATGCAGTGCTCAAATAGCATGGACCACCTTGCTGCAGCATTCTGTCAACCCTAAGTCTTCACAAATCCCTGTCACTGACCCTCTTTCCCTTTCACCTTTTCTGTAAAATTTGTTAGTATAGTGTCTTCACTGGGGTGCTGGAAAAGCAGTTCGCTATGCTGAGATATTAGTAAAGGAGAACAAACACTGAAAATACATTGAGAAGTCAGGGAGAAGAGTCAGTTCGTGGAGGTTACTCTAAGCCCAGAATGTGAGGTTCTTAATTTTCCGACAAGAAGGTGTCTCTTTATTTCAGTCCAGGATGACTCTAAAGAGAAATTATTGGGCAATTTTTTCAAGCGATATGTTCATTGAGAAGTGCAGTTATCTTGTGAAAATTTATGTGAGGTTTTGAGCAAGAAAGATTGTGATGAGCAGGAAAAATGCCCAGGAGAAAGTACTGTTACCTTCCCTCTCCCCTATTTCTTATCCACAAGGATAAGAACTTTCTGTGAGGTGAGGGGACACCCTGGTTCAATGCAACACTTGCATCCTCTTTGGTGACAAGTGTTGGACTTCAGTTAAAATGACTGGGAGGCTCACATGGACAAAGCAGTTTTAGCAGGCAGAAGTAATAAACCAGGAGTGTCTTGCAGGGTGAGGACCTGGGGAAGGTAAAATGCTGATAGTGCTGTTTTCTTTCTGCTAAAAGGGAAATCTAGTTGTGACTATAGAGTGCACATCTGCCTACATCCACATCAAACAACAATTCCCCAACTGTTCCTGCCAGTAAAAGACCATTTAGCTGTTTATAAGTCTGCCCCATCATTTCTCTGGTTTTTTTACCCTTCCTTCTGGAACAAAGCCTCAAATCTAGGCTAAGAATAGATGTTAGCAGCCAGTAACTTGTTCCTGGTGACAACTTGGGAAATTAAGTCCCAAATCTGCCAAGAAACTGTTTTTCTCTGGGTTGAAATCTTATTAGTGAGGTAGGGGAGAAATAAAAAGGTCACTCATGTTCAGATGGAGATCTCAAGAACCAGTATGTCCTGGGCTCTCATGAGGAAGTTCTTGAAGATACTAGAGGATGAGATAGGTAGGACTTCTCTGTGATGATTTCAATTCTTTTAGTCACAGGTTTGTCTGTCTCTTGCAATTGAGCCATGGTTTACATGGGTTTGGACCTTGTAGACACATCAGTGAATAGTTTGCCTTTACCTTCATGTGTTTCTGCAGATGTCAGTTCTAACAGAGTGGGCTGCTAAAAAAGACAATGTTGATGGTGGTTGCTGCAGCAAAAGAGAGAGAAAGGTATTCAGCACTGATCCCAGGGTAGCCAGGGGGTTCATATTTTTGGAGAGGTGCTATCCTTTTGGAAAGATACGGACATCATCCAAGCCCAGAGAAGGCAACCACTCTGACCCAAGCCTCGTGTGGCTAGGGGATACAAGAGCAGGTGGCATTTCTAAAGCAGAGTTCAGCATGGATTGTAGGTGTAGTGCTAAGTGAGGCTACACAAAAATATTATGCAAGGTTTTAACATTTACAAAACAAAGAATATTTCTCAAGCAGAATCTCTCCCCTCAATTGATACATGAAGTGAGGAATTTTCAATGCACCACTTTTTCCCAACGTACAATAAATAAAACACCAGTGGCAGCTAGAAAAGACTGAAAAAAATTCTCTTAAAATAGTTACCTAACCTGCACCTTTTCCTTTCAGCTGCTATAATTTCTCTGCCACTCAGCAGCCCAGAGAGCAATGCTCAGCATGTTTTACCAGCACTTCACATAACTTGCAGAGAAGAATAAAAAGGTCATCTTTCTAATGCTGTGTAATCCTGCACACTATTAAGTACTAAAGGTACTTCTCTTTTGAACCAACAGTGCAGAAAAACCAGGAGTGGGAGTCATGAGCATTTAAAAATTGTTCTGTTGGGCATATATGTGATCAAAGCCAAGAACAGTCATTTGCTGAGAGAGACACACTATGCATTTTCAAGTTGTAGCGCTTCTGTGGTCTTGCCCACATCATAGCATACATGTTCAGCTGTGTCCAGTGGAACTGTGCAATGGGTTTGCCTTCATTTCTGTATGTCTGCTGTGTGTATTGATTATCTGAGCAAAGGATGCTAAAGCAGCTAAGTCATGTTTACTCAAATTGAAAAGATAATAGGCCAGATCCATCCTTGATGCAACTGTTCCAATCAGTGCAGTTCTGTCAAGGACAAATTTGTCTCAAGAGAAGGAGAATTCTCTATGACATGCCTGTTAAACCAAAGCAGTTGCCAAAAATAAATTGGGAAAAATAAGGCAGAGCTCCAATAAAAAGCCCATCTTATCCAAGTTCGTGCTTCCCTGAAAGGATCCAGAAAGATGATGCTGGAGGACGAGTTCCTGTGGCAGGGTGCTGCTGCAGGGCTCTTGTGCCCAGTCCTTGCCCAAGTGGTTGTGCTGCTGAGACTTCTCTGAGTGGGCACCCAAAAGGCTTGGCCAGGATCTCCTCTCAGACACGTCTCCACTGTGGGGTGGGCACAGGCAGGTGCAGAGGGGAAGCTGGTGGGGACCTCCTTGTCTCTTCCACAGCTGTACTTCTAAGGAAAGCAGGAACACACATCTGGGCTGATAGACCCAACAGGCTTCTGCTCACCATGCCTGTGTCTAGTGCCACTTAGAGCAGATGTGAATGAGAGACAGCTTGTTAGTGAGGTCGAAACAGAGCCCATTTATTTATCAGCATAAACATCCCCGGGGGGCTGGATTAAATGTTTGCATGCTGGGGAAAACAGATTGTGCCTGTAGAAAGGATGAGTCAGTCCTAAAGAGAGATGCATCTTGCATTCAGGTTCTGTGCCTGCCAAACTGCCCTGCACCCTATTACTGGGGAAGCTCAAGTCTGGAGTGTGATTTTCTAGTACTAATGGATATTTTCAGTCAGGTTTTCTCTGACATCCTCTCTTAAATGCTAGCCATTAATGCAATGCACATTCTGTTTGTGTCATCTTGTCCTTAGAGTTTTCTCGATGGATGGATATTTCTGTAATGAAGGTAACCCTAATGAATAAATAAATGTCAACTCGATATTTCATAAAGTAAAATATTATAGCTATTCACAGTAACACACTGAAGTAATTTCACCTTTACAGGAATTCTGATCTCAATTTCAGTGTTTTCAAATCTATCCAATATAAATCTGAATGAACAATTCATTATGAATAATTTATGCAGCAGATTTGACCCACTTTTCCATTTGCAAATTACTATAATTCTTCTGTAATGGTTGTGTTTTCCCTTCCAATTTTTTCCCTACAAACCTAGATTGAGGCCAAGCAAGGCTATCTGAAATAAGTGGTAATTTAACTCTACTTACTGCCTGCTTCCAGGCTATGGATGCAACACCTCTATAAGAAAATATAACATGGAAAATGCACTTTATTTAAATTTTGTATTATTCCTCTTTCAGGAAAAAGTATAGAGGTAATTGGTTGTTTGGCAAAAGTTTTATGCAACTATCACTTGAGCATTTATAGAATTTTTATCTTGAGGTTGGTCATTTCTGCATTACAATTGTTGCTATTTAGTTAACAAAGTTAATTTTGTTAGGAAGCTCTAAAAACATATTAGTAACACGCAAAGAAAGTCAGTTGAAACTGCAGGATATATGTATTTGCCTCATCTTCCCAAGATTTTGTCTTTGAGCCTCAGTTCTAGAAAAATTCTGGCTTCATTCCTGATTGATGCAGCACAGATATGGCAAGCACATTTATCTGCGGCTCTTCAGAAGACTTTACATTTTTATTTTTCCTGACATAGTTTAAACAGTGAAATTGTATTTGCACAGTGTTTTTCATTAATTCTGTAGTGATAATGTTCCCTCTTTCAGTTTTAGACTAATTATTGTTGCACCTGAGCACTGTCTCTAGAAGATGAGGAGCTCTTGAGTGTTCTATTCTGTACACAGTTCAGGAAAGGAGTTTCTAATAGTGCATGAGGGAATGAAACCACATTCACCTTTAATAGTCCCCATGATTCTGATACAGAGGGTTGTTTTATCTGTCAAACAGCTCTTCTGAAATCTTTTGGCTCTCCAATTTGTTGTTTTGTTTGCTTTTTAGAATACAGTGTGACAGCCTGTATTGCAGCCTCAATAAAGTTCAGAATTAGGCACTCATCCTTTAAAAGGATTCTTATCCCTTTATAAAGACGGATAGCTTCGTCATGGAAAGCAGAATATAGCTTCTGAAAGAAATGGGAACTATGTACAAATGAGGCAGTAAAAATAAATGACACAGTACATTCACTAGCCAAGAAAGATGTTACAGTCTACATAAAGGCGGAGATGTGGACTTCACAGAACCTTGTGAGCAGAGCTTCTGTAGGCAGAGGTAATTTGCAATTATTGGTATATTAATGACAGTATGTGATAAGTGAATTACTGAGATGCTGGTAAATGCTATTCTCATTAGAAGTCAATCTATTGTTGGCACTAAACCCATAGTTTTCAGAGATGCCTACATATTAAAAAAATGAGCCATTAAAAAAAGTCAGTCTGAACAGTCATCTGGCAAAGAGTCTCAAGTGAGGAGTGAAACCTTATTTTAGTAAGTGCCATAGAGTAAATGTTTTTTAAGCCACTGGAAAATCATACATATTTTAGATACTGGAAGATACCTTTCTATTAATTTCCTGCAGAAAGGCAGAGGAAGTAGGTTAATGATGTTTGAGGTACATGTTCAAGCTGTTGAAGTGCAGCTAATTTTGAAAAATGAAGAGCCCTGGCAAGAGGGCTTGGGGCATTTTATATTTCAGGTGTTGGAAAGATATTACTAGAATCTCTCCGGGACATAACTTGTTCCATCATGGACTGGATTTACCTTTTAGGTGTTATCTCCTTGGTGTTGATTACTTGTATATCTGAGAAGAATGTAATTTTCCATTTGGCTTACGTGACCTGGTGATGGTTGCTGGAGGAATTATTTCTAAATACAGAACCTATGGGAGGGGTGTCCTCTAGAAAATATTAAGCTAGCAAAAATGTGGGGGAAATGGCAGGGAAATAACTGGGAGTAGGAATGGCTAACATTCACTCCTCACATAAAGATGAAGAACTAGGCATGTATTCCTAAATTTTTTTTAGTTTTAGGTAATTGTAAGTGTGGAATGTTACTGTACTTCTTCTCAAGGTGTCTGGTCAAGGAAGTCCAATAGGCAAGTAGATCACTTAGTTTTTGAAGATTGTACTTGAACAAGGATTCTAACATGAGTTGACCCTTGGAAAGCATTCTTTGATCAATGATGGATCAAAGTATATTCTCTGACTTCTTGCTTATGCAAGCACCTGCCAGCAAAGATTTGTCTCAGCAATTTGACTGGAGTGCTGAGACTCTGAAACATGAGGGGCCCCTGGGAGATGTGAACAGGGACACTAAGATACTCACATCCTAGAAAAGGGATTTCTGACTGGGGAAAAGACCAACAGGACATGCAGAACAACAGGAAAGAAGACCTGGCTGGGTCAGTTGAGAAGTTCCATTTATTATATTCTGTCTATTTTGTTCTTAGTCATCAAGGTCCATAGATAAATATAATTAGCCTCTTTCAGCCTCAGTCTTGTTTACTCTGACTTTTAAATAGCTATGGGATATGATAATAACACTGCTTCCTTACTGATTATTTACTATTTGCATGTTTTTATATTAGGTAGATCTTGGGACACATGACATTTTGGGTTAAGACCCCTTCCGATTCCCAAATTGTTCTGAACTAAGATCAGACGTGACTGGAGGGAAGCTGTCAAAACAGTAGTGTGGTATTGTTAAGGCACTGTTGCCTCAGAAGCCCACTGGGAACACAAATGTTTCTGAGAAACTCCTGAGCCCAGGTGAAAGGACAGCAGTATTTGTATGACTGTAGTCCTGAGGCAATGTGTAAATGCACTGCATTCCTTAGGGATGGGTACCATGCCTGTTCTGACAGACTGTGAAAAGAGGCTCTTGTACTGCTCGAGCCTCAGGGTCTCATAATGAAGTTGATTATACATATTAGTTGATATGAAGGTGTCCTCCTTCATTGCAGTTGGAAAACATACCCTCAGTGAAGAGCATGCTCATTCAGGGTTTGAGCAAGCTCCCCAGGGGGCCTTCTTTTCCTGGAATAATTTCTGTCTTCTTGGATTGTTCTTCAATCACACTTTGTGCAATAGCCTCATGTTTCTCATTGACATGTTGACAAAATGGTAGTAAGCTATCATGTAAAGAGGTACTGCACACAGGTTGAAAGCATTGGATTACTTGTGAATCTTCAAGAACCTCTTAGGAATGTTAATGAATTCCACTGTTACTCATTCCATCCCACTTATTCCATGGCCTTTAAATTTTTTGGGTTTTTTGGGGTTTTTTTGGTAAGAAAAAGATGAAGTGCAAAAGTGTTTTATTGTAAAGTACTGAAGCAGAGCCTTAAAATAAGATCAATACTCTTCTCTGTACCACACAATTTTAAAAGAGAAAACATAGTTAGAAATGCGATTTCAGTTTTCTTAACTTGGGATTCCTATTCAAAGCTCATGTTAGAATAAAGTGAAATTTCCTCCACTATGTCCAAAGGAACAACTGTATTTTTACTGATATAACAATTAACATTTCTAGTGTTCATATTACAGAGGAACCTGGCTGCCCACCACACCTTATAACACAAAAATGGTGGGAGTTGGAAGATGATGTTTGTCCCTAAAGCTGTATGTTTTACCCTAAGTAATAAAGTAGATTAAATTAAAATTTAATTTAGGGTTTTTGAGTGGCACTGCATTCAAATCAAGAAAAAAATGTGGTGGTCTGTATTTGAGAGGTATTCTTATGGGTTTTTAAGCAACAATCTGATAACATTAAACTTAAAATAATGGGAAATTGAATAGGAAGATAAAAAATTCTTTATTCATATAATATATGTGAACATATAAAAATTATAAATATTTTATTTGTGCATCTATATATATACATACACAAAGGCACAATATGCTTTATACATGATTAGACTTCAAAAACATATTTCAGTTTGACAACTGAATTAAATAATAGTTTGCATATTGATGAGTAGTCATTCATATTTAACTTTCTTTGATGAGTTTATAAGTTCATATGGCCCAATAAGACTTTTCTCACCCCTCTTTTATTGGGCAGGAACTTTAATTCTGCCCATCTGGCTTTTAAATAGGAAACTACTTGAAGTTATTTCTACTTTTTAAAACTTCAGATTTAAAGTACAAATTTCTGGAGGTACGTATATGTTGTCCAATCAGAGCACAGCTGGATTTCACACTTAATCCTCATCTGCCTGCAAGATGTTGCATGTTTGGAAGTTGTCATCTGGAACACACTCGCTGCCTGTTAGTATGAGCTGATCTGAACCCTGTGCATGGTTCCAACCCAGTGTCCCCTGCCCACACAGAGGTCTCCAAAGGTACCCTTGTGGTCTTTCCAGCCCTTACACCCTCATCCTCTCCTGCCTTCACACAAACATTGGGCCCTTAGCTGCACACTGTGTTAAAGGCTGTTTCTGATGGAAAGCCATCTGCAGCCTCTACCTGCAGGCTTCCCCTGGTTCTGTACCATAAAGAAGTGAGTGGCCAGGAGAAAGTCCAGAGACTTCTAGGGAACATGTGCTCTACATTGTGGTTTTAGCAGCCCTAACCTCAGCTTCTGGCCTAGGTCCAAGAAGCCACTCTTAGCTACTGGTTCAGATCCAGCATATATATCTCCTCTATGTAGGAGTTATGTAAGGAGAGGAATTAATAGGGGCTCTGGGTGGCTGTTTTATAGGGAATTGGATTGAAACCTATAATATAACATTTTGCTGTGGTTTTTTTTTTTTTTTTTTTTTTTTTAAGGCCTCTTTTGTTATAAACAAAAAGCTTCACCGAAATAAGATGCATTCTAAAAAACTTTGCAAGCTGTTGCTTTTGGAAGCTGTTCTGTACTTGCTCTTACACTGGGCAGGGCAGTGTATAGAGCTAGCCTACAACAAACTAGGAAGGGCAGAGCCAAAATACTTGTCCATCTCCAAATGCCAGAAGCTGAAGCAAATGCTGCAGGGGAGTGCCTTTATTCTCTCTGTCTGCAAAACATATTCCTGAACGTATGATACTGTAAGTATTCTTCTGAAGAACTAAAACACATGCAAGTGGATAGCAGATGTGCAACCCAACGCCTTTTATACACCACTTTAGATGCTGATACCCACCCATGGAGCCAGAGATCTGGACCTTAGTCATGCTTTGCTTTGAGGAACTCTGTTACATCCTGTCTCACACTGGAGGGTCTTCACCCTGCGTGAGGCAGCAGAAGGCTGGATGAACAAATGTCTTGTTACCCCTTGTTATTTTCCTTGTTTCAAAAGTAAATGTAGAAAGTGGTGCTCTTCCAGGATTTGGGTTCTTTCCTGGAATGGTGAGTTTGAACATTCCCAGGACACAGAGGACTTAGGCCATTCTCTTGGTGAGTAGAGTCTGCATTTCCTTCTGTACAAGAAGTGAACAATGCTGCCTTGTCTTATATGTCAAGGCAATCTTATGGCTCATATGACTCAGCAACCATATTTTAAAAGAAAACACAGTTTTGAAAATTATTTTAGGCTGTAAAAACAATTCTCAACTAAGTGAGTAAGTAAAAAATACAAGTACATACCACAAAGACAAAAGAAGGACAAGATTTTTGGCATTCTGTTTCTGTATTTTCTTCCTGTTGAATTAGGTGTACTTCATAAAATGTGCTGACTTCCACGACTTCTCTTTTAAACTGATTATCTTTCCTAGATATCATACAGGAACCTGGATTTTTTAACTCGTATTTGTGATCTGAATTTCCACACTGGGCTGCCTGAGTAGCTATAGCATGGATCAAAAACAGGACTGAAGAAAAGGTGCATTTCCCATGGGGTAGGTCATTGCTGACAACAAATGTAGCCTCATTATCCTTCTCTTACCACATTCCAGTAGAGGAAACTTAGAATGAGTTTTGCCATAGAGTACTTCAGTATGTCTCTGTACACACTGGGACAGCAAGAAAAAAACCAGAACAAAACAAAATTCCTCACTTTGTCCCTTGGTATCACTGCTCTGATGTAGACTTCATTCTACAACTTTCAAGTTGTTTCCACTGGGACTGACCACAGCAAGAAAGAGAAGAGAGAAATGTTGGTTTTTTTACAAATGAAAAGCATCTGCTTAATGCTGTCCACTGGTCTGCCATCTGAAAACTTCACTTTTTTTTTCTCCAGTTGCTGCCTCTACAGCCTCTACCTCTTTCACAAAAATTTTCCAGTTCTGGGCATCAAGTGGTAAACATTGAGTGGTAGCCATAGACTCCCTGACAAGTCAGATCAGAGAAAATATTCGGTGATTCCAGCTTAATAGGGTGAAGTAGCTGATATTTTGCATAGGCTAAAGCAGAACTGCCAATATGATCAGGCATCATGGTTTTGCCTCTTGTCTTGAAAAGCAGAACAACCTCTTGTTGACTAGGAAAGCAAGCTCTGATAGGCTGTGGAACAGGTTTAGGAAATTGCTGCCAACTCCAGAAATTTGAAAGAACCATAACCAGATTAATTATTAGAGAAACAAGATCCTTTGGATTCACTGTGAGATCCCCTGACCTCCAAATATCATAAATCATTGAGATAAATGAGTCTATTGAACAGCTGCAGGAACTCAGTGTGGCGGGTTGAACCTGACTGGATGTCAGGTGCCCACCAAAAGCACTCCGTCACTCCCTTCCTAGCTGGGCAGGGGAGAGAACATGAAACAAAAGGCTCTTGGATCAAGACAAGGGCAGAGGGAGGTCACTCAGCAATAACTGTCACAAGCAAAACAGGCACAACTTGGGGAAACTACTTACTTTCAATCAAACCCTAGTTGATTAATGAAAAAATTAACCAAGTTCTGCCAGTAAACCTACTCCAGCTTGGACTCCTCTCTGAACAGAGCCAGGGATCCTGCTAGGAACCTGCTCCAGCCTAGACTTCCCATGGGGTCACAGCCTCTTTCAGGCAACCACTTGCTCCACTTGAGTGGGCTCCTCCACGGAGCTCCTCTGTGAGCCCCCAGGGGCTGCAGGGGAATCTCAGCTCCTATGCCTGGAGCACTTCCTCCCCTTCCTCCTTTGCTGACCGTGGTGCCTGTAGGGCTGTCCCTCTCACATACTCCTTTTTCTGGTTACAGCTGATGCTGTGATTTTCTCCCCTTCTGAAATCTCTTACCACAGAGGCACTACTACCAGGGCTGTCAGGCTTGGACTTGAGCAGCAGTGGGTCTGGCTTGGAGCCAGCTGGCATTGTCTCTGTTGGACAAGGGGGAAGCTTCTGGCATCTTCTCACAGAAGACGCCCCTGTAGCAAAACCTTGCCACACAAACACCATGCATTCAGTTTCAGTGCATACAAATACTTTGTGATTAAATCCAACAGGACAGAGTGCCAGGAGATGACACAATCCAGCTTAACACAATCAGAAAATTTTATCTATTAAGCACGCTTTCTCGCTTTCTACTCAGCTCACCCAGTAACAGTCAAACTATAAAAGCATTGGCCCGAATGCGGAATCTAAACAGGTGCAACAGGTGGAACATATTACTTTATGATATTAATAAAACCATAAATCTAAGTCGATGGAGCCAAGTCTCCCAGCTTTTCCTCCCTTAGTGATTTCCTGCTGAAGGAAAGGAAGAGTTCCAGGACGTTGACCAAAGGTAAAGCTTCAAGTACAGTGATCACACCAACTACTGAAAATAGTAATCTAGAGCCGTTGTGATAGCAGCATACTTCCTCCATTGCTTGTTTTAATTCAAACTGGTAGAGTCATAGAACTTGCTGAACTTCACATAAATCACTAATAGTAATACTCTTTCAAAGGTAATCCCAACACTAATATCCCAGAAGGATAGGCAGGACAAGAACTAATTAAAATTTAGTAAATTCCCTATAGAAGTTTCCAAGATTAATGTGAAGCACCTTAGTCAATTAAAATAAACAGTAGCTTCAGTTCATAGAAATTGATATTTAAAAATTATACTATAATGCATTTTCTTTCCGTTGCATTTTTTTCCCTTGCAATATTCATTCTTCTTGACAATAATGGCATTGTTTTCTCCAACTAATACCTTTCATTTTTCCTTTATAAGGGCTGAAATGATGACACATCTCACACATCCCTCCCCCATTACTGGGCAGCAATATATAGCTCTCAAATAGATACCTCTCGAATGCCTAGATAGCTCTTTTCATAAAAAGAATCCAGCTTCAAACTCCTTTATTATGGACCTAGCTCATCTGGCCCTCTTCCTGCTGAAGAGTTTGTATAAGGAAACTGAGACTCCTCACAGGAGGTGGCAATCGCTGGTACACGTCTGCAGCTGTCAAATAGAGCAGCACTTCAGAGAAATGCTTTCATATGCTCCAGGATTTTGTTTTCTAATTAGCTTTGATATATAGCCATCTCTAAGCCTGACCCTATTCATGAACAAGTTACTGTGACACGTCGTTACTGTTTCCAGGCATCCACAGTACAAACACAAAAGCAGCCCAGGGCGAGCTCTCCAAATTCCTGACAGATTGAGGTATTTGGATTCAATAACAAGATTAGTGATTTTAGATTACTAAGGAAGGAGCCAATTAACTAGATAATGCTTGATCTGTCTCCTAGTACAAAAAACACAAGAAATGGAGTTACTTGGCCACTTGGAATTTTCTGTGGCTAAAAGATGGTTATTTTGTAAATAATTAAATTGAATGCAGAGAACTAATGATGCAAACTCAACAATTTTACTCTTTTAAAAATAAGTAATGGACTGCCCATGCATAAGTGGCACAGCCAAACACCAGTGTTGGAGAGTTACAGCCAAAGCCAGGCTTTGACATCTGGCCCCTGAGCTTGCCAAGCTTATTCAGTCAGGGATTGCAACGGATGACTATGTTAAGAAAGAGTGAGCTGAGTAGGGATGCAAAACAACCACGTTTCACTCCCATTTTTTCTCCTCCTCCACCCCCATATGTCACAGTGCTAGTGAAATGAATGAAATCTTGCCAAATTAACAGTTCAATCCCATGTCTGTGACAACATTTTTGGAACACAAAAGCTGTTTTAAAACCTAAGCTTGTATTAAAGTGTAACCTGTGACCTATGAGACAGGATGTGTTTGGAGTGGAGCTCAGAAAACTGGCCTTTTCCAGCCCACAGAATCAGGTCATCCAAATTCACTGTGATCATGCTGCTTTAAAAATGATGTTTTCCAGCACTCTGTTATCACTTGACAGTGCTGGTGAAGCTTATGGTGCCTGATGATACTGGCCACCATTAATGGCTGATTGAGAACTGCTAGACTTCATCTTGTAACTGATAGACTTCATCTGGTAACTGCAATTGGCTCTTTTATATTTCTTTAAGAATATTCTTAATTCTTTCTAAAGGGCTTATGAACTTTAACAAATAGCTGTCATTTAAAGCCTCTCTACATTTTGATGCTGAGGGAAAACAACCTGAATTAAATGTAGGGATTTTGAAATTGATTACTGAAGTTACATTAATCCCCAAACCATTGGAATCTATTATGTGAGATGAAATTTACTTTCAGTCACTATAATTTGCTTTCCTTTGGACTTTAGAAGTGATATAAATTAAATTGTATTTAGCCTTGTTTCTTTCTGAATAAGAGTGTCCATATAAAAATTTTAATCTCGTTTTATGGTTGTTTAGATTAGCTTTACTGAGGAAGATGAGAGAAATTACATGGGAAAAGATAAATAGACACTACAGAATAGCCCTTCAGAGTATGTAAAATGTATCTTATTACCCAACTCTTATGTAGCCTTTCTACAGAAACTGCAGATTCAATGGTCATTTTCTGTAATTAAACTGCCATGGTAATATTGAAATAATTTGAATGTAGGCCTTAATAATAGTAAAATGTATACATGTGCACATTTATCTTTGAAATCTGTGGATTACACAAAAGTATGACAGTCAGCCACCTGTGCTAATGTTCACAAGGTACAGGCCTGGAAGTACAATGCAGGATATGGCAGAAGGAGAGGCCTTGTAATCTGTTGTTTATCCATTTCTAGGCTCATAAGAATGTAAAGAGTAATTTATTTACTTTTTTTCAGCTTTTTCCAGGCATTCATGCCTCAATTCCTCTACTGTGAGCATAAGTGACTAGCTGTGGATATCTACAGTATGGACATATTTGTCTCTTCTCCACAGTTTTTTACAGCTGTATACAACTTGTCTTTTTTGCAGAAGACAGCTGTAATAGTCTTGTTCCTTAGTCATGGAGGACTATGGAAATCACCATGTGTAAGTGGCCTCTGCTGCCCAATTATCACTGATGGCACAGAAATTATGCTTATGCTCCTGCAGAACCTGTGATACTTCCCACCATGCTTCAAACTGCCTGTGGTTTTAAGGGAAGAGAAAGGATAGTGCTATGGTATGAAGCACCCTCTTTTTTACTCTTCCCTATTAAAAATCCTGGAACAAAATTCAAGATGCATTTTTTTTTTTTTCATAAAACAGTTAGGAATTTGATTAGCTACAAGCAGTGCCTGGAGCTGAATTCAAGTGTATGCTACCAGTTCAGGCCTTGACCCTTGCAATTACGAAGTTTTCCAAGCTGGTCTGCTGCTGTTAAGTCCACCCGGCACAAAATAGGCTCCAATAAATTCAGAAAGGCGAAAAGCTATTTTACTGAGAAATTACATTCAATATATAGAATACTTCATGATAAACAAAACTCCATTGGATAGAATTCCAAAACTACCATACCATAGGCTGAAAGATATAAGCAATTATCCTAACCAATTAGAAAGGCTCTCATGTACTGTTTCTGCAGGTGCAACGCAGTTTACATTCTTGTTATTATGTTGATATTAAGCTCGCCTGAGAACTAGATTGTTTTGAATTCAAACATGACAACATTCTAACTTTGCAGTCTGTGAATATTCTCTTCATGGCTTTAGTTGAGTTTTCTCTGCTCCAAGATAATTCCTGCCACGACACTGGTCAATCAGTAACAGACTACTGCAGAAACCCTAAGTGATGCTGTTCCAGGTGATATGTCTGCCAGATTCAAGTATAGCTCTGAGATCAATAGGGTGAAAAACTTTTGATAACAGTTCATATGTTCACTATCTGAATTTTATGAAGATTTAAGATTTCACACACACTTTTGTATGTGCTCAGTACCACTGAACTCCTTTCCCCTGAGCAATTTATTAAGCTTGTCATTGGGTTCCTCTGTGGTGTTATTAAGTGTAACTATTCATAAGCCACGTGGGGATTCCCCTCTCTAAAAATTCAGTACTACAGCATTTTGAAAAGCGTCCCATTCTCTCTAACAGAAAAAGGGCAAGATTAAGCTTTCTGAGGAGCATTACTGCCAGAAAGTCTGGCAGTCTAGTCTGACCTCCTGAGAGTAGTTCAACAGTGGCAGTGACAGACAGAAGAGGGACTGTACTCAGCACCAAAAGTAGAGCCATTTGGAGAAAAGAGAAGTGTAGTGAAGGTAGGACAAAAAGAAAATAATCACCTAAATAACACTACACACAGCTTCAGATTTAAAGCATTTTATTACATTGCCAACATCACTTTTACGCTGTCCAGTCAACCAGATTTTATGCAGCAGCTGTTGTCACCATATCCAGATGTGCTTATGTGTCACTAGATTGGAAACACCAGGTCCCTGTTTGAGCTGCATCCTTATTTCCCAGAAGACCATGGCTGATGATCAAAGCCTGAGATAATTTTTTTCTGGCCTTCATGCTGGGGCTTTGACTCATCAGAATTTAGGCTGGGTCTTGAACAGGACATCATTGTGTAACATAAGATCAAGGCACAGTTGAGAAATTCCTGAATGGTGTTTGTAAAAGTCTCATGATGTTTACTTCCTGGCTAGATCCATTTTCAAAGACTTTGGGAACAAAAGAGTGTTTAAGAACTTTGAATGCAGGCTACACATCACTTGGTACAAGAGAGTACTTCTCCTTTGCCTCCCCATGGTGCCCAGCTTGCTGCAGCAGCTGAAAGACCTGAGTTTTAGTGATAAAATATTCTCAAGTGCCCAAAGTTATGCTCCAGTGAAAGACTAAATGTTACTACTTAGTCAGAACTGAGCATTTATCTAGCTGTTTATTTTTCCCAGAAACCTTAACAATTTGCTTTCAAACATACATCTGAAGAAGGAGGTCCTTCTCTGCACAGTGACAGCTGACACTGTCTCTGAAGAGACCAGGGCCACCAGTGCTCCCATTCAGCAAGTTTAGTTCTACCTGAACTCCAGCAGAGCAGTCTGTAGGTCTGCAAGTCATGGGCAAGGCCATTGTGCCAGGACCTGTAGGGGAAAAAATGCAAGCTTCATGAGCCAGGACAGGGAACAGGGATCAGTCTGCCTCTATAAGGATGGTACCTTCTGAAAGGCACAGCATATTTGTCACTGGTTATCCAGATGTTTATTCACCTGGATAAAACTCCAGAAGGGATTCTGGTTATTATTATCTGAGTTTTCTGTTTTGCAGGTTAGTGCCCTGACTACTAAATTTTGTGAAGTGCATGTGCTTTCTGATTTTTCCCAGAGTCTTAAGAGTTTTCCTGCATAGTGTGATCATATCAAGGAAAGGCATGGACACTGACCACATCCAGATTAACTTTCTTCCTTACAGACATGAAAGAAAGTACCAGAAGATGTTGTCTGTAACCTCAGAAGCTGAAGAACGAAGTTGCCCTTGTTTCCTACTTTCTTCATTGCCATGTTGGCACTTCCAACCCTGCTTCTGCAAAGAATGGACTGTCTGTATCTTTGCAAAACTGACTGTAGGCTTCTCTCTAGAGAGCAGGACACTGTGCTGTGGATCTAGACTTCANCACACACACACATGAAGCCTCAGTTAAACTCTGTTGAGAGACAGGTTTGAGACCTTTAATTGTGCTTAGTGTGTCCTAATGACAAGACTTAGATGACTACTACTGAGGGTAGCATGTCTGTTTATAGTTGGCCTTTTGAGGCAAAATCTCAGCTCTGGATTCCACCCCAACACCCAGAAGTCCTTGCAGAGGCCTTGCAGAGTGTTATTTTCAAGTACACTTATCTTTCATTGGATCCAGACCTCAGATATCAAAAAAGGTTTTTTGTGTTCTTCTCATGTAACCTAATGCTACAACGAACACAGAGGTAATTCATGTATATTGTGACACAGGGAACTGGTTATGTACCAAGAGGACCTAAAGAGCACAAGAGGTCAAAGGAAAGATATGTTAAAAGTTTTGCATCATGTTGTTATGTGCCACCTGCATTTTGGGAAGGGGAAGAGAGGATTAAAAGTTTCTCACAGTTGGGCCACATTCCTTCCATGATTATTTACGTATTACACGAAGCAGATTCTAGCTCACACAATTATCCGATTAGTGACGATAAGACTGGCAAGGAGAAGGCGTGCGGTGTGTGAGGTCAGTTATGTTTTGCTGGAATGAATTGTGCTTATGAAATGTGTTCTGGTTCACCAGGGAAAGGTTTAGGCACCTTGATTCCTCCCTGGATTTTTTTTCTTGGTTCAGAATGGTGTAGACTTCACAGAGTTTATGAAATATCTAAATATAAAGTTCTTGCTAAAGAAGCTATACTATCTCAGAGTGTGGAAATGCAAACTTATAAGTTTATTCTGGTAAAAGATGCCAATATAAAGGGTTGTTTTTAGAAAAATTGTGTAGTGCTGCCTAGAAAGTAGTTCATTTTTGGGTAGGAGCTGCCTGGTTGTTTGATAACTTTGACAATCTAATTTCAGTAATATAGACTAAGCCACAGAGTCAGCTCTTCAGTCATGTAGTGTTTTTTTGTCAGCAAGTTTGTGGAAACAATGCCTGGTGAATCTAGATCAGTGCTTTAGTATATTTGTCCCTGTTACCTTGCTCTGGGTCAGGGAGCAGTCTCTGAAAAAGGTGGACTGCTCTTGGTTTAAGTAAACAAAATTATGTGCTTCAGGAGGGCCTTTAGTGTGCTCCAGCCAGTTGTCCCATTCAGTCCATGGAATGAGACTAGACCTACCTGAAGTACTGCTCCCTGAAACACGGATAATCTGTCCTGCAGATCCTTAACACCAGCTGTCCCACTCTGTGGATTCACTCTTATTACACATCACTTCTTACTAATGCAGACAGGAGCCAGGCTTAACAACCAAGACTTTGGAACAGAAGGGGAAATTAGAACTATTAAAGTATTACTATTCCTCATCCCCACTTGGCTTCAGTGTTTGATTTTGTCACTGAGCAGCACAGGCATTTTTGCCACTTAAGATCAAGATTTGTGGAGGGATTAGACTGGCATTAGGTCTTTCATAGTGCATTTATTATTTCATAAGAGATTTTAGTTTCCTCTGCATGAGTAAGCAGAACAGTACGACTCCTTGTCTTCCTTTGGGACTCATGGCATGAGACAGAGAAAGGCTGTTGCAAATAAATCAACAGTATTTTGACTCGACTTGAGAAACCTCTTTGTGTGGGAACAGAATCTGTGACTTATCTTTCGCAGTTTCAGTACTGGTCTTCTCTTCTGGCTAGCACAGTCTATCCCCTAAAAATAAATGCAGATTGAACCCTGTAGGTTTGCCCAGAGGAGACTACAGAGCAGATTAGTCTAAACTGCTAGAAAATAAATATAATTATGGTGGTTATGTTCAAGAACATTTGTTTTTTTCTGTGAAATTGTAAGTTGCATCTTGATTAGCAAAATAGTTTTGATTTAAGGATGGAACACAATGGCCAGTTGTGATGTGGTTACTGCTTTGTTTTTTGGAAATAAACTGCCTGGAGAACTGACCTAGATTGCACAAGGAGACAGCCCAATGGGTAGGTACCCCCATGGTCACCTTGGAAGAGGCAGTACTAAAGGGAAGACTTCAGGCTTCAGCTGTCAAATTCAGGCTGGCTCAGCTCCTGACAGGACCAGTGGGGAGAGACATCTTTGGCGGGCAATATGCCCCAGCCATCTATCTTAGTGTGTGATGTACTGTGCTTGGGAGGCCTCTCTCTTGTTCTCTCTGAGCTCTTTTTTTATACTGGATATTTAATATTTGAAGTGCTGATGTGATTTCCACCCTAAATTTCTGTTCCCTCTTCTGCCCTCTTCTCCTCAGTGTGTCACAGTAAGAATTATGTCTGTTTGTCTGCAAGACAAACTCAAGTTTATAAAACTGAAACAAAACCCCTTCTCTACCTCCCAGGACCATTTTGCAGTTAACTTCAATATTTTTTTTGTGATCAGGCTCCTCAGTATTGGAGACAGAAGATCCTAGCAGATCCTAAAAGTTGCCATTATGAATTACAAAATAGAAAGTGTTTTCACATCTCATATGACCTTATACTAAAAACATTATTTTGATCATTCAGTGACAATAATTTCTCAAGCATGTTCTTGCAAATGTCTTCAAGAAACTAACAGGAATTACACCGGATAGTTTTTCTGTGAGGTACTGAAAAATCTTTGGTTTTGGGCTGATTTTCCAGGGCATTAAATGACTTTGTTAGAAAGAGGCCAGACTACGATGTAACACGGGGCACTGTGATTACTAAAGCCATTACTAGTTATATTGCTTGTTGCAAGCAGTGTGGTGAGAGCATGTGTCAGTACAAAGAGCAGTGTGGCATCTTCAGCCTGTCCTTTTCTCTCCATCTTCTCTTTCTCTTGCAGAAAAAGAGTTTGCAGTGAATTGCTTTTGAAAAATTGAAGACCTACAGAATAAGCCGAGGGCAACAATTCATGCTACAAATGGAAAGGGATCTGATAAATGTGGTACATTTTCTATTTGAAAAACACAGCAAGCTGAAAAACAGGGGTTTTGGGTGCTTTATATCTGTGCTTAATGGGACCGTCTCAGATCTTATAGGTCTTGTGCCATCCAAAATAAATTTTCTCATGCCAAGCACACCTTTTGCTCTATAGCAAACTAGAGCTAACTACTCATGCAAGAAAATCTGGCAGACATATGAAATGTCTCTGTTTTGAGCTGCTAGGAGCTTGAGATCTCTTCCTTCTTTCCATAGGGTTGTTTCTATACAAAAGCTAATTTAAATATTTACAACTATTAATTTGTACATGTAATGCTGTAATAGCAATCAGGACAGCGTCTGAGGACCTTCACCTTATTTTAGGAGTGTTCACTTTTGGTACAAACTGTGTATTTACCACTCTAGATATGTGCTTTAGCTATGCACAAATGAAACAGACCCTTGCATAGAGAAATAAAACTGTTTGATGGATTTCACAGTTCTGAAAAAAAGTAAAGCACAGAGCATTATTGTTATCAAACACATGCTAGGCAGGTGGCACAGCCAACATGGAGCACTGCATAACTATGGCAAGGTAAAGTTCAGAAAGATGACGGGCACTGACAACTCATTTCCCAGCCTGTCTCTAGCTGGTGTATTTCTCTGGGAGTCCTATAGACATCTAGGGCAAATAATGCTAACTTATTCCAATCTGAGGTAGCAAATGAAGGCTTGAGAAGGTAAATATTCTCAAGTAATATGTACTCAGCTAAAAGAATCAGCCTGCAATTCATTATTCTCTGGGGAACATGAGGAGATGGCATCCAAAAATGTGATTGCCCCAGGGATCTCAGAACACGTATAATGTTGAATCATGCTTGGAAAAAGAAGGCAGTAGACCTCATTCTGGATGGGAATGACAAATAAATAGGAATTGTATTTCTAGATAACGTTTTCACTGCTGTTCTTAGTATCCTTTGGTTGATATTATTATCTATGGAGTTTTTTTCTGCACAACGCCAGCAAAACTAACAAGTGATGTCTGGAGAAAGGACAAAGACAAATCCTGAGCCTGACACCTGGGGCCTTCTGGATGGGAGCTGCCTTGCCGTCAAGAGGCCACTGTCAGAGGTACAGTTCCTGAATGCTATTTGAAGCTTCCCCTGGTGGCTGTTTATTTCAAGAGCCTTGGCTTCTCCTTGCTCTGGAGCTAGCATTCAGACATGAATAACAACAGCCAGGCATTTGCTTTTCAGGTGAACATCCATATATTTCAGTCAGGGGACAAAAGAGCAGCTGAGGGAAATGGGGTATGTGAATATTTATAGGCACAGAGAATGCATGATTTCCTCTTTAATGCTACCCAGGCTTGGAAAAAAAATCTGAAAAGGTTGGCAAAGTCCAGGTTTGTTACTTGGCTGACAAACAAATAGGTGGCATATTTCCAGTCTAATGTTTTTGCTGACATTTTTACTATCATCTATTTGGTGTTATCCTATTTTGATCCATAAATACTTACTGACATATATTTGAGCTGTAAAATACCCTCTCTCTGTGTATTTTTAGAACAAAGTGAGCCCTACCCTATTTTTTATGCAGGTGAACAAGAAAAATGTGGAACAGTAATTGAGCTTTGAGTTTTGTACTTGCAGGGAGTTTTGCATATATATAGGTGTTTGAAATTAATGATCCTTTAATTAGCATGATAAGACAGAAAACTAAAGCAAATACAGGATAACCAACTCTTCCTTTAAAATTGTCAGAATTTGAGAACCCCACAGATATGAGAACTATCAGTGTTTAAAATGCATAATTATTAAGATTACAAAAGCCTGTATATGACAAGAGAAAAAAAATCTACTTATTAAAATAAAAGTAACATTTTGGAAGTTTTTAAGAACTATTTGCATATCACAGAATGGAATCCAGTTTGGAAATACTCATCTAGCACAGTTCACTAGCTGGTTTTCCTGAGATTAGACTAATCAGCTAACACGGAAAGAGCTGGCATTTGGTCTTACTGATGCATTGCAAAAGTACACTGCAGGCTTTGATTAAGGTTTTATGCTGCTGTTAGAAAAATACTTTGTTGCAGCAGTGAAGAAATTTAAATTCTCCAGGTCCATGTGGTTGAATGTTATGAATGAGAAAGGATTATATGAGGACTGTGATCTGGGTTAAACCAGGGAGACTCCTGCTTGTCAGGTCAAACAGCAGAGTGGGCTGCAATTTACCTTGTGTTTAGTAAGCAGATAAGATAAAAACAAGTGGGATCTAGCAAGAAGGAGGTTGTGAGAAGAGAGAAGAAACTGCCTAAAGGAACTGTGGAAGCTTTGCAGCTGATACCCACCAGTGAGGGTGCAGTCAACATACTCGAGGGCAGGGCTGTGTTCAGAGGGACCTGGGCAGCCCAGAGGAACAGCCAACAGCAGCCTCTTGAAATCTGATAGAGGAAAAATGAAGTTCTGCCCCTAAGCAGGGAGAACTATGGGGATGGATGGGCTCTGCTGTAGGGCAGCTCTGCTGTAGGTGCTCTTTGGTTTTGGTAGATGGTGAGCTGGGTATGAGCCAGCAGTGGATTTGGCAACAGCAATATCCTGGGCTTTATTAATAGAAACAGCCAGCAGAGCAAAGGAAGTGATTACTCCCTCAGCTCAGCATTTGTTACACTACATTTAGGCTACTGGATCAATTTTTGGCTCCCCAGTTCAAGAAAAACATTGATAAACTGAAGGGAGTTCAGTTGAGGCCACTAGAGTGGGAGGAGGAAGAGAAGTTATGCTGTGAGGAGAAGCTGAGGAGGGAGCTGGCCTTGTTCAACCTGGTGAGGACACAGCTTTGGGGGCACCCAACAGCAAACCCCAGGAACCTACATTGAGGATGGAGCCAGACCCTTCAAAGTGGGCTGTGGTGGGAAGATGCTGAGCTGAAAGTTGAGCCTGCATAAGGCAGGAGGTTGCATTAGAAATAAATTCTTTGCAAACTGAGCTGTCCTGTAGTCCTATCAAAAGCATGAAAGGTGAGTAAATCAGGCAAATAAAAATACTGGAGTAATTTATCTGCCAGAGATTCACATGCAGAAAGGTCTTTCCCAAGCTGGGTCACAAGAGCTTTTTATGCACTGGTGTGGCAGCACAAAGAGGCAGTGTGGTAGAGTAGTAGATAGATTTCCTGGTTGATAAACATTCAAAAAAGACATCCATTCCACTCAGTGAACAAAGCAAGGCTTCTGATGTCTCAAAAGGGAAGCAAACCTGGAGAGAAAAAGAGGGACTTTAAGATAGATGGTGAGGTGCTCAGGGAGGAACAAGTGCTCAGTCTGCAGCTGGACTTCGGTCTCTGAGCCCTCATGAATAATAAGAAATTAAAACAACCATAAAAGCTTTAGAAGCCTGCTGGTTGGTTTTATTTAGGACTGACTGAGATCTTTGGGGGTAAAAACTAAAGTAGGAAGACAAGATCAAATGCATAATTCAAAGTTATAAGAGAACATGAGTCACATGCTGAATGCCACAAAATCAAGTGTCAGGCTCAGAGATACTGTTAAAATACAGTAGTTAAAAATCAATATACTGTTTGTGAAGGAAGTTGCAGACAATTTGCTGATTAATCCTCTTCAATCCTGTAGAACAAGTACTCTTTGGCCTACATAAAAAACATCAGAGGCTAAAACTCCAGGGCCCTTGAATACATTTTTAAATGAAGCTATTTTAATCAATGTTGAAGAATTATATATATTCAGAGATACTGCACGTTTTGGGTTATTTGCAATGGGCAGCTGAGCTTTTTGTTTTGTGTCACTGACTTGAATGCTGCCCAGCACTGGAGTGGTTGGATATCATGAGTACTATCTGCTGGCTTCAGTCTAGTTTCTAGTGGGCAGGTGTCTATACTATGAAAAAAACATAATCACCATTGACACTAATTTGTATCTTTATTGAGAATCACTGTAGAGAAGCCAACATTTAAATGTGTATGACTCCTTTCAGCTTTTCGAGGGACAGAAATGGAGTACTAGAATAAGATGGATGCATCACTGGAAAATAGTCATGGGTTGTATTTTTACATATATATATATATTTATATATTTTACTTAAAGACAACTAAGAAAAATACAGTTTCCAATGCTCTAAATTTTACTGTTTCCAAAAATTCACATTGGAAAAAGACCACATAAATTCTACTTTGCAATAAAACTGCCTTTCTGATGTTTACTTCATCATAATGCTTCCTTTATTTAATGTTGTTGTGGTTTAAAGGACAACAACTTTTTTTCCCCTTCCTGGGGGGGGTTTCTTTGTTTTCCTACTTCCGCCGGGACAGTTTCCAGCAGAGGTGAGGAGCCCACGGATTGGCTAATTTTAAGATGGGCACCTCATGTAGCCACTTG
>VZTR01006162.1:122235-145484 GCA_013400775.1 Chaetops frenatus | reverse complement strand
ATGGTCCCATTGCAACTGATGGGCAAAAAATTCCAAAGCTGAAAAGAAACAAAAGGGAAGAACACCCAAACCCCAACACCTCCAATAAAGTGTTTGCCATTGTACTAAACCAGTGCATTGATTCCATCACGAATGGTCTTGAAGAAATGTACACTCATGTGACAGCATATTTGCAGACACAGACATGGAAGTTGCTTATCTGTCCTAAACTGTGTTGTAGTTCTTTACTAATTTCTGTCTTTTGTTTTTCAGTCACTATTTTCCATCCATGATCTGAGCATAGAGACTGAGCACCTCAGGGAACATTTCCTCTCATTCTTAAATGATTGTCTAAGTGTGATGATCAGTGGCAAAGAGTCTATTTGGAGGCCAGTAACAAGCAGTGTACTCCATGGGTCAATACTGCGCCCAGTTCTGTTTAAAATCTTCATTAATGACCTTTGTGATGAGGCAGAGTGTAGCTTCAGAAAATTTGCTGATGACACAAAACCAGGAAGAGTGGCTGATACTCCAGATAGTCAGGCTCACATCCACATAGTTGTTTGACAGGCTGGAGAAATAGGTGGACAGAAATGATATGAGATTTGACAAGGTGCAGCACAAAGTTCTGCACCTGAGGAGAAAACATCCAAAGTGCCAAATACTGAGGGTCACCTGGCTGGAAAGCAGCTTTTCAGAAAAGGGTCTGAATGGTTCTGGACTAGATGGCTTCCAGAGGTTCTTTCCAAACTCAGACATTCTGTGATTCTATAGTTCTGGCATTCTGAATATCCCAGTGATATCCATGTTACTCCATAGTAGCCCTGGTAGCCAGCTGAGGAGAAGGATAGGACCTAGTTGCTTAGGGGTATTTGAGATGTTTCAGAGAGTTCCTTCTGGTGGTCCAGATGCTGTAGAGAAGGAACTCATACAGGTGTTAGGTTGTATCTTCAAGTGTTGGTGATATATCTCAGGTTCACTACAACATAACAAACAACACTGGCCACCTCCATTTTTTTTTCTGTTAGAGGTGAATCAAGCCCTAAAGAGAAGCAAGGTTAAGTGAATGCCACTCTTCCTCAGACCCTCTGAAAAGATAGGACTAATAGAATGTTCAGCAGGACAGTTGCCATGGATCAGTACTCCTGCCCTATAATATGACTCAGCACATCCAAAATACCCCCTTGACAGTGGTTTTATAGACGCATGAATATGGATGGGAAAGTTACACTGCAATACTGAAAAGAACCCTTCATATCTGTGTTCAGGTGACTGAATTCCATCCAACTGAGACCTGCCCCATCCTTTTTTTGTATAGAAATGAGATATTGTCTTGCTGTACAATGTAGCAGCAATTGACTGTGCAGTTTTAGGTTATGCAATTAGGGAGACACTCTACAAAGGATGGCGTTTAGCTCTAGATTCAATGAAATGTAGGTGTATACTTGTAAGCCATGTATCTAAGCTCCTATTATAGTGAACGGAAATCTAGCCACTATGTTCAATAGTCTTGGCGTTATTGACTAGGAGCCTGCATTTGGGCAGCTAAGTAACTCTTAAGGCTCCACTGACTCACGAAGGTAGGAAATTATTTGTATAAATATTGCCTTGAGCTTTGGGAACCACAGGCATACCCAGAGTGGTGCAGTGAAGGCTGCATAAACACTCAAGGAAGCATTGGAGGGTAATGAAACTCAGATATGGGGAAAGATCCTGACTCTCATCAGTGTCTCAGATGAAGCATTTGTTCCAAAAGGGTACTTCAATGGAAGACACTATGGTCAGGACTCCAAAGGTCTTTATCCTGAAGGAGTCACAGTGAGAACCAAGCCATAAGTCACTCCAGAAAAAGCTACCTGTTAGCAATAGAGGTAATGTCTTAAAGAGAAAGCAGAGAACAGTAATTAACTCTGTCTCTCTACTCTGACAACGATGCGATATATTGTATATCTTCAAGCAGGGATGAGAAATTATGAAACTCTCATGAATCTTCATGCTAATTTTTAGTTCTTCAGAAGCATTTCTTGGGGATGAAGGACAGTGTGATGGGAGCCTTCAGGCCTATTGGCTTGAAAACAAATGGGAAAATAAAATTAAAGTAATGAATTATAGTTATTTAACTACTTTAAAAAATGGCAATCTGGAAGAATTCCCCCTCTGCTAGAATCACAGAGTCATAGAATGGGTTAGGTTGGAAGGGACCTTAAAGGTCACATATCCTCAAACCCCTGCCAAAGGCAGGGACACTTTCTACTTGAACAAGTTGCTCAAAGCCCCAACAACCCTGGCCTTTATACCTCTAGTGATGGGGCATCCCTGACTTCTGTGAGCAACAGGTTCCAGTGCCTCATTGCCCCCACCGCACAGAATTTCTTCTGAATATCTAATCTAAATCCCTCCTCTATACTTGGAGGAAGTCAGGCAGATAAAAGAAAGAGCAGACATTCTAAAGCTTGCACTGTACTCCTGGAGACAACTTGCTCTTTTGCCTAATGAGCATTCTGAGAACAGAGCAGCACATTATTGAAAAAGTGACAAAGTCACTACCCACATCACAATCATGAAGTACAGTAATATTCCCCAAAGTCTTCCCCTAATGTTAAAATCGATATACGTAAAGTAACAAGAAAATATGTGGCAGCATTTTGTCTGATCATTATAATATATTGAGTGTGGGTGGAGGGGTGAGATAGTTTTTAACATGGAAATGATTTCACTGCAACCTACTTTAGATTGAGGGTTGCAGTAGTCAAGCCCACTGTTTTATCCTTTGTACTTATTTAGCTCATTCATAATAATTTTCAAACACTCAGTTGCAAAAACTTCATGGATGAGTCTCCTACCACATGCATCATCCCACTGCGTGGTAGTAGCTTATCAGAAACACAAAAATTTTAGAATTTCGGATGTTTTTAGCAAATTTTTTCAAACCTTCACAGAATACGCTCATATATAGTCACCAAGTACCTTTTTGCTTATACACTCATTTGCTACCTAATGATATTCTCCGAGGAGTTTTTGCTCATGATATTCTCTTATTGTCTCTTGTACTTTTCATGATTATCATGTTCCATGTATTGTAGACTGTTTACTTTCAAGGCAAGATACTGTGATAGAAACTTATCATCCTGATCTCTGTGGTGCTCATATTTCATTAACAGGTAGAATTTCCTGGAGTGGGTCTGCCTTTCCACCTATCTTTTCTTTCTATCCTTGTTGTTGTTGTCGTTGTTGTTGTTTCCCAGAGCTCCATGCTACAATGCAATAGGGCATTTTACCACTAGCAGAAAAGAAGAAAAAAGTGTTTCTGTCTTGTTTTCTCATCCATTTAATTATCCATTTTCCCATTTTATATGAGATCTTAATGGCACAATTATGAGTTATGAAATACTAGTGGATAGATTTCTATCACCCCAAGGGGAAAACGTCAATGCCCTTATTAGAAGTTTATTGATGCATTCCCTCATATTCAGAGCTATCCCACAAAGTTTCAGAATGTTTTTCTTTGCAAAACCATGTAAATAAATAGTATTTCCTGGGTCATTTATTAGTCAAGAGATAGAATGTCTAAAGACATACTGCTGGTATTTAGGATAATGAAATATGAGATTCTGTGTAGTTTTTAATTTTTCTGCAATGCCTCTAGGTTAATTTGAATGCTCCAGGGTTATGGACCTCGAATACTTGATCTTACACTATTTTATACCTTGGGTAGTATTTAAGCAGTGGACAGAATGGGCTGGTATGTCATATTGACTGTTTGTCATAATGACAATTCTCCAAGCATCAAAGGTACACATTGAAGTTTTTTGGGCATAGGTTTTGAGATAATAAGCCTTCAGGACTCCTCGACTTTAAATTTGGCATTCATATTTAAATCTGTACAAAACAAGTGTCACACATGTCACCAGGACTAAGTACACTATGAATTCTCACTTCGAGATATTTTGTGTCCAATTAAACTGCTGCACTTTTTTGTTTGTTTTGTTTTGTTTTTCCAGTGACAATCAGAAACATCCAGTTAAGGAGGAAATAGACTCACAAAATGTAGGAGAATTAAATTTTATTATATGAGTTGTTCCATAAGTACCAGAGCTTAAACCTTAATTATGCCCCACCTCCTTGCTCCTTTTTTTTCTTATGAATTTATTTTCCCAATTTATTTATCTTCATTTTATTTAACTGCCTTACCCATAACCTGAACACAAATTGAAGGACAAGCCAGACATTTTTCCTTCTTTGTTACATATCAAAAGAGGAAATAATTTTGAAGAAACAAGAAAAGTCTTAAGAGGACCCAATTAATTTAACTCTACCCCAAGTTTACATTCCTTTTTCCTTCCACACGACCTCACAAGACAGGCAGTTGGGCTCAGCCAGACAATTATTCAGAGTGGGATGCAGTCAATCTGATGTGACAGGAAGCACCTATATTAAGGTAATTGCCAACCATCCTCAGAGCATCGGGGCTTAGTATGGTTGTCTTTATCTAGATGTGGTTTCAAATGTCAGAGTCAGACAGGACAGCTAAAGAGTACAAGTAGATCTGACATTACACTTATGTGGCAGTGCATCCAGCCGCACCTTGGGCTGCACTATGGTCTCAGAAATGTTCATTAGGTCTTGGCCTTGGCAAAAAGCACCTGGGTTCAGCTCCTCTTGAGCTTATTAAAAACACTATCTTCTCCCAGGAACTTAAGCTGTCCAAGGAGCTCCTGGGTTTTTTTTTACAAACAGCCTTGCAAATTTGTTTCTTGACTGAACAACAACTCCAGGAGAACAAAAATTTGGTTTTGAAATTTCACAGGACATTACTGGTCCAAGTCCTGGCCAGGATGGAAAATTACTGATTAAAGCCAACACTCTTGTAGTCCTATAAACAATGGTCCTAAGCTAGACCCTTTGAGCTTTTCTGGACGGCAGCAGGCTGTGACCAGTAATCTTGCTCTGAGTGGTGCCTCAGAGCCAGGTTTTCTATACCTTGAAGAATTGCCAAATGATGACAACGGATCCTAGGGTGATACCTCCACTCCTTGAAGCTCAGATCTTTGCCTGCTGAGAGGCTGTGAAGGTATCCAGCTTCACTGAATTCAATGACAACTTTTCACAGATATATACCTTGTACATACTCCTTAAGGTCTGTGTGTGTGTGAATGTGCTATAGCAAATGTACTATGACTTTTGATCTCTTAGATTCTCAAGTGCATTAGATTCCTAAATAAGCTGGGCCTATAAGTGAGCCTGTAAAAGCACTGTCATACTTATAGTCAATTCTGTAGAATATTTTATTCTACAGAATATTTTGTTACTTTTTAAAAATTAGGTTGTTAAGTAAGTGCTGTTAAGTTAAAGTGCAGTTGAAACTTTTAGGCCTAAACCTTTGATCAAGTCTGGGGCCAAATTTGGCAAGGGGGTCCATGCTGAGCCTTGTGTCTCAATGAAAGGGTCTTCCTTATTCCTTTTTATCCTTACTTTTCATATCCTTATCCTTTTTCCATCCCTAGCCTTCACACAGAAAATTTTAGGTTAATTTTAGTTTTAGCTTGATCAATTTTAGATTGTATTGCTTTAAGTAAATAGTAAGTAGTAGAATGAACCTTCCCAACAAGCTTTGTTATACTTTAATATTAAAAATACTTTTGCCGATACCTTGGCTGGTCATTTAAATTATAGAAAAGGTACACCTTCAGGATAAGCAGCTAGAGGCCAGCTGAGTTCCCTGAAGACATCCCCAATTGTTTTTCAGCTTCCATATTTAGAATGAAGCCATGTCTTTTTTCCTCTGCTGCACAAGAGGTGGGATTGGGCTGCCTAATGCCACTGCTTTAACCATTTTTTCTTCTCCAAATCAACCTGCACAGTCTTTATTTCCTGTGGAGGAACATGGATGTCCCATAGAGCCTTTGTCAAGCCTGCAAGTGCCAGGAAGGTGTCTCAGTTTGCATGAGATATCAGAAGCTTGTATTCAGGCATTCTAATGGTGCCCTAGGGGGTTGAGACCAAGCTCTTATAATAGGCATCTACGCTGGGAGTCTAAAACTAGGTGTTACAAGCCCCATGAACTAGTTCTGTTGTCCAGAATTAATTTCTTATCAACATCATGCATAGGGTTCTTCTGAGATGCCTCTAAGAATCCCCACTAGCCTCTAGCAACTCTTACAGGTGATCACCAGTCTCTCGTGGGTCTTATGTTGTGGTGGATGTTTTCCAGAAACCCTAGGGCATCTAAAATGCTCCAGCATAAGCAACTGAATCAAATATCTTTCTCCAATAAGACTGTGAGAAGCCACAATGTGCCCAGTATATCAAAGGATGTCCTATATATGTCAAACTACTGCCATAAGCCATGCTTAAAATGGCAGAATGGTCTTAGTTATGGCCACTAATTAAGGACCTGAATTATGGAGGGCAAAACTGAGTGACGGCTGAAATATATATGCTTGTGAAATACTGGGGGCTTAACATCTTTTCTTGTTCTGAATTAGAACTTTGAAGTCTTTATGAAATAGACTGTATAAAAAAATATACAATTTTAAAAATACTTTCATAAAAAGTAGGTTCCTTGAAACACTATGTCTCTACTGAACTGCATATAACTGGGGATTTCATGGGTGTTCTTCTTGGGGTTTCTGGTGTAATTCAGAGTTCAGCTGCTTTCACTGTCACAGCTCGTCCTGGGAGATGTAGCTATAATGCTTTTTATTCCCATCATGTTAACTTTTCTGGACTACCTGACAGGTATTGTGGTTTATTTTTCATAGCATCTGCTGAACCTGGTGTGCAAAGTTCTGCTTGAAAATGGTAACTTGCTCATGCATATTTTGTCTTCATTAAATCTTTAAGTTAATATGTGGAATAATACTTAGAAAAAAATCTCCAGTTCATAAAAGTCCTGACAGGTATGCAACAATGAAGTGAGTGGGGAAGAAAAAGTACCTGGTTGCACAAAATTAAATGTACATTTATTTACTGTAAATAAAAGAGAAAGAAGAAAGACTAGTTAAATTCTCCACTAAAGAGTATTCAACTAATTCAGGATAATATTCTTTCCTACATTGTCTTCATTGAGAGAAGACAACAAAGTCTTTGACTGCATCCTTTTCTTAAACTCATGTAAGGAATGACATTTGCCTTTCACAGCATAATCAGTTGGTAATCACAAGCTTTGACAATCTTCTGGACTACTAGTTGCCTGCCATGCCATATGAAATGCTTCAACTCAGAAGAAACAGTTTTCCATGGCCAATATCAGTCATGTAGATCTTGGAAGAAGTGGCTGAGTAATAAGAAAAAAGAGGAAGTGAGCTTAAAGCACTGCATCTAAAAACTGCTAATACAAGCCTCTGCTTCCTTTCCTAAAAGCAGTTACAAATCCCTATTTCGTTTTTTCCCATTTCTCAGAAGACTTCTTAATTAGGGTGAGAACATAATTCCTCTTGCCCAGGTAAGAACATCTGGTTTAGAATTTCTAAGGTTAATGTGCTAAGGTGACATCTTAAAGAAGAACCATGTATTCAGAAAACATGGAAAAACTTCTGGTAAACATAGTTCCATGTAAATCAGAATACAGTAGCTAGCATGTCAGCTTGAAAATTTCAAGACTAAGTAACCCACCCTTTTGACTTTGGTGTGACCCAGTAGGTGAAGTCCCACCACAGATAATATTTATTTTTCCAGGCAAAGATTTCTGGCCATTTGAACTTCATGTTCTTTCACTAGTGAAAATCATAATACAAGGTCTGCGTTACTATGACAAGTGAAGAAAAAAAAATTGATAAAGATTTGTAATAACCTAAAAGAAATTTCATACACCACTGAAGACACAGAAAACTGAAAATAAAAGAGACTGGAGTTATATTTCCTTTTAATAATGTCAGTCAAAAAATGTTCCAGTCAGTGGTCTGAACACCATGGATGAAGACAGATTTAACACTTCACTTCACTGAATAACAATTCCAAAGCCTAGCAATATCTTGGTAAAAGGAGATGGTGAAGCCTAAACTTACTGTCAACAAATCACACTAGACAAATAATGCATTTTGATAAAATAGCTGCATGATCCTTGAACTAGAATTTCTAAATGAGACAAAAGATTTTAGAGGAAGGATGAAAGGAATTTGTAACAAATCAGTGACACCAAATAGGCTTCTGCAGTTTTACTGTCACAAAAGAACTGGGGAAAAGCTGGGTGCCACTTACAGCCTTGTAAACTCTGTGTAATGGTCATAATAATAAATTAATGGTCATAATATTAAACTCTGCTAGAATAGATGTGGGTAGACTTTTGACTTGAAAAAAAAGGACAAGTGTGTAATCAACACTGTAACCTCACTGAATGCCCAAATGGTTGCTCAGAAATTAGAGTACTGCTCAGTTTGTAATATGGCCCTAGCTTTTTTTATTCAGGGTGAGATTTTACTAGTAGCTTATGCAAAAGCACGGAAGCTTATGCTTCCACTGAAAGAGGACCCTGCTTTCCACCACACCTAGACTTAATCATATCTCTCCACACCATGCTGACAGGTCTCAATCAGTTCTGCTCAGTTCCTTGATCTAGCACACAATAAGTCGTACAAAAATATGACCCTCTGTGTCAGGGGTCTACCACTGGATCTCATACACTGAACAGCTTTGTGATTGCTGGTAGGAATAAAAGGGAGAATGTGGGAATGCAGACATTACAGTAGGAATATGGTCTCAAACAGTGAAACTACACTTTATTTCAGAATTAATTTATCATCAACAATTGTATGCAGCCGCAACAGATTCTAAACATTATGTTGGATTTGATTGCTTTTCTTTCACTGAATACTCTTTCTGTTTACAGGTTGAACAAAGAAAACTTACAAAGAGGGAGATAACAAATATACAAATTGACAAAAGCATTTTATATTAGATTTCCTCACTTTGAGATTTTAAAAACATTTCCATAAAAAAGGGGAATGCCTAAGTACTTGTGAATTAACAAATGGCAGAGCAGAATGAATGCCATTTTATTTCTTTGTGTTCATTTATTTCTCTGTTCTTATTTTTCACATTGTCTTTACTGTTTATTTTATATAAACATGCTCTGCAGAAATGTGAAATTACTAAAAAAAGTAGTTAGTGGCAATAGAGATGAAGTTTGACATGAGCTGCAGGCTACAAGGACAAATAAAAAGGAGCATGGGAACACAATTCTAAAAAAATAATTTAAGAAAGAATATGCTATGGACATTTTTGTATCCTCAATTAACATGTTGTACAGATCTGATAAGGTAGAATGTCAAAAGCGTGCTAAGTGCTGGGTATTGCTGAAATTTACATGGAAATGCTACAACAAGAAATGGATACCTATGGCATTCAAAATACAGTATACAAAAATAAATTATTATTGACACTTGGAGTCATTCTCTTAAAACTATTGCAGAGCTTGCACAGTATTTGTTGATTAATTCTAACCTTAAATGGAATTTAAAGGGCCATTTGTGCACGAAAAGATTATTGTGATGTTTGGAATGTTATACCCTTCTTAAATGTAAATATAGTGTCAGATAGCACAATAAAGTCTTCCACTGTATCAATGGGAACCAGAGCTTCCCTCAGTGAATAACAAGAGAATTTTTAAAATATCTCCCAATGGCACAAGATGGAATAATTTTTTATTAATATTTTAGTTCTGTTTTCCATCTGTTTTGAATTCATAGAAATATGAATTTGAAAGTATCTGAAGCCAGTAGAGCTACTCCATTGTGAGACCAGCTTGAGTTTTGTCATTAACCCATTTTAATCTTTATTTCCTCATTTCATTCATTTACCTTCAGTAATTTTCCTTGGCTTGGCAGGACTTAAGTAAATTGTTTTGGCTTTGATACAATAAAGTAATTGACTTTCAGGTATTCGAGGACACCTTGTCCCATCAACACCTTCTCATCTATAGAAATGTATGCATAGACATATGTATATATACAAGAGAGATGTAGCTGAGAAATGAAGCTGAGAGATCAGTGTGGTTCACTTTAAAATTTCATAGACCTGATTTTTCCCAACAATCATTTAAGTACCTGGTGAGATTAAGTGTGAAGGTTCATCTCAAAGGTTAGCACCCTAAAAATAACCTTTGAAAGGCTGAAGAGTCGGAACAGCAGAAAACCATCCCTGGCTGTGCCAGAGCAGCAACAGTGGTCTTTTTGAAAGCTAAAGATAGCCCCACTGACCATGGCAGCCAGCTGCCTCAGGTCCTGGGCTTGGAGAGAGGGCAGCCCCAGAGGTGGCCACAGGCAGCATCAGTACCACAGGTGCTAAAAAAAATAAACTAAAACATTCACTGTTAGCTTTCTTGCTTAAAAATCAGTCTCTTAAAAAGACTATTTAACATGAAAATAGCGAAAAGCAGTTGTGGTACACCTGGAAAAAGATAGCAGAGAGCAGGGTTTATTTTTTGAAATGAGAAGGAAATGCAGAGAACTGTGTTAGATACAGTCAGAGAACTAGTCCTCAGGATAGCCTCAGGCACTTGGCAGTACAGCAAACAGCAGAGGCTGAAGAGTGTGGGGGTGTGTACCTTGAGGGTGTCGTGCCTAGTAATGGTGACCCTCAGAGAGGCTAATAAGACCAGGTATAGAGAGGAAAAGGGAGAAAAAGCTAAACCCAAACATCCTTTCTATTGTTGCGAGAGAACAAAGGAGTACAGCGCTCCTGGAGGCACATTATGCATTATGCAAGTGACCACATCTGTCCACATCCTCCAGAGCCTCAGTGTGGTTAGCACCAGTGCGACCCATGGTGCCAAATGTATAATGAGTGGGTGAGGGAGCAGGAGCAGGCTTAGTCACTAAGAGACCTAAAGTACTACTGAGCTTTTCTACAGAAACAAATGGGCAACCAGAGAAGGACTTCCATGAACACCAAAAGATACAAAGCTGCTCCTGGAACTCTCATCCAGGAGCTCCAGGGCACTGTTCCCTGCTGGATCTGAGCCCTGCTGGGGGATCCACAGAGGACCCGGCATGGGAGTGATGTCAGAACAGTGGGGGAGTGGGTGCCCAATGCATGGCTATATAAACAAATGATATTTCTGAAGGGTAGTCATGGGGTGTAGAGGAGGGCTCAGCTTGGTGCTGAAAATATGTTTGAAGAGCTGCATTGATCTACATAGCCTGGTGGACTACTTCAGTTCTTTCATTTCTCCTCCTGCCCAGGCTCGTAAATCCCCACCTGCAGTGGGAGGAAAGGCCCCAACATTAGCATACTGCTCCTCATATTAATTCCCAAAAATGTGGTGGATTTTCCTGTGTCCCTGTGCTCCCCAAATCCCTCTGGCAGGACAACCAGGCATCAGTGCTAAATTCCACAGGCACTTGAGACGGATAACTGGTACTACAAAAAGTGATGCTTTTGACAGACAGAAGTCTGCTTTGATATCAGTTAAAACAGAATTCTCCCAAGGTAAACAGGAATCTGCTAGCAGAAATTCACCTTATCTGCAACTGGTGATATAGCTCAAGAATGATGCCTTCTGTGTTATCTTATTTTTCCATATAAATGCTGCAAATGCGTTATGACAAACATATTCTGTTTGCAAAAAAAATGCTTTATATCAAGGACTTGCTTTTCCACAGCTCTAAAGGCATGACAGATCACCAACCAGTATGCAAGTGGGACAATTTGGGGAGAAAAGGTCTCAGCAGCAGCAGCTCTGACATGGTCCAATTTTTCCCCTCCTCACAGCTTCCCACTCTAGAATATTTCTCTGCCGCACTGTCTGTCTTAGCAGCCCCTCAAGCTTCCATGATGTAAAAAAATCTGCAGATGTCAACTAGCTGTTTCAGAAACAGAAGGAAAAAATAATTTTTTCAACTCTTCAAACCAATTACCTTTGTAGGTCTGATTTCTGTGGTGGTCGAAGTGGACTTTGTGCCTCAGAGCAAAGTAAACACATATGTTTGGGAAGGCTTTTAAACTACTTGGCACCAAACCACCTTGTGCCACGCAGAGAATATTTTTTCAGCCTTACAGACTTCTGATGTGTGAAGCACTGGCTTTCACGTGTCTCTTTGAGATGCAGTTGGTGGTGTGGTGGTATGTGTGACCTCAGACATCTGGCCTAGCTGTCAGCTAGAACCATTAGAGTTTGCAGCACCATGCCGAGGCACTTTCACATCAGATGGAGAGGAAAATGTTCTCAGATACTGGCTCTCTCCCAAAACCAGTACTTCCCTTGGATCACACCTCATGCAAAGCTCTGTATGAACTGAAGAGAAAAATGGGTTATTGGCATATTTTGCACAGGCAGTCTGTTGGCTTTATTGTAAGTGATGACAACTCCATCCCAGAGGAGGCATGACTGCATGTTGCTTTGTGCATATATATACTACTTTGCCTGCTGTTTCAATATGATTTTTTATTTTCTCATTGCAAAATATAGGACAGATAAAAACCATCTGACGTCTGTAGCAAAAAGCATATGCCAGTTGCATGTATTTCTACAAAAAAAATAGAAGTGTACACATACGGCAAAAAAGAAATACGGTTTTCATATATAGTAGCAAATCAAATTACATTTGAAGGTAAAATCTATTTAATCCCTCTTCCATCCACAGTTGCTGCAAAAATAAGCCACAAATTGGTGCTAACACTGAACAACATTACTGAGACTATTCTACAAAGTGTCCTCATTAGACATTTGCATGCAGATCCTGCAGGTTTTTGAAGGAGTTGCTGCAGAATCGAGACAGAGCTATCATTCGTCAAGTAATTCTCTAGGATAAAATTCTCAAATACCTGTTGACTTTAATCAGGCAGAGACCAATACCCCAAGTTAGGAGGCTTGCTAGTAAGGTCTCCAATGGTGCTGCTGAGCAGCAGTGAAGGATCCCAATGGGAAGGAATGGAAAAGTTAAGTAAGGTGTCAGACAGGACCCTTGTAGGTAGATGAAGCAGCACATGGTGTCTGGCTCATCACTGTGCCCCAGCAGGGAGAGAGCAGGCTTTTCCCACAGTGGAGCTTGGCTGTGGCAGGCTGAGGGCAGTGCCCACCTCACTCCAGTGGAGTCCTGATGGGGACCTGAAACACTGCGATTGCCAAGGAGCTAATCACAGGTCACTCCTGAACTTAAACACTGATGGAAGTTTTATATTGGTTTTATACACTCTGGTGAAATTTTGTAAGACCTCTCACTTTTTAAGATGATTGAAGGTCAGTGTCCTGAGCAGCTAAGAGCAGTCCTGTATCTCAACAGATACAGATTGTCATTGCCAGCAACACAATAGAAGCTGCACTGTAACTCTGCGAAGACCCCAGATGTGTCAGGCTTTGGCCTGCCTACAGCCTTTTAGGCTGCCTACATCTTTGCTTTAACTTGCTTTAGCTGTTACCAGCAGCTTCCTAATGAACACATGGCTACTGTCTAATTTATTTTACTTTTGCTTAGCTTTATATAATCATCTGGTATAACCATAATTTTCATATGGATACTATTTAGCAAGCTGTTCTTTTATGCAGAACAAAATATTTTTGATCCTAGCAAAATGATGTGGTGTAAAGGAATGGTACTGTAACAGAACATTTTGGAAAGAGGGACAGAGAGTGGAGGAATACAGGCATGGAAATTATCTGCTATATACAAATCGTCAGTGGTTAACTACTGGTAGTTAAACAAATGCAGTCCTGAAGACTGGCTAAACTGGTTTTAGGGTTAACAAAGAAAACAAGGAAGAAGTATCCAGAATATATGAAATCTCATGTATATGAAATCTCGTGTCTCCAATGGAGAAACTGAGAAGTAGCACTTTCTGATAGAAGATACATAAATATAGCCCCATGGGCAATATTCTTCTGAGCAAGAAGAAACCCCCACTCCTGCCAGTAGCATCATACTTTGCTTGGCATAGGGCCTGGGGTGCTGATGACCGGTGACTTTGAAGCACTGAATATTTGTGTGAAGGGAGAGAGTAGAGGGGAAAACACAGCAGTGGGAAAAAGGGCAGCCATTAGGAAGGAAATAGAGCCCTTGTCCTACACTAAGACGTTCAGGAGATAGCTCTGAAGAACTATCTTGTGTCCCGTAAGGCTGAGAGTGGTTTTGCTTAGTGTAGAATGATTTACTATAGGAAGGCAATTAAAATTTTATTAAGAAAAGGAAGAACATGGAGCATGAATACAACAAGATAATGTTTACTTCCTGCTTAGAGAGTATACAGTGATTAAGGCAGACAAATCTGTAGGCATCAGGGACTACAGAAGCAACCAGCACAGCCAAGAGTCTCTAATCAGCAGCATAACTGGCTCTAAAATTGCCCTAAGAGATGATATTAGAGAGGGATCTTTCTCACCTCAGGTGAGTGCTGCACCTCCAGACAATTTGCTATTCTTGAATAATTCTCTTTTACTTTTCCATAATTTTTTTGTGTATGTGCAATTGTTTATGGTTTTTATTGGCTGTTTCATTCAGCATCAGACAAAAAACATCAAATTTCAAGACTTCAAAAAGTTTTGTTTTCCATCCTTGCTGAAATCCAGTGCCAAATTCAATTTTCTGCCACAGGTTGACTAACTCACAGTGAGGAACAGAAGTAGAAATGTGACATTATATTGGGAGAAGTAAGATATGATGGAAAAGTTTTAATTTCTTAGTCCAGGGGATCCACAACAGAAGTACATTGGTTCTGAGGCCACTATTATCGGCCTTTCTTTCCTACACAGTTTGCTCTGGAGTAGGGAACCCTCCCTCTAGAACTAGATGCATAGTTTGCTGCCATTTGGACTAAGGACATGGCATAATTAGTTGGCAGGTGTGAAAAAGCTTTTGCTCAGGTGGTGACTTGCTCTATCAGCCAGCAATGCATAGAGAGAGATGGTACCTAAGGTTCCTTGCTATTGCCATAAACGCACTAGCAATATTTGTCAGAAGAGATAATGCCAATGACAATGTCAAATCTGTTTTGTCATGTATTGTAGTATAGGCTTCATGACTGGTTTTTTTTTTGCTGGCAATATCACTTAGCAGTGAGAAGAATATGTGGGAGAATGACAACAACAGTCATCTCCGGCAAGAAAAGTGGCTTTAAAAACATCCTTAAGGCAATGTACATTCAGAGGGATTATTCTATAATGCAAAGTTTGCTTGCAAGCACACTGCAATGATGACTCTCACTGTGAAGAATGGCTTTGCTGCGTGTCCTTCTTTGGCAGTGTGAGAAGGATGTATGAGGTCATGGATAATTACCACTAATCCCACTGGATGTCCACTACCAGCAATTCCAGCTGCACCTGTGTGCACCCATGTGCACAGTCTGTAACATAACACAAAGCAGAAAAAAATCTCATTGTCTTTTTATAAGTCATTTACTTTGTGTGACAGATGTCCAAGGTTTTAAATAAGTGTGCTGTGGAAACAGAAAATGAAAGCAGCTTGGATTACTTCATAAGAGGTTACAGGATGAAGTGTCTTTATTTCCTTTGATCCCAATGTAAGTATATTAATTATATTTCATAAAGGGCTAAATTTTAGCATATTGTTGTCCAGTAGGGACATCAATTGCCAGTAACAAGTGCCTTGAACCAAAGCAAGTGGCAATAATTGTGATTGACTGGACAGCTCCTGCTGTAATGAAGCTAAAAAATTCAATTTGTCTTGGAGACAAATAGCAAAAATGTACTAAAAAAAGGATGAAAATAGGGGAAAGTATTGAAATGATGATAATCCATAGGGTAATACTAAAAAATCCACTAAGAAGCCATGGGGTGGATATCCCATGCATGGAAGCCATTGCCTCAGTTTGCCAGTGTTTTGGAATTCCAGATTCAGCACCCGTGGGCACATCTACGTGGGCACACAGCCTCAACACAGTTTGTACAGGATAATACTGGCCTGGATGTTTAGAAAGCATGTTTGGAAAACATGTTTGCAAGGTCCCATGGTTCACAAAACCATAACTTGCCTTTTCAGCAGGGTGTGTTAGCTCAGGCACAGCACCACATTTCAGGATCAGCTCTGAGAAAGGTCAAAGTTAGCTCAAATCTCTCTGCATGTACTCATTTAGATATATTTTCATAGTTCTCAAACACATTTTTGCTGTGTTTGCCAAATTCCCAGTGGCAACAGTTTTGACAGTCACAGTCAAAATGTAACTGTGTAATAATAAGTTTTCTTGTGGCAGTTGCTCATAAAGTCCTTGGTGACTAAATATACATACCAAGAGATGTTGTGAAGTGCTGCTTTAAGAATGGTGTGACTTTGGTAAAAAACTTTCTGGGTGTTAATCAATAAAATCATATTACACTGTTCTGGAAGCCTACTATAGAAATAAAAATTATGTTTTCTGGTGTTCATTTTCTTTCCAGAGAAAAATTGGGAAATTAATTTCCAAGACCCTCCAAGAAGAGACTACATAAAAAAAAAATAATTATTTTGTCTTAGAATAATTAAGAGGCCTGATCAAAAGAGGTTGATATTTCCCCACTATGAAATTCTCTGTTGCCAGACAAAAAGATAAAATCAATGGAAGATAAGAAAAGCTTTAAGTGTAATCTTTGTTTTTTGCGCTTTCTTTTGTTGGTTGTTTTTTGCGCTTTCTTTTGTTGGTTGTTTTTTGCTAAGTGGATGGAAAAAATGTTTGCCACAACAGAAATAAGATGTTGTTACATATGCAAAGCTGTGGATTGCAATGAATGCTTTACATGTCATAACTCTCATCCTAACTTGGACCTGAGAGTGTCCCCTTATAAATACAACAAGCCATGACCTGTGCAATTAGCTGAAAATATTGTGTTATTTTGTGTTATAAACCTAATCTTTTCTTCTGCTTCCCCAGTTGCTGCACATTCCCTCATCTTCATCAGGCAATACTTGTTTATCTCATACACCTTTTGAAGAATAAGATGTCTTAGACTCATTTTTGACGATTTTAATCTCATCAGTTAGCTGCCACTCAAGAGATTTTTGGACAAAGAAACAGTCACTGTGCTCTTTTTTATTTATGGTAAGTCCTGTAGAAGATTTTCCAATAGACCTCTTAGACTATTTCTGCCTTCCCCCGTGTCCATGTCATCCTGAGACGTCACAGGTGTGCACTGCCTCTGGAAGGGCAGCCACTTTGTACAAAGCAACCACCTGTTCAAGTGCTGGAAATGAGCAAATTATTTCACATTTTTATATCAAAACAAGAAAGGGAATAGGACAAACCCTCATGTCTACCACCTCTTTGCTACATAATTTTGCTTCCTGGGGAGTGTAAATCACTGTAATGAGGCACTCCAGTAAAGTTCTACAAAGAGGTCATGCTGATACAGCTGCTATGATAAATAATGATGTGACCAGGAAAATTCTTCACACCTGAAAATTGCTCCTTTGCATCCCTTTTTTTGTTTTTGACCACCCCAAGCTGGTCTCTAGAAATCAGTGCTCAGGTACAGGTGGGCAAGTACTTCAGTGCAAGGACCAATTCCAAAAGACAGTACTGTATAAGCTTGTATGAGATCTGGCTTACTCCATTCTGCAGAGTCCTAGGGATCCCAGAAGGCTCTTCATTCTCACAAACACCCACGTTTCCATCTCAGTGCAGGCCACAAAAGCCTCAGGTTCTTATTGATGGGCGGCAACAGGACATTTAAGTTATTTCTTAATTTAGTTATACCTGAGAAAAAAATACATGCAGCAATACTTATATCTCAGACCCCAGAGCAGTTTCTGTGACACTCATGACAAAGTTCCATTCTGATTACTGTGATATAACTCTTCTCTGACATTCTGCTGGTATGCAACATCCACATGGCTGACCTGTTCCGGGTCAGGCCAGCCTGAAATGGTATAGAGGGCCTCTCTACTCTCTCCACCACTTGACCATAGAGTGATGAACCATTCACTGGAGTGAACGTGACCCTTGTGGGGTTTGCAAGCAGGGACTCAGGGCCATCTTTTGATGTCCTCCTCTATTGCTATTGATTTAATAAAGGAGGTTGAGAGCACCTCTTTACTTAAAGCAAGCAGCTCTTACTCCTGTTCAGAGCTATAAATCTGCCTTACTGCTGACATGAATGATATGCCCATATCACCTCTAAACCCTGCACTCAGAATTAATCTTTCCTATATTACAGCTGGCTCATTCAGTGAACCTCTGTTTTGTTTTTGGGGATGGTAAGATTGTTGTTTTGAACATAATGCACTGATGTGGGAGGAGGAAAATATGTTAGAAAAAACTACAGAAAGACAGGAAGACTGATAGAGAAAAGCATGTACCAAACACTCAAGGATTTAGGACAGTAGATAGATAGTAGGATTTTTGGAGGCTGATTATATTTCCTCTTTTATTAAAATTCTGACCCTATTCAGTGGCATTGTTTTGTGTTTTCTCCTCTAGACTATGTCAGGTTATTTTTAATTGTGTAATTCTCCAGCAGCTTGCAAATGTAAAACTTTCATTTTCTATTAAAAAGTTCTTTTCTGTTGATTTTCTGTAATAGAAAATGAAATTTATATGTGACCCAGCCACTAGAGAGTCTGAGGGAAGCAATATCTGGGTTAACAGACTGTTTTAAACACATTCTCTGAGGACCTTTCTCTTTTTCCCTGCAGCATTTTCAGTCTGCCTCTTCTTGCCTACTTATTTAATCAGTGTTCAGGCCAATTGTGATCTACTTGAAAAGGTAGGATATATGCATTAAGGAATGGCTTTTCATACCAAGTGAACATTCAAAATAATCTAACAATAACTGAAATGTGATGGAGAACAACACCCAGGGCAGAACTGGAGGAATGGTGGTTGGATCAAGGCATATTGCACAGGACAAATAATGAGCACACTAGCAAACAACTAACTTTCATCTCATTAGTTGCCCTTGAGGTAGCTGTATTGCTTTGATCCTAATTTGCAATAACAATAGCAAAAATAAAGTGAAATATTTAATCTTTGAAGGGCAGTAACCCCATATTTGCTCACATTTATTGGCCTCAGAGGTATACAGCTAGTGTGTACATGATTTGGACTGCCTCTATGCAGTTTGTGTGTGACATAAAGGTCTAGGGACAATTTGCACAGCTGAAAAAAAAGAAGTCCTTTAGAAGCAAAACTTTGCATGCACATTATATAAGAAAATTTTCATAGATTGTTCTCTGTGCTGAAACCTCCAGACTTCTATTTTCAAGCTTTCAAGCTATGTTATAAAATGCTCAGGGCCTGAATCAGTGCTGTGAGCTGCCTTTGATATCAGTAGCCTCTAATATTCCTCCCAGCAGGAATGCTAAAGTTCACTGCCAATAGCTTGGAGGTAGGCTGATGGTATCCAAACTAAAGGAGTGCAGAAAGAACATTTTATGCCTGAAGAGTGCTAACATGTCCAGTGAAAAAGAAATCTGCATTACAACACCCTCAGGGCTTTGAAATAGCACCTGTGACAACATTATGTAGGATCATAACTGGACCCCAAAGGATAGGATTGTGGAAGGAACAACACAAAGCTGAACAGAAGCAAGGAGAAAAGGAGCTTGCCCAGTTGGCCTCATTACCTCCTCCAGGCAGTCCCTGACCCTTACACATTGCTGTCAAGGGTTAAATCAAAATTCATATAATTTAACAGAATGTATATGATGTCCTCTCTGCCTCCATTCTCTTTTACAGATATATTGTTCTAATACACTCCATATATAATGTAAGTCTATCTCTCTCTATTTTGGCAGGATATTGCAACCTTTGAACTGAAATATCTACAGCCTACTATCATAACAGAGCTTCTGACATGTCAGTATAACCCAACTTGGCAGGCATCCCTGCAAATACTATTAGAAGTTTTATTGCTGAGAAAATGCGGTTATTCCCTACCCTACACTCTTATAAGGGATCAGGGCTCCCGAATACCATGAGGAAATAAACTGCCATGAGCATGTGAAGGCTTTTGAGGTTGTACTTTTGAGGCTACATGCCCTTGCTATATCGTAAGGAACAAGGGAAGGCATGGGGATATGGAATAGCTCTGGGCGAAATAAATTGATGGAGTAATGGAGAGACACCAAACTATTAGCAGAACTAGTCACTGATGGTGTTAAGATAGGATCTGTGCAATTCTTCATTGGAAGAGACACAAACTCATAAGAAGAAAAAACAAATCAGGAAGAGAGTATGTTGCCTGAAAAGATCACCCAGAGGACTATGAGAGCCACATGTGAAATCAAAGGAGGGGTAACAGATGGTTTCTGCTGGAGTATGTTTTTCCTATGAAGAAAAGCTGATGTTAGCTTAACCAGGCATACATGGGATAGAAAAATGAGACCAAGTGTCCTGGTTTAGGGTAAATCTGGGAGGAAACCTCTGAAGGGGTCCCTCCAGAAATGCAGATCCAATCCACCCCTCCCCCCAGCTGGCTCAAGAAATAGATTTCCTTGGAGAAAAGTGGAAAAAACTATTTATTTAACAAACAAAACACCCACAAGCATAAAGAATGAACAATACTACACAATAAAACCTCTTACTGTTCTGAAGAGATGGCAAATTCAGAAACTCTTTTCCGTGAGTGTGTCCTCTCAGTCTCTCCAAGGCCCAGGTCTCTCTCTCTCCCTCTCTGAGGCTTGGGCCTGGCTTCCTGGCTGCAGTGCAGATTGAGGGGGGGCCCCCCTCAATGTCCTGGTGTCCCCGGGTGGAACAATAGCAGAACAGTCCCAAAAACCTTTGGCCTCAGCTAATTAAAGATTAAAAACCACCAAAAAGCAAGAAGAAAAAAAAGAGAGTTCTCTGCTATCCATGCAGACAACAGAGTCCAGGAGAAGGAATGCTGAAGGTGTTACGTGTTATCTCTATGTTTTGAAAACAACTGCCTCAGATGTTCCACCTCTTGCTTCTCCTTCTACCCCCTTTACTCTCAGATCCAGTCTTAAAGGTGCAAAACTTATTTCTGGGCTAAACAGACAAAAGGAGATAAAAGCATCCTACAGTCAGCCTAGGACACCAGTTTAGGAAGGCTCTGAATATGTTTATCAGCCATTCACTGTCACTTGGGAAGACACAGCTAAAATATATGTCTGTATGTTCTTTACAGCCTTTGAGTGTCTCAAGCACAGATTGATTTGGGTCACACTGGCTTAGTGGGTCCTCACTGAAACCCTGCAGTTCAGTCACTCCTGTACTGACTGTTCCAAAGTCTCTTTTACTGGTGCTGGTTTCTGATTTCTGGTTTCTGACTGATCTAAGTGTGCTTGGTCTCAGGAAACTATTATCCTTTCAAAGCTGCCAGCAGCAGCTGCTAACAGTGATCCCAAACAACCTTCTAGAGCACAGCTGAGTACTTTTTTTTCTGCTAGTTTAACTAAGTGGGGAACACAATTAAACTAGGACTGATGTTTACCCGCACCCAAGCCTATTTTCTAGGTTTGATTACATTTTGTTTGGTTAGGCTTTTGATGACATTTTGAAGAATCTCTTACATTTACTGTCTCAGAGTCATCCCATATTGCCTTCCCCTGGTTTCTTTGTCCCTCTACATTGCTCTTCCCCAGGCCTCTTTGCTCTCCACTTCTCCTCTCTAGAAAGATTTTAAAACAGATAAGTGTCCTCTGATGTCAAGCCACAGAAGTGGGACAATAATCTTGTTAATCTAAGCCTGAACCAGGCAGGTAGGAACTTTGAGATTAATAGCCTACCCGTTGTTCTCTGAAGGACTCTTGGTATTTGCCCTGGAGATATCTTATCTCTATCACTGAGCAAGCAGGAAATGAAACGTAGATTCATAAAGTTTAAGCCCAGAAGGGACCATTAGAAGCACTATCCCCATCTTATATATATAAGAGGCCCTTTAATTTCACCCATTTATCCTTGTAGTGAGTTCAATAACTTCTATTTGAGCAAAGGAAATGCTCCTCCTAAGACAAGTTCCAGATTTAAATTCATGGACTCAAACAGAAAAAATATCAAGCACATAAACTGAGACAGATAAAACCAATACAGATGTCTCCCTCATTCTCTGTAACAGTGTCTGCCTCTGTTTTGGTACAGACCTGACATGTTTTATTATATCTGTATGAGTCACTTTAAAATGCACCCATCCCCAGAACAAGAAATCCTGGAAGTTAATTACATGTTTAGCCCACTGATTAGACACCATAACAGTGTTTTTATGTAGGTTTCACGTTATAGTGTACAAAAATACACAATAAAAAATAGCATAACAACCTATGCAGGACTGTAAATGCCATTGATTTGTAACTCTAGATTGACAAATGAAGTAGGGCTGCCCCAACAACTTGTTAGCTCTCTTCCCAGGTCAGTTTTTGCTCACATCTATTCTCTCTCTCTGAGATATATTTACTGTAGGACAATCTTAGACAGAGCACTGCTGATGCAAGACAGTCCCATATTATTACAGTGAGAGCCCTATCAGCTCTCAGTCCTCTTTTATTTAGCTGTGGACACTAGGAGTAAGTCTAGGTAGCATCTAAGGAAAAGCTAAGGCCAGCAAGGAAGTAATTACAGTAAGTGCAAAAGGGTAAAGTACTCTACAATGCTTTGCAGCAGGACACAGAATACTCAAAGTCATCTTTAACCAAATTAACCAAACTGACTAGGAAAACTGATCCTATTGTCAAACATAAAACAAGTAAATACAGTAACATCTTTGGTCACTTGTAAAATGTGCTGAGATGAGGAAGATTTTTTTATCTCTATGTATTGCTGTTATACACTTGTCATGGTTTGAAAAAAAAACAACTTTTTTTTTTCTCCTGGAAAGACTTTTACAACTTCCTACAGGCACAGCTTCCGGCAGATCTGGGGAGCCAAAGGACTGGCTAATTTTAAGATAGGTACTCCATGTAGCCACTTGAACATTAGAACCGCCTTCGTGAAATCCACATTTTAAGAGTGGGAAGCCAGAACCTTTCTCTTTTTGCTTCCGGCCACAGAGAATGTGACAGAAGAGGCCCCTTGGTCCCTCAGGCCGACTGGGGCCCGCCTGGCTCACAGCTGGCAGGGCAGGGGGAGGGGAAGAGCCCCATTCCCCCTCCCCCTCCCTTGGGGCAGCTGCTGCTCCAGGCTGCTTTTGCTCCCCCTCATTGTCTCTCCTTGAGGGAGAGAGGAATGCAGCTCCAGGAGGGCCCGGCCTGGCTTTCTCTGGGGCCGGGCCTCTGTCCGCCCCCTCCCCCTCCACCATCCTGGAAGTGCCACGAGTCCACGTCCCTGCTCCCTCTGCCCCCACCAGGGAGTGCTGCAACCACTGAACGGGAGAGAGATCAGCCTGCATCTATTGGGATTCCAGCTACCGTGCTGCTGTGGTTCGCCTACATCCCACCACCACCACCACCCTCCCT
>VZTR01006162.1:37001-112902 GCA_013400775.1 Chaetops frenatus | reverse complement strand
TTTTGTAGCATTCACAGGGAACAAACACATGGTTATGGGTGGACATCTGGGACCTGAGAAGAGCTGCTTACAATAAAGACTTTTCATTTGGTGTGTAACAAACTGTACATTTCTACTGTTTATTTTCAATTAAACTATGCTGACAATAATTTTTCATTCTCTTATATATGCCATACCTACTACCAGTAGAATGGATTAAAGCAGAAATAAGTGGTATTCTTCATTAAGAAAAGTCTGGTGGTTTCTGAAAAAACTCTTGATGGAGCACATGGCTTCCCATTTTTTGCAACCCTTATACTTGAAAATACACTTTTAGCTTTTTGATGCTTCCTATAGGGTTTATAACTTCGTATCTAACTGACCATATAGACTATTTATTTCATTGTTAATCCAGGGCAGCATAGACAAGGTAAAACCAGCAATAGAATCTAATAGAGAATAACCTGAAAACTGGGTGATGCAAATCAGTCACTCATATGTATTTTGCCTCAGGGCAACTGGTAGAATTAGAATCATAGAATGGTTTGGGTTGGAAGGGTCTTCAAAGGTCATCCAGCTCTAACCCTGCTGCCATGTGCAAGGAACCTTCCACTAAATAAGTTTAATTAGAGCCCCATCTAGTCTGGCCTTGAACACTGCCAGGGATGGGTATCCACAGCCTCCCTGGGTAACTTGTTCCAGTGCCTTGCCAGACATACAGAAAGAAACTTCTTCCTAATATCTCATTTACACTTACTGTCTCTCAGCTAAAAGGCCATAAATCATATCACAGTACAATTTCATGATTTATCACAGGATCCCACATTGCAAAGGCATCTGAAAATACTGTGGGCAAATATACAACTAGAAGAAATCAGTCACAAACACAAAGAATAAGGATTTTTCCCCTGACAGCAAAACTTCCAGTGATCTCAGAGGAAAGGATTTTGCTTGAAGGAGTCACATGCTCCTGGACAGACACTACAGTGCCTGAGTGAAGCTGTTGTTAGCAAGTTCCTATTGAAACAGGCTCCTTGAAAGGATAAGAAATATGTACTTGGTGAACAAATTAGGAGCCTTAGCAGCTGCCTAAACACACCAACACACCCACTACACGAATATAACCATCTCAGTGGTATGCTCCCATCATCCAATCTCTCCCTGATAAATCTGTGCACAGAGTAGCCAAGGGACATTTGCAGATTATTGGAGAGAGAACATGGGAGAAGACAGGGCCAAATACAGTAAATTTCTTGCTACCTATCCATCAAATTCCTCTAATTCTACTAAAATCAAAAGGCGAACTATTGCTATCCTTGTCATTTGTCACTCCTGAATGCAAACCACACAAGTCACAGTTGGCTCAATTTTAACACTAAATATACAGGTGGGAATTTGTTTTTTAATTCACCTGAACAGTGCTTTAGTGTGTAATGATGTTTCCCTGTATTTATATAGATGTATGTATTTAGCAATTAATTTTCTCTATATTTATAGGTTTCTACCCCTTCTAAAAAATGTAAAATTGAAATTTTTTTGAGTGAGTTCAAAAGATGGCATTAGAGATGTAATTAATAACATTTAGCTTAGGAAGTGAGATTTCCTATTTAGTCAACTAGAAATATTTCATAAAGAAATCTTACAGAATAACTACCCTCACTCAATAAATCAGGAAAGTGAAGCATGAAAATGGAAAAGGATCTGACTGTAGCAATTGTGTTTCAGGTCACTGACAGAGCTGGAAACCAAATCTTCCAAGTTTTAGTCTAGCATTAGCTCAGCTGGATCATGCCTCCCTCCAAGCAGGCAGGTGTAAGCACTAACCTGAACAGCTCTACTAACCACCTGTCCTATTTACAAGACCAATCTGATATCAAGATAAAAAACTTTAAGTGACTTTCAATGATAATTTGGTGTTCTCAGAAACATTTTCTGTGCTTCTATTAATCCTCTATGGTTTCTGTTATCTTCACGTCTTTAATTTGCTCCCATCAATTTTATTGCCACTCCCCAACAAGAAGATGCCAATTTCCAAAGACTAGATTTCATAATCAGGTGTCAGCAGCTATACTGAAAGTGTGAACTCCTCACAATACATGTTATTTCATCCCTGAATGTTTCTCAGGGTATTGCTGGCTGGAATCTGCCCTCTTCCCATGTTCCCTCCAGATAAGGTGGTGTGGCCATCCTGCTTACACTTTGAGGTCAGAAGTGTGGAGTTGGTTCAGCTCACAACTTAAATCCCTAATGGCAACTCTTGTATGAAATAATCTCACTTAATTTTAGACATCTAAAAAGGAGTTGTTTCATTGCAGATTTGGTTATCAAGCTTCCTTGTGTAGTCAATGAATACAGACAGGAATTTCCAGAGGACAGTTAATTCCAAAGGTTGGAGACCAGAAAATGTGTGATAAATAAGGCCCTCTGGAGGTGCCTGTCTCTTTCTATAGGCTAAAGACAGAACCTATCTAAGTAGAATAGACAAGATGCCTTATATTTAGATAGCTGTCATTAGGTGAGGTAAAATCTACCTTTACTAGCTTCACACCCTGTGTTACTCATCTGCTAACTGGGACTAATACAGCCATCAGTGGAATGCCAGGTGTCCATATTTATTATCTGCAATCATGGGGAGATTGTTGAATGCATAACTATGGAAGTACAAAAACCTCATTATTCACAGCTGTGACAGATGGCAGAACTGTTTTGGGCACAGTTTAGTGTAAATATTCCACCTATTATGTCTTGCTAGGAGGTGTAACTAGGCAATGAGGAGGTAGGAGGACTGCTTATATTGTCCTGAGTACAGGAAAGAGGGTTCAGTGGCTGGTACCCCAAGGAAGAGGGGACAGGTCTAGCCTTTCCCATGAGCAGATGGATAGGCTTGGTTAGGAACAGCTCCCAGAATGCTATGCAAGGCAGTAGAGGAACTAGAGGTACTCTCAGCAAGAGATGGCTGCTGTGGTACACCACATAGGCTCCCAAGAGGAACAAAGGACTGGTCTGTAGAGCTGAATACAGGCCAAAAGCAATGCCTCTAGCTTTCCTGGGGAGTTACAGTATCCCTTTCCTGGGGAGTTAGGGTAGCCCAGAAAGTTGCTGAAAATCATAGGACTAGAAAGTCAAATTGGAAGATGCCTCTTGGAAGGGCATGGTAGAGAGCATTATCTATCTTACCTTGTTTTGGGTTTTTTTCCCTCTGACAAACCTGGCTTTTGAACCATCATAGTCTTTAGATGTCTTTCATTGTTCATACTCCAAAGAAGAAGAAAGGTAATTTCATACCTGGATCATACAAGGTCAAGCCACAACTGCCGACTTTGCTCTCATGCATTCACACTGGCCAGTGTGGATCCCTGCTACAACTGGGTACAGTAGGTAATTAAATTTTAGTGGAGACCCATATGAAATAATTATTTAGTCCTTTGTGAGGGGCCTGGAGACTTTACATGAGTATAAAATTTGTTTGACAAATTTGGTTACAATTTGATTTTACAAATGTAAAGTTGCATTTCAAAGTAACCAGAGTGCTGTTGAAATAAGGTGGCTACAGAGCTGAACAAGCTACAGAGGCAGCTACTGCAGAGTAAAGGATTTGCTGTAGATCAATACTGTCACTAACTCACAACAGCTTCTGCAGAAATGAATGACTGATAGATGGGCACACAAGTGCCTTGAAGCTGATAGAACTGGAACGCCTTAGGCCAGCAGGGAATTCGGACCATCACCTGCAATTAATATGAGTTACCTTGAAATAAGATAATATTTTCATAAAGAAAAAAGGTTCTTTGATGTCAAAATACAGGCAGAATGCCACTTTTCTTTGTCTGTCATACTAGCTCAAGCTATTTTGAACTTGGCAAAAATAATAGAAAAATTAGTATTTGTAAGGTTTTAGCAGCCAAAATAGACATCAGAGTATTTGGAAAGGTACTCCATGAAAAGTTTTACAGATATGCAGAGTGCCAGGACAGGGCACAAAATTAATAAATATGTATTTTTCAAATTTACTTGGTCTGAAGTGAGGTACTGATGTGCTGAAACGAGACGACTCTTTGATATCAGGACTTTTGGCAGACATTTTCACTCTGCTTTTGCACTGTTTCTTTATTTCCATGGAATTTTTCAGCCTGGGCATTTTCTGTACACAGTGTAAAGCAGTGGAGAATAGGCCTCACCATTGCACCCTCTAAACTTCTTATAAACTTGATGAATTAACTAGATTTGCACCATTCTCAAGTTTAGATTTTTCTAGGCAATAAATCTCATTCCTGTTCTTCTACCTGTGTTGAAATCAGTTCACTTTATGTTGCAGGAATAGCCCACCATTTGCACCATAATATATGGAAACTCACTGCTCACATTTCTGTTGCAAATGTTAGCGTAATGTGCAGCACTTGTTTACAGCTCCCATGAGCAATTGTACTGAGGCACATGCTGGTGTTAAGAATTATTTGGGTGTTCATAACAATTTCTTTTATTGAGCTGATGTTGTGTCACATACACACAGCAATCCATGGCACTATGAAAATTTAAAGAAAAGAGTTACTGTAGAGAAGCTTCATTGCTAATTTTTTTAATTACTACTTCTTACTGCAGATCATCAAACAGGGCAATTACTGTAGATTCAACTTATTTATCTAATAAAATTTTTTATAGGAAGATGTTTACCCCTAGGAATTACTTAAGTGAATTTCCATAAGAAACACACCTAGGATCATGAGCATATCTTGCATTATCAAACGTTTGCTTTCTGAAGACAGATAATAGAACATTCATTTTTTTTCTTACCAGAAGCCCCTGAAAATTTGGAATCTATTTATGACAATAATTTTTTCACTTACAGGATCTTAAAACCTTGAAAAGATTATTCTGAAATTCAAGCTGAATATATGTACAGATTTAAAACATGTTAATTTATACAGATCTGAACCATTCAATTAAGCTCATGCTCAAAATTGTTTCCTCCGATAGGAACTGCTTACCATCTGTTAAGTCAACTATTTCTATTGCTAATGATCTTAAGTTCATCATTTATGCTAGAGTGATTGAGACTCTTAATCATAAATATCATCTGTTCTTTTCCCTCCCTGTCCTCCCCCTCTTCACTTGGGACACAATATTTTGGGGGCTTTCTTAATCAGCAGTTTCTGAAAGCAAGACCACAGGAAGAAAGCAAGCACAGCCTGGGAAAGGAGAAAGGGGCAGTTGTTATTGTTGCCTGCTGGCTTACAGTGATTTTTCAAGATCAGATTGAGTGCATTTTTGTTGCACAATTAGAAGGGATGGTGGCTACAGCTTCAGGTCATCTATTCACTGCCTTTCTGCATGTCAGTGTTTTTCACAGAGACAAAAACCTTTTAATTTGCATAAAAAGATCAGGTCACTGAGGAAGCGTAAAAGACAACTGAGTCAGCAATATTTGCTTCAGTAACTCCCAGAAGTTTCATTATAATCCTCCTTCTGGCCAATCCTTGTATCTGAAGCTCTCATATCCTGAGAATAGCATATTTTTCCAGACAAAAATCTATGTTGAAATAGAATTAAGAACCATTTCAAACAAACAAGGAAGAATGGATTTTCACAGTGTCTTTGCTAGGGCTTTCTGGAGATGTACAACAAACTAGAAAATCAAAAATTTGCTGCTATCTTGTTTCATTTAACAAATAATTTGCTGTTTATGTATTTCTGGTACATACACACACTTACGTATTTCTTTTTCTGGCTGTTGTATTCCATGGCTATTTCCCTTTCCCCTGTCTTTGCAAACATGCAGTTTTGCCAAGGCTTTGCTACCAGAAAGACAGCACAGAAAGGAGAGGTGAGGACCATCTCCTCCTAATCCCACCCTCTGCATAGATGCTGAACATGTACTTCATGCTCCATAGCAGCATGGGACACCAGAAATTTATCTTTAAATTCTTGCTGCTGATGCTGTAGTTTACTGGGTCTTATATTCTGCCTGAAAGTGCAGACATGTGGTGCTCTGTCATGCTCATAAAATCTAGGTGGTGCAGATTCTCCAGGGTCTTCAGAGAAATCAGTGAGCACCTGTCACCTGAGAGGCACTGTGTTTGCATGAACAACATGAATGGTAAGAACTTTTCATGAGTCGTTCCACCCCCATCCTGTCTCACCCTGTAAAATATGTTTTGACCAAATACATCAACTCAGGCTTTGTATCGCCGTAAAATGTATCAGGGAATAAGAATTAACAAATTATTGACTTTTTAACTGTATGTTCTATTTCTCTTTGCCTTTTTCACTGTGGATAGTTATCTTACATGACTGTATGAGGAGTGGAGTGAAATTCACCGTAGAAGACAAGATGTATTTATCAGCTGGGTAGCAGTGAGGGTGCTATTACTTTTGCACCACCAGCTGCTTACTACATGAATGATTTATGAAAGTGTGACTGTCTGACTTCATATTAGGTTCTGCCATTTCAGCATTCCTATTAGTAGGGCTATTAGCAAAAATTATCATTCTCCTGTGTTTGAACCAGAATTTAGAAGCTTATCTTATTCTTGTAAAGCAAACAACAACACAAACTCAAGGAGATTGCATTAAGAATAAGATACAGTGGTGAACTGAATTCCCACAACTCCCACTGAGGCAATGGAATGAAGGCACTCTGCATTTCTTGGGATGGGGAAATCTAGTTCACTCAATATTCTGTTAAATTATAAATACAGAGTTGATTTTATGACTAGGTCTTGATGAAGAGTATATAGTGCTAGAACAATCATAGAGGAATCAGAGTGGACACTTAAATTCATTAATTCCCAGTTGATATGCAAAAACAAACTCACATGGTATGATTTTCTAAGCCACTTGGAATCTATTTTGAAGTGTGTTGCCATTTCCATACCACATTACATTTCCAGGAAGAAATAGTCTTTTGATTGTACTGTGCAGTATTCCACAGTAATTTCTTCACTGACACATAGCTTATTTACATAAAATATGTATTGAAGCTCCAAAAATAGATTTAAGTTCTCTAGCAATGGGATTCAGACTCTGAAGAACCAAGAGATAAGAAGAGAAAAAGCTGCTGTTTTGTCATGAAATGTGAGTTTCCTTGGCTAAACTGTAAATGCCTTATTACTTTGCTGTTCTGACACTAGGGAATTGAAGTGTAATTAAACCTGATTTGTTTTCCATTGCAAACTCTGCTATTTAATTTTATATCTACTTTGTTATCAAATTTAACATCATTATAATAATAAAGCTTAAATTCCATAGATATCAGGTTCTTAACCAAATCCTACACAAAAAAGCTAAACTAATTTCATGGTATGCCATTATGGCAACAAAAGTGCATGTTATGATTTCCATTACAAAAATCTCAAAACAAACTAAAGAATTATATCTTCATGATCAACCATATGCTGCCATTAAATGGATATTTTCTTTCCTCTAACTTTGAAAACTGGTCTGTGGTTATTAGAAATGCCTCTATAAAGTCACTAGTAATCCACAGCTCCCTTGGAGTTGGCGAGTGTGTTCATTGCAGTAACAGCCATTCCATGTGACCATTGGGCGAAGCTGCAGCAGTATTTGTTACTATGAGGAAATAACTGCAATTGAGGATCATTTCCCCATAGCTCTTTAGGCACCTAAGGCTATTACTGGTATTTCCAAATCTACAGCTGATTTTCTGCTCTTTCTAAGGATGACTAGGTTTCCTTCCTTGAGTGCCTATAAAGCTGACTAAAGTAGCAAAGCTGTTTGGCTACTAACTAGTAGCTCAGAGACCAAGGTCAAGCTGAAGCTCAGAAGATTCCTAGAAGTGAAGTTATTAAGAAAATATAAATTTTCTATGAATGAGAAAATAGCTAGATTTTTGCAGTCCTCCTCTCTTGTCCCTGTGTACTCCCATTTCCCATGGCATGTGCTGGGAACATGGTTTGTACCTGTCCAGGGGCAGAGGAGAGTTGGCAAAGCCTTCTCCATGACTGTGGCTGTCAGGGGAGGCCAATGCCATCCATGGGGGATGTGGCAGGAGGGACAGTTTCTAACAGTGTACGTCTAACAGTGTATATCAGCAAAGCCTTGCCCATGCTCGCAGCAGTTCCACAAGTGGGGCCAGCCTGCTGCCACTGGGCTGGTCATGTCCTACTCCCCCCGGTAACATCCCCGAGGTTTGAGGAAGAGGGGAAAGATGTTATATTTCTATCAAATATCTATTCCGTTTTTCTGTCTTATCTATCAAAAGCTTCATGCTCTGGTTGCATCCACCTGTTTTTGTTTGGTTTAGCTTCCCTGGATGTATTCAAGAAAGGACTGGGCATGGCACTTAGTGCTATGGTCTAGCTGACAGGGTGGGGATCAGTCTAAGGACACACTCGATATCTTGGAGGTCTTTTCTGAATTAAATTATTCTATGATTGTGTCCTAACTGGTAGAAGAGGAATGGTCACATATCATCACAATGGCCATGGAGAAAGTGTCACATGTGCTTTGGCTGCCAGGGTTTGAGCTGTCAAAGAAAATGATTTTATGTGTGACTGAAGTTATGGGGTTTTGGTTGAGGACTGTGAGCAGAGGACCCCTGTCAATGAGCTGGCTCCACCATTTTCTCACTTAAGCTGATGCTTTGTCTTCTCCCATCCTTGGCATTTTGCTCCTCACCAGGTGGATCTCTGTAGCACTTATAAGTGCATGGGCAGCCTGACAGCTTGGCTGGTGGCTCTGAGCACTGAGAGTCTGGGAAATGCAAGGCATAGCAAAGCGGGAGCTGGGAAGGAGGTAGGAATAAAGCAGTATCACCATGTCAAAATAAAAGTGATCTATCTTGTTAAGCAAAGAAAGCAAAACAGTATCTCTGTGTAGAAACAAGGCAATTTCCCCATGTCAAAATAGAAGGAATCTGACTTGTTAAGGTAGCCCTATGAAATACTGAGTGTCCTTAAGACACAAAGAGCTGTCTCCACACAGTTTTTGCCCTGTAATATTATTAAGATATGACTTTATCTTGGTGGAGTTTTTTCCCTTATTTTTTCCCACATTATTATCACTTATTTTCAGAAAGAAAGCAATCAGCACAATTCAATAAGGATTGTCTTAATATGCCAGTTGGCTTGTTGGAGCCCTCTTAAAACTGTCCTTATTTATTGTTAGGAAAATAAAGATTTTTCCTCATGTAGAATTCAGATGAAAAAAACGGTCAGCAGAGGTTTATTTGCGTCTGGAGTAGGGAAGCAGTTTTATAATAGAAATATAGATTGGACTGTTACCACAGTGATTTTGGTAAATACTGGCATCCTCTTCTATATGTGTATGTGTGTGCAGGTTAATTAAAAAGTTCTGAGCCTTGCCTGTGAAAATTCATCTTTTTAAAAGTGTAGATTTGAATTTAGAAGCTTAATGATAGTTACAGAAATCTTACAGTGTTCTCTGTTCAAAGTCAGAAGGGAGAGGGAATAATACTAGAGTCTGTTTTCTGACCTTTTGAGTAAATTGACTTTCTTGGATATGCAAGGCAATTATTAACTCCATAGACAGTAATTACACCCATAAGATATTTATTGCACACAGAAAAAAAANATTGCACAAAAAAAAAAAAAAAAAAAAGAAAGAAAATTAAAATTCTACAGTTGAGTATTCAACACAAAAACAACACCAGCATGAGTGCTGCTTGTGTTTTACTTTCAAAGTCCAGAATAATGTTATTCAGACAACCAGCATCCTACAGGATAAAGCACTAGGAATCCTTGCAGAAAGCTCCACCACTCCAGCTCAGGGACCAGCTGATGGCAGTAGCAGGAGATCATTTTTATGGGGATAAGCAGAATATAAGATGGCAGTTTCCCACTGAGTGACGATAGCACCGGATGAGTGGCCAATGCCAGGAGCCTTGAGCTCCACTCCAAGCTCTGACATGAGTGTGCAGAGCTGTACCTGCCTTTCTCACACTTATGTGATCATTTCTGTTTAGATACACCTCAGTCCTGCCTTCTACATACCCCACCTCAGCCTCAATCTCTGTGTTCATATAATCTAAGCCTATTTGCTTGGGCTTCACATCCTAAAAGGAGATTTCTTGCATGGCTATTTTCAGGTCTCTAGTTTCTCTTCTTTAGTGTACTTATCCATAACCCTGTAACCCTTCTCTATTTTTGTCAGCCTCTTTTCCCCACTTTGCCTTCTAGTCATCCATTCCTCACAGTCCTTTTCCTAATCTCTGTGTTGTGACTACTGCATAGATTTCTGACATCACCAGTTCTCCTACAGCTTGTGACAAATTTTCAAAGGCTGCCTTCTACTCCACAAAATTTAAATTCCCTACCAGCTTCTATAGATTTTCTTTTAAAATCTGGCATGAGAAAGAGGCATACATTTTATCTAACAGGCTGGTTTGTAGACCTCTCCTCTAGGAAGTAAACTCAACTCCATTTTCAGATTGAAGTATCCAGATATGTATGTTTTTTCACTTCAGCAATGTGATTCAAAAAATTATTTTGCTGGCTAGGAATGTGACACAATACCTGTCATATCTACTGGCTGGACCACTGGGCTGAGGCTTGATTCTTGTCTTTGCTGTCAAAAATATATCTGCATTTGGCATTAAAATTCATGCAAATAAAATACGGAAAGGTTTTTTGACAGTCAGGGATCCTTAGTTCTACCCACTACACTATGAAATAAGACTTTTTCTCTATGCACCTTGACCAATGTACCTGGTACTTTTTCTTTATAGTCACAGAGGTGGTATCAGATTTTCACATGAAATGGGATTCTCCTGTTTTGCAGCAAACCTGTGGACTCTACCACCTGAGTGTCAATATTAGTCCTGTCCTTTAGCACACGTTTTCCTGTAACTCTAAGACAGTCTCATAAATATCCAAACAGCTGTTTCTTGGTGCAAAGCTGAGTTAAACCCCTCCAATATTCCTAGCAATTTCTTTTGTATACAAATACAATGATGAGCAAGACAAAGAAGTTGTAATCACTCTACAAAGTACCTGATGTAGCACTTAGAAGGTTTAAGTTCCTCAGGATTGTCTTGTGTCTTCCCTCAAGAATATTCCCAAGTGTATTAGAAGCCATGAGAGTGCAACTGTTGATACAATAGGAAAACTGGGATAGCACCCTGGAACGACTTCCAAGAAACCCTTCTGATAATGTTCATGATCCCATGGTGGATGAATGCCTGCATCAGTACTAAAACTAGAGCTATAATATTTCAGGGGTGCTGCAGGGCTTCCTGCTTTTTCAGAGAATTATTACACACATAGACAGCACTGGCACCCTGACTCACATCTCACATCTTGGTACAAGCAGGTTGTGTCTGTGCTGGGATTTCTGAGAGCAATCCCAGTGTCTGGCAGCTGGCATTTCCAGAAGGACTTCTCTGTTTCTCTGCAGTGGTGGGTCCTGGAGACTTTCCCCTGCCCTTTCCATCATTAGGGTATGGTTGATCCACATGCACAGAGATGCATGCACAGATTTCCACTGACATGGGCCCATTGGGAATTGGGGACATACTTCATCATTTCTCCAGTCCTAAGGACATCCATCAGCCTGGATCTGTGTCCCTGTCCACCCAAGGCTGTGCTGGTGGGTTGGTTGTAGCACTTAGCCCAGTGATTTGGCTTTCACCCTGCAGTGAGCTTCTCTTCTGCTTCTGCTGTATTGGCACTGGGGTCTGCAGACAAGGTAGACCTGCCTTGAAACCAGTGTATTCATGACTCCTTAATATTTAGTATGTCTGGTGAGGGCCCAGTGAAAAGACCACAAGAAGTGTTACATTGTCAGCTAGTCCTGTATCTACCTGCCTATCACCAGCTTTTCTCAGCACCTGGAGATGTCTGAGGTGACCATTTGCTATAGTAATTGTGAGGAGCTTTATCATTACTGTCCTGGACTACTAAAATTTGCCATCGGAAAAGCCTGAGAACACAAGCTAGTTCTGCACACATCCACTGGCCAAGGCCTACAAGCTCCAAAAAACCACAAGGATGATTCATATCCTTTAGGGTGTCCCCCTCAGAGAGCAGGGCACCCATCAGCTCAGTCAGGTCTGGTATGTAGATACATTAACTGAGCACAGCTCTGCATCCTCTCCATCCTCCTTCAGTGCATGTGAGACTGGATCGTGGGCAAGGCTCAATCGCCTGCACATACATACCTAGTGCTTCTTGGGATGATCTGGGGTATCCAAGACACCCAGAGAAATGGCATGTATGAGACAGAGCAGAGGGAAATCTATGTCCATAGGGATCCAGATCATTCAGGATTCAGAGACTTAAGAAAGCTATAAACAGCACTAGATCCAAGAGTGTTTATGGTGTTGGTTAGTTGGGGATTCGAAGGTGGGAAATTTGCCAAGTGGTTCATCTCACCCAAGTGTCTGAGGTGAAAGAGCCTTGTTGGGAATTAAAGACCTGGGGACAGGTGTAAAAGTACACCTTGGGATGTTCTCACTGAGATGATTCTCAGAATAGCTCCAGAAGAACATTTACCTATTTCCCCCTAAACCTTACCAAGCTTTCCAACAAAGTACATCAGAACTACCACAGGTCTGTTGTTTTTTTTTTTTTTCATGAGCCAAATTATATCCTCATTATGTTTGAGGTTTTGTTTTATTGTTAAAAAAGCCCCCCAGAATCCAACATTTATAAATCAAATGTGAAGGAATAAGATGTTTTTATATGTGAATTTTCAGAACATATATCCAGCTTGAAAAATTTGATATGATAACTATAACTATGACATAAAGAAAAGCATAAAGCAAATCATGGCTAAAGTGTACTGGGGAGATAACTCATATTTTGTGGAAATTAATATTTGGGAGTTGTAATGGAACCTTATCACAGTGTTTAAGTGTGCATGATAAGTATCTAAATAGTACATTGATACTAAATTCTTCCACTTTTTAACCTATTTCAGTGATCAGTTATTAGTACAGGGTAATAAAGTTGCAAAGATGTAATCCTTAGTTAGTAAATTATACTGTCCATATGACATGCCTTATCATGGTATTAACAAAATTCTTGCCAATAGCTATGAATTCACTAGGGAAATTTTACTGCTTTCAAAGCAGAAATCTTCTGGAAATCGTTGCAGCTTCTTAACTGCTCTCAAGAAGATGAAGAAAGAACTCCCATTGCCTTTAGCAGGCATTAATCCACCCTTTCTTGCCGTTCCTACAAGACAGACACTAAGGTTTCCAACAGGCAACCTTCTATATCTGTCTGCCCTAGGAACAGTTGCAGCCACTCTGAAATTCCCTGCTCTTCATGGCTGCTAGTTCTTAGATTCCTATAAAAATAAGTAAATATTATACTTGCAGTATATACCTACGACTGGTGATCTGAATACCCTGTTGGGATGCTTCTGTAAAAGCAAAAATAAAATTAATATTTTACTCTTATAAATAACAGTTTTGAAAGAAATTTATCTATTTCACAACAGTAAAAACAGTAACTTTATCTCAAAAAGAGTCTAGGAAAAAAGTAAATACAGGCCATGTATTCTTATGGTCTAAGAAATAAAAACTGCAGATTTTGAGACAGAATTTTTTTAGAAGACATCAATCCTTTTATACTCATTCCAGTCAAACAGCTACTTTGCCTTCTTATTGCAATTTATATTAAAGGTTGCAATTCTTCATAACTATTTTCTTTGTGAAACAAGATTGCTAATAGCAACCATTTAGTTAAGCAGTGGCATTGATTTCCCACTGGTTAACAAGAGCCTTTGTATACACAAGGTCTCATGCACATTTCAATGTCATGAATAGCAATTTTTGTGTTTGACAGCTCCCAAATGTCATTGTGCTGTATCACCTGTGTTAGGAATGCATACACTTTCTGTTAGTGTCTGGGAGGTTTTCCAATTAAATGAGTCAAAGTTGACAGGATGTGAATGAGTTATTTCCTTCTTTTATGTCTTTTTAAAATTTGACTTCTTGATTTTTTTGCCACTTCTGCTGGGTTGCATAACTTGGACTTTTTGCTAACTTCTCCAAAGTTACCTATGCAGTTCCAGTTTTATATGCAGCCTTCACTTAATCTGATATCAATAGCAGCTTGATTCCTCAGCAGCACTGTATATCTGTTCCTACATATCTGCTCTAATCCCTATTTGGTCAACCAGATTCTTCTATTTTAATGAGATAACCATTTTACTTAGGTAAAATCCTAAGACTGAATTAGTCTTTTCACTTCAACCAAAAAACTCCAACATTATTTTGGGGTAGAAATCAATATAATGACTAATTATCATTGATAAATTATGAAATGCATCTTATTAAATTATTTACAATTGCAAAGGAACAAGTACTTTTTGCCAACTATTAATTACATTTTAAAAGAATCTTTGATTTTCCTAAAACAGCATCTGCCTTAGTGATGGATTTTACAGTTTAAGTGTTTGTAATGTGTTCATGTTCTCTTCAGAAAGTAATAATTTATGTGTTTGTAAAGATAATTGCTTTTGTAAACTAAAATAAAATGTTTCTCATTTTTCTACTCAACAGAGAAAGTGGCTAAGCGGTTACCTCTTTTACTTAATTTATTTCTATCAATTATTTATTTCATGCCAGTTTTTCTAACCTAATCAATTCTTACACATTTTTTTCCACAGCCAGGCTTGAAAAGTAGCAAAAATCCATTTAGCTGAGGTTATGACTCCAGTTAAACAGAATAAGGAAATCTGATACACTGTGATTTATTTTATCAAATGCCTACTGAATACTGAGGAAAATTCTCTGCATCCGATTTCTGTGCAATTTAAAAGTCAATCACATTGGCTATTTGATATTATTAATGCTTTTTGAAGCCAGGCTTTTCTTTTTCATCTGTTGTGTGCCAGGGAGGGGTTTTGTTTTCAGTTTCCAAAACAAGAATCCTAGTTTTGTGTTCTGTAGTTAAACACAATGAGCAAAGGCCTGCTAACCTGGATTAGGAATATTTGAGGATACCAGCTGAAGGCAGCAGCTCAACAGCCAGATACCAGGCAGGACATTAATCTGAATGCCAGAATGCTATAGCTTTTCATTAGATGGGCTGAAATCCATGATGAAGACCCAGGCTCCCTTGTCTGGGCAGTGCAGCTCCCTTGATGGATGCCAGGCAGATATGGCCACAGTTTCCTCTCAGCAGAGAAGGTGGTTCCCAACCAGGATCCAGAAAACAGACAGGCTTGTCTCATTCCATGTTCAGACGAACCAGAGTGACCAGGGTTCTCAGACCGCAGCAAGTATGCCTGGACATGACCATGCTCTCTAAAAAACATTCAATTTCTTTTGGAAAAGGTGAAGGAGGACATGATGCTGGGGCCCCTTTCACGTAGTGCTGCAGCAACCAAAGCGTCCTTTGGGGGCTTGGGATAGCCACTCTCAGCAGACACAATGCCACCACAGCTTTTCTGGAGCAGTAGTTGCAGGGTTTGATTTTAGCCTGCAGGTAATTATAGTTAGCTATTCCCACCTTCAGAGAAGTCTCTAGTTTCACATCTTCTCTTCATGTTAAAGCAAGTCGGGAAAGTAAGGTGATAATTTAATAGTTCTTAGGATCTCAAGGAAACAATCTCCTTTTTCTGTTTCCCCATTAGGGTGCCTGTTGTGAAAGATGCTTAGTAAGATCTACAGCTATACATCTATGCAATGGTAACCTCAAATGCCAAGATAAACTCTTGCAAACCTTGACTATTTAGTATTGCTCCGGTAGGTATCCTTTCTATGGTTGGTACCTTTAGATGGTATCAGCTGATATTTCATTGTATAGACATTGCACAAACAGCAGTGAGCACACAAGGAGATCATAGAATTATAGAATAGTTTGGGTTGGATGGGACATTAAAGATCATCCAATCCCAATCTCCTTGCTGTGGGCAGGAACATCTTCCACCAGATGTGCAGCCTTTGTTAGGGAGAGCATGTGAGTAACATCAGAGACAGATATTGATGAGAACACAAATAAAGTGTAAACAGAGTGACAATTTGTAGCTCTCAGTATTGCCTCCACAATTTCTTTTCTTTCACTTTTTCCTAGATTGTAAAGGCATTTTACAGAGGTTTTTTGTCTGTTTTTACTATAATGAGATGTCTTGAAGCCCCACATTAAAAGGGTTCAGCAGCAAGGCAATAGATAGGCAATAAACAACAGCAAAGGACTCAGTTTTCAGATATACAAGATTTTGAAGCATTTTTGTTAAACTGCTGTCACATTTGGAATCTGGAGGTTATCAATAACTATTATACCTAATGTAATTTCNAATTGCAAAGGAACAAGTACTTTTTGCCAACTATTAATTACATTTTAAAAGAATCTTTGATTTTCCTAAAACAGCATCTGCCTTAGTGATGGATTTTACAGTTTAAGTGTTTGTAATGTGTTCATGTTCTCTTCAGAAAGTAATAATTTATGTGTTTGTAAAGATAATTGCTTTTGTAAACTAAAATAAAATGTTTCTCATTTTTCTACTCAACAGAGAAAGTGGCTAAGCGGTTACCTCTTTTACTTAATTTATTTCTATCAATTATTTATTTCATGCCAGTTTTTCTAACCTAATCAATTCTTACACATTTTTTTCCACAGCCAGGCTTGAAAAGTAGCAAAAATCCATTTAGCTGAGGTTATGACTCCAGTTAAACAGAATAAGGAAATCTGATACACTGTGATTTATTTTATCAAATGCCTACTGAATACTGAGGAAAATTCTCTGCATCCGATTTCTGTGCAATTTAAAAGTCAATCACATTGGCTATTTGATATTATTAATGCTTTTTGAAGCCAGGCTTTTCTTTTTCATCTGTTGTGTGCCAGGGAGGGGTTTTGTTTTCAGTTTCCAAAACAAGAATCCTAGTTTTGTGTTCTGTAGTTAAACACAATGAGCAAAGGCCTGCTAACCTGGATTAGGAATATTTGAGGATACCAGCTGAAGGCAGCAGCTCAACAGCCAGATACCAGGCAGGACATTAATCTGAATGCCAGAATGCTATAGCTTTTCATTAGATGGGCTGAAATCCATGATGAAGACCCAGGCTCCCTTGTCTGGGCAGTGCAGCTCCCTTGATGGATGCCAGGCAGATATGGCCACAGTTTCCTCTCAGCAGAGAAGGTGGTTCCCAACCAGGATCCAGAAAACAGACAGGCTTGTCTCATTCCATGTTCAGACGAACCAGAGTGACCAGGGTTCTCAGACCGCAGCAAGTATGCCTGGACATGACCATGCTCTCTAAAAAACATTCAATTTCTTTTGGAAAAGGTGAAGGAGGACATGATGCTGGGGCCCCTTTCACGTAGTGCTGCAGCAACCAAAGCGTCCTTTGGGGGCTTGGGATAGCCACTCTCAGCAGACACAATGCCACCACAGCTTTTCTGGAGCAGTAGTTGCAGGGTTTGATTTTAGCCTGCAGGTAATTATAGTTAGCTATTCCCACCTTCAGAGAAGTCTCTAGTTTCACATCTTCTCTTCATGTTAAAGCAAGTCGGGAAAGTAAGGTGATAATTTAATAGTTCTTAGGATCTCAAGGAAACAATCTCCTTTTTCTGTTTCCCCATTAGGGTGCCTGTTGTGAAAGATGCTTAGTAAGATCTACAGCTATACATCTATGCAATGGTAACCTCAAATGCCAAGATAAACTCTTGCAAACCTTGACTATTTAGTATTGCTCCGGTAGGTATCCTTTCTATGGTTGGTACCTTTAGATGGTATCAGCTGATATTTCATTGTATAGACATTGCACAAACAGCAGTGAGCACACAAGGAGATCATAGAATTATAGAATAGTTTGGGTTGGATGGGACATTAAAGATCATCCAATCCCAATCTCCTTGCTGTGGGCAGGAACATCTTCCACCAGATGTGCAGCCTTTGTTAGGGAGAGCATGTGAGTAACATCAGAGACAGATATTGATGAGAACACAAATAAAGTGTAAACAGAGTGACAATTTGTAGCTCTCAGTATTGCCTCCACAATTTCTTTTCTTTCACTTTTTCCTAGATTGTAAAGGCATTTTACAGAGGTTTTTTGTCTGTTTTTACTATAATGAGATGTCTTGAAGCCCCACATTAAAAGGGTTCAGCAGCAAGGCAATAGATAGGCAATAAACAACAGCAAAGGACTCAGTTTTCAGATATACAAGATTTTGAAGCATTTTTGTTAAACTGCTGTCACATTTGGAATCTGGAGGTTATCAATAACTATTATACCTAATGTAATTTCTTTCCAACCATCGTCCAGAAAACACAACTTGAATAATGAGTATCTTGTTCTTGAAATTGACCAGACACTGATATTTAAACAGAATAAAATTTCCTGTTTACTCCCAACAGTTTTTGTCTTCAATGTTGCTTACCTGAGTTAATACCCTTACCCTGAGTAACCAGTCCTACCATTCATCCAGAAAAACTTGATCTACCCAACTCTCACTATTTACTTTGGTGTTGGTTTTTTTTACTCCTATTGACTTGGGGAGGTGATTTAGAAGTGTTAATAAAGCAGAAAAATGCTGGAATATAGCTATCTCTCTGAGAAGCTTGGAAAGAATTTTGAAAGATCTTAGCCATCAGTTAGAGATAAAATTTAATAGGTGTTGTTTTGCATCTCTATTGCAGTGATTATGGTCTTTAAAATTTCCGTATTCACACTCACATTTCACAATTAGTTTCATACCCAATCACCTCAAATCTTGAAATTTGTTTGGCTAAAAACAAAGGCATTCACCTATACAAAAACAACTGTGATGAGAAACAATCTTCTGTTGGATGTTTATAGCCTTCATATATTGGGTATGTAGGTAATTTTCAATTGAATTAAGACAGTGTTTAAGTATTGTGTTGAATAATGCAATGATTACTTGATTATTAAAAACAAGTGATTGCTTTCTGTTCTGATTTAATTCCCTACAGTACAAAGGAGTTGTCTAAATCTGTTAACATGTGTTTGCATAGCAAAATAATTTGGTCAACTTTCTACTCAATAAGTCCTTTATATTTTTCATAGATTGTATAAACTAAGATTTATGCAACTGTGAATACATGCAGGGAAGTATAAATTACACACAACATTGCACATCATTACAGATTTGTCCCCTATCCAATAGGATGTGCAGCAATTTCGAGCTGGCCCAGCTTCTGTTAGCCAAGCTGGATACAGATAAATCCTCTTTAAAGTAGGAATTCTCAAACTTTTAACAACCAAGTCATTAATTGAAAGATACAAGACAATACCAATGATGTCCAGCAGAGAAGATGCAAAAAGGTGCAGCAGAACAACAGCTCTGTAATATGCAGGTGTGTATACCTTACCCCTGTCGTTAAAACTCAAATGAGAGAAGAGGTGTGGGTGCCCCGGAAGGGCAGCCCCTAGCTTCTGGCTTCTCCCANGGTGTCGACCTCTGCAATAAATCCTGCTGGGAACCCCTGAAGAACCCTTCCTGCCTCTGCAGCCTCATTTCCACCGGCTGCGCGTGTGAGGGTGGTAAGCCCCCTCTGCCCTGACCCGAGCACCTTCCCCCATGGAGGAGCTTCCAGGAAGGTTGTGGTGCAGAGCAGCCTGCGCACACGCCACAACAAAGTAGAAGTACATTTTTGGGGGGGCTTAATCCTGGGATGAAGTGTAGTGCCCTGTAGTGCATTAAGTATGTTACTTATTTACCGAAGAGAAGCATGGGATAAAAATATTCAGTAACACTGGTTAGGGGATAACTCGTCTGATACATCAGTAAAAGTTCATATATTCATTGATCTCAGTGATTGTCTAAGAGGTTCTGAGATAAGAGTTTAGAGGCACAGTAGATTTCTCTAGAGGGATGTATTTTTAAGGAAATATGAAAGATTTCAGTAGCCTATAAATCTCATTCTGAGAATGATCTTTCAAATACATATTATCTTTCATCTATGCTACCATGTATTTGTTAATATCGCCACAATCAGAAAGACATTTATTCATACCAACAGAGTGTACCCTGATTTTTCTGTTCAAAATTAGCTCTCTTTAATGCCCCATTCCCAAAAGAGCATGTCTTCAGCGCTGACTCTGTGTCAGCTTAATGAGGCATCTTTTACAAATGAGAGCAGTAAATCTTCTCCCATCCCTGATTCACTGCCATTTCCCCCCCTTTTTAAATTTTTTTTTTTTTACAAATGAAACACTTAGAATAGTTTTCATTTCTGTCATAGCGGGGCCACTACTTAAGCGAGTAGCTTCAGTAAATGCTCTCATACTCATTATTCAAAATACCCAGAAAAATGGTTCTGAACTACAAAACATTGTCAGAGTTGAATGACAAAGTATTGTTTATTCTTCCATAGTCAGCTAAGTTCAAGCTTGCCTCAAAATTGAGAGTTCAGAAGTTCAACATGAGTTCAAATGTTATTGAGTTCACATTTCTCTAGAGAAAGAGAGATTGAGTGGTAAGTGTTTATGCTAGAGCACTGGATAAAAATATATGTATTATGGCTTCTATATCTACTTACAGTTATATCTGAATAAATTGTACCACTGTGACTGGGCAAACCACTCGAGAGCACAACTAGTGAAACGTGAACAGATGGGAGCTGGCTTAAATTGATGAACCAGTGGTCCTTGAAAGATGCAGGTAACTAAATATTAGGAACTTGGAATCAGGATATGCAGTTGGAAATGATGCAAACTGATCCAAAATAAAACCCAGCCACATTAGTGACAGGGATCATAGATGCTGGCAGATGGGTGCTGCATGTTTCTCATGGTGGTGTCTGACCTATTTTAAACTTTTGGTTGACTGATGAAATGACAGCCTCATATGTGTATTAAGATTAGGCTAGTGAGAGATGCTTCTGCCTGAATTAAGGTGCAAACGAGATGATATGCAGAAGTCAATAATTTGGAATTTATTTAACAAGAATGCGATGCAGTGAGATAGAAAGAAACAGAAAAGAGAGGAGAGAGAGAGAGAGAGACAGAGAGAGCAAGCAGAAGATAGTCACCACCCATGGATACCGCCTATCGATCCAGCATCACCCCTTTGGTCCTCCACTGAAACAAAAGCTAGAAGAATCTCTCAGAAGGTCATTGCCTACCTTTCCTAGCTCTGAAATAAGATCTAACACAGTTTCTGGGCTGCTCCTGACAGATACTTCTTTAACTGGACCTGTTCTTCAAAATCTCCAGTTCTAGGAGTTCCATAACCTTCAGAGATAATTAAATTTAAAAAATTAAATTAGATAAAACGTTCAATTATCTTGACATCGAAAAAGCTTTTACAATGTCTAATTTAAATATCTCTTGTTATAAATTAGTCTGAATTTCTATTGCTTTTTGATCACTCCAATAGAGAATGGTTGGTTACTGTGCTAACAGTCTCAAATCTCTAAACATGATTATACTGTCCTGCCTCAGTCTTGTCTTTTCTGGACTGAACATTTTCTTCAGCTTTTACTGCAAATTTTAAGACTACTTTTTTTTGTTCATCCCTTGGGGTTTCCTTCCAGATTATCCACAAATTTTTTAATGATGGTTTTCAAAATGGAGCATGATGTCATCAGATCTCTAGCATTTGTTCCAAGGAGTGTAACAACTATGCAGTCTATTAATAATTACTTGTGTGTTAATATTTAGCTATCAGTAAGTGTTGTATGTAATGACATTTCAGAATGAGACTTTTCTCTCTTGTGACAATATCTTAAACTCTGACTCATTTCATGCAACCCCCCCCCCTCCACAGCCTTGCTTGCTGTGTTGTTAGTTAAACAGTAAATTATGATTTTTATCACATTTTGCATTTGTGATTTTAATTTTTCTTTTCTACCCAGGAGCTTTTAACTTGGTCCTATTAAATTTCATTATATTCATTATAAGACTAGTGCTCTAATTTATAAAATTCATTATCAGTTCTACTTCTGACCATTGAAATACATGTTCTACTTCTCAACATTCTGTCATCTGCAGATTTCATGGGACTACCCATTTCATTACCACAATATTCAAGGTTTATCCTGAATATTAAAGGAGAGGAACTTTTGCAGGGCCTCAAAACTTGCCAGGACTTTCCATTTTTGAAAGTAAATACTTGATAAAACCACTTCAACAGTATTTTCCATATTTGCATATGAAAATATTGTAGGGACTCTGCCCCAAGCTTTACTAAAGTCAAGATGTATGTATCTTCTATTCCTGCCCTATCCACTAGGCATTGTTACCCTACTGAGAAATGCAACCATAGAGATGTGACTTCTCTTGACAAATCCACATTGATCTGGTCTCATTACTGTATTATTTTTCAAGTGTTTATAATCTGAGGTTTAGGAATTTGATCCAGCAGCTTTCCAGGCAAAAGGTTTTGTCTATCTGACTCATAGCTACCCTTTGCAAAGACTGAAACCAGTTAGGTCTACTAGACAGTAAGTTAGGGAAAATTATATCACAGCTCTGGGTACAGCTCCAAAAGAATAACTACTCTGTCATTTGGATTTCTGAACAAAACATAGATTTTTGGATGGAGAAGCTGTAATACTACTATGGTCATGCTATTACTTTCCTGTGCTGTCAGTTACTTCAGACAGTATCAACTTGTTTTACATTGACACAGAAAAATAGATGTCTTCTGAATAAGAGAAATGTTAGCATTCCATAGGATGTGTTTGTATATCCATTAATATTTACAGCTGGTTGGAATAGCAGTATAGACAGTTTCTGCAGGCAGAGACTGAAGGAAAAGCAAATAATGTCTTGACCTCAAGGGAAGTGGAGCAAGAGATATATAACAGGTATGATGAGATCACTCTCATGGCAGAGAAGTAGGTCATGTTCAGAAAACAGAAATTCCCAAATTCCTTGTGAGTCACTTTTGATAGTCCCACAAGCTTTCTTTCTGTAGGTATCTGGATATTTCGATTCTTTTATTCACTCTCCATATGTAAAGTGAAAGGAGTAGAACTCCTGTTCTTACATACTTCATCTCTAAATAATTTGGTATAGAGACCTATATGAAATAGAGACCTATATGATTTCTGATTATATGTGTGCCATGTTTTATGAAACAAATGGCTCTCTGATACTAAGGACACTATCCACCCATAAAATATAAAAATAATGATGTGAATGTCAATACTGAGCAAAGGGAAGGAAATTGTTTCTGCTCTCCTCAGACAATTGTTCTTGAAATACAGACTAGGCTACTTGAAGCATGTGGAGCTCCAACTAGAACTAAATTGTCTGTGCAGTGATTACAGAATGATTACACTGTTGAAAAGATTTATCTAGAGGGAGATACATAAGAAAAAAAATTCAAAGGGATGTGAGAAGGACCATGACATGACATGACATGCATGACATGATGTGACATACAGAGAACTGTGGGCAAACAAGCAGTAGACAGAGAACAAACTGAACCTAACCAGGTAAATCATGCTATTTGGAGGGGTAGTGCTGTGTTCTGGTCTCTGCTTCAGTAATATGGTTTCTTGTCTCCTAGAAAAGGGTTATTTGCTACTGGATCCATCCTTGAGTGGCAGAGCTAGCAGTTCTGAGGAGCAAATGTGGACACCTTGTCTTGAGAGGCTCAGACAAATTGGTGAGACCAGGATTTGCTCTCAGCAGTAGCAGCTATCATGCTGAAAGGGAGGCTGAAGCCCATGGGGTAGAAAAAAAGAGTTACATTTCTTATTCTTTTATATCTAGCTCTCAGAAAAAGAAGTGTGAACTTATAGCGGACATACCCACATTTCCAGAATGGCACCTAGAAGACATTTCAAATGACACTTAGGCAACTGAATAGAGCCCTAAATTTCTCTTGACGATAATGAAAGCAAAATGACATGCTTTGAGCATCCAAATTGGTGTGTCAATAATCTGAGTAGAAACTGAAATGCTGTCTGAGAAGTGCTGAATCATGAAGGTCTGGTCTCCAGAGGTGGCTTCCAAAGGCACTCTTGTCAGTGTAGGTAGGGGAGATTCATACCCCCTGTACCTGAGTCACTCCACAGGCAATAGAGGTAGAAAACAGCACTGCTGTTGGTGAAGCTACAAACTGAAAATAAATGTCCTGAAGAAATGATGGTACTTCCCAAACTGGGAGAGGTTTAAACAAAGGTATCTGACAGAGGTGCCATACTTTGGTGTGCACACCTGTGGGCCAGGAAAGCACCCTCCATCCTGCATACCCGAAGCTGCCCCTCCAGGTGCACACATCAGGATGCTCATTCTCCCTTTACACATGTGTTGGGGTTTGGGTGTTCTTCCCTTTTGTTTCTCTTCACCTTTAGAATTTTTTGCCCATCAGTTGCTAAGGGACCATAATGTTCTTCTTAAGAAGAACAAAAGAAGTGATTGAGCTGAGGGAAGAGGGGATTGTCCAGCTCGGAGAGTTTTTTTCTCTCAGCAGGGTGGGGGTACCTTGGAGTTTGGGCTGGCAGAAGGCTTGGCTGGAGGAGGGGCTGGCACTCTCGCTCTGGGCTGCCAGGGAGAACATTTCGCAGGNGCCCTGCTGGGACACCGAGATCGACTGCTCAAGAGGGTTTGTGAAAGTAAAACTTCTTTTCCATCCCTCCCTGTCCTGGCTGGGGGGGAGGATCCACCACACCATCGCCACGTGCTCCCTGAGCTCGCGCCACCAGCGCCCCCTGCCGGCTGTGACCATCACTGCACCAAAGGTGCCTGCGAGCTAGCAGGCTCTCACTGGGTTCCTGCTTCTGTTTGTTGTTAAAGCTATAGTAGTTGTTGTTTGCTTGCCTTATTATAAATACTAGTAAAGAACTGTTATTCCTATTCCCATATCTTTGCCTGTGAGCCCCTTAATTTCAGAATTACGATAATTCAAAGGGAAAGGGTTTGTTTACATTTTTTCCATTCCAAGGGAGGCCCCCTACCTTCCTTAGCAGACACCTGTCCTTCAAACCAGGACAACATGCTAGTCAGAAACAGAATAGTTAATATTATCTTTGAACAAAAGATCCAAGATGGGTGCTCAAACACTGGGACTGAAAAAGAAGCCAGACAGGAAAGGTTATGATTGAATTCAGTTGCTGTAAATTACTGTAATAAAAAAGCAAAGAAAGGAGAAACCACAACAATCCATATTCAGCAAAGCTTTCGTCCCTAGGTTTCAGGCTGAGTGAAATCTAGGAATTATCAGGAGAGAGTTGGGTAGTAGGAATCTTCTTTGGACTTAATTTCCTATCCCTTGATACAGGACGAATATTTGCTCTCATTCATCTCAGCTCAGGGCCCCAGGTTACTCTAAATTTAGCCAACCTATTGCCAATCTGCAGAGTAAATACTACACATGTTATATGAATATTTGTCTGAATTGCCAGCAAATTCTGTGCATAATTTAATTTTTTTTCAATTACAAATGGCATATTCACTTATACAAAAAGTTGTAGAAGAGTAAGACAACAATACCTGCTGTGACACTACTGTGTCTACAGTAATATATAACAAATGGCTTTGATAAAAATCCCAACAGATTATGAGATCTTAGCTGGAATCTGGATGTTGAAGCACTATTACTACCACCGAGTAAATGAGCTGAAAAAGTGATGAGACAGAATTTGGTAGAAATTAAACCTGGTAAAGAAACAAAGTAGAATAGTAAGACACACCTGAATTTAATAAAATTTGCCTTTAGACCTCCAGACCCTTCCCCAGCTCCACTGCCCTTCTCTGAACATGCTCCAGCCCCTCCATGTCCTTCCAGTAGTGAAGGGCCCAAAATTGAACAGGATTCAAGGTGTGACCTCACCAGCACCAAGTACAGGGGGACGGTCACTGCTCTGGTCCTGCTGGTCACACTATTGCTGATGCAAAAGATAAAAATAAATAAATTATATGTTGTATAGTTAGCATATTTCATAGGAAAGTTATTTTCATCATATAACCGCGTCAGATATTTAGCAAGACTGACATTAAAAAAAAAAATTAGAAGTGAATATAAACTAGAAGAATAATGACAGTTGAAACAAAGTACTCTTACTTCATATATGGATATAAAAATGCATGCTATGTATTTGAGAGAGGACAAAAGATACAGCAAATACTAATGAGTGAAAATCTGACAAACTTTTGGGGAAGGAGACTATTGTATTGTTTGCTAAATTTTAAGTTAAAATCCATCGGTGCTAGAGGCAAAATATGAGAAGAAAAGATTATATGTATTCAATTTCTGTATTCCTGTTAGCACACTAATGTGATGATTCTGGACAAGATGCCTCTTGATCTTACCTAAAAATAGAGGGTGACTGACTAACAGTCACTTGAATCAGCGTTTAGAATGATCTAACTAAAAAACTCTGAGCACTGCATCTCTGATATAAGTATGTGTTTAGACATTTATTATATATGCTTGTGTATTTATTAAATATACATCCTCCTTCCCAGCAATTCAAAATAAGAGATTCAAAAGTGGCAGACTGGTTATAATTGAGATGTACTGGAGGCCTTTTTTTTTGGTCACAAAGCGCTTCGTACTCTGGCATTACCACTCTTCTAATGTTAGATGCAGTTCACTCAAAATGAGATTTTAGTAATATATTTTTCTGCTAGAAATAAAACAGCTTTGAGATGTTTCTCATGAAATAACGGTTTTTGAGAGAAATTTTTTTTATACAAGTAAGATTTTAGAGTGCTTGCCTAGGATCAGTAGCAATTGTGAAAATTTAATTGGGATTAATGATGATTTATCTCACAGAAATCCATTAAGTCTTGTTTGAAGCAAGAAATTAATAAATTATTAGAGGTAAAATTGCATTAAGTATTTTTTTGCTGTAAGTTCTTCTTTAATCAAAAAGTGATATTCCTAGTATCCTTAAACTAAGCAATTTCCTTCATATTTTATTACTGTATGTGCTACCATTCTTTCATTTAGCCTCAACATGGCTTGCAAATCATGGAAATAATATTATCTTCATTTTTCATAAGGAGAATTTTTCATAAATGGAATTGAATCATAGAGAAAATAAGTGGTTTCTCCAATCTGGCACTGGAAGGTCATGGCAGGATCAAGGATCAATATTGAACTTTCTGCTGAGTAAGAGCAGAGTATGCAGCAAGTCCAGGAATATGTGAACATTAGCAATTAAATGAATGATATGAAATTACTAAGGCAATGATGTTACAAAGCGGCACACTTCAGATCTTGCATTTAATATTGTCTTTTTGCAAGTGCATGTTTCAGCTTAGAAGCGTGGGAATCAAATTCCACTGGGCAGCTGTTTATGTTATGGGTGCATATACTCTTTAGACCTACTGTGCTTGAATCTGACTTCTCTCATTTGTGAGAAGTATTGTTAGCATAAGTTGGCTGTAAAGAATCGTATCTTCTCCCCTGCCCCTGTATCTACTGCTCTCTGATTCTGCTTTTTATTTTTAGTTTATTAGCCTAAGGAGTGGAAAAGCTGTTCACACCAAAATTTAGATGATCAAGGGCAGCTGACTAAAACCTTGCTGAGTTGAGTTCAAACTTCACAGAGTTACTCTGCTTGCTTTCAACCAGCTTGGGCAGTCCTGTGTGGTTTGAATGAGTCGTGGGTGAGTTTTTTCAGAACTGTAAAAACTGCAGACTAATTTTCATAACTTTGTTTTTTGGTAAAAACAAATAATTATGTCATTTGGTCTAACTGATCTGTCTCTTACTGTATACAAGCTATAGAACTCCACCGTGCCATTACCAGTCCCTGCAGATAATTAAGTCTGAAAGTCTAAGGTTATGACTGTAACCTTGACCTCTAAAGCGGATATAGTAGATAAAAGATATGGACATTCCAAATTCTGTCATACAGAAACAAATTACAGTCTTTCTTGTCTTATCATAAACATAGACACAAGTAATATAAAAGCTACTTAAACCTCTCCCTTGATAACGAAATAAAATTAATTTTAAAAATGGTCAAATTTATAGCACTGTGATATATTCAGGGATTCATTTTGTTTATTGTTTGTGGAAGCTTATACAGCTCCACTCTAGAATGTAGATTCCTTGTGTCTTACTTGTTTCTTTACATAATGTAACCAGCGAAGGCAATATGCCTTTGCTGATGGCTTTTACCCTTTGCATCACACACTTCTGGCTAGCATGTTTTCTTAGGAAGTGCAAGATCTAGATATAAATTTAAAATCTATCCCTAATTCTCTTCTTAGATTATTCCAGCTGAAGGCAAACTCTGTAAAGATACCCTTTGTCCTCCTGTTATAGCTGATTGTACAGCCAACCCCATGGTGCTTATGAACCCCAAACGGACAGGCCAGGCCAGCCGTGGCTCTATAACATCTTGTTATGGCACTTATAACATGTAAATCGCCAGTTTAGTTGGCTCCTGCTGCTGTTTTTGCATTTTGTGTCTGATAAAAGCCAGCAATGACACTAAAGGTGAAGGCTGCGAATTCTGCTGTGTGTTCTGCCCAGAGCACCCATCTGTGTTTCTGGATCCTACTGGGGCTTTGGTCACTGTTGCATGCCTGCCCACTTGTGCCTACATGCCAATGCTCGTAGCCAGAAGTGGAGCAGGAGGCATCCTGGACCTTACAGGAACCAATCAATTACTTCAGCTGCCTGCAGATGCCTGGTACATGCTGAGCAGCCACTCAAACACAGCTATCCGAGGTCATACCCTGGTTATATGCAGTATCTACAAGGGTCTATGCCATTATAATTTTTTTCTCCACAATATCTCAGTTTTCATAAGGCAATATTTACATTAAAAGACCTTCAAATAAAAGAAAAAAGCCTTCACAATTTGGCAGCTTCTCTGTTGGTTGCTCAGCAGAATTTCAGCATCCCACAAGTGCTAAATTTCTGTGTAGAGAATATCAGAATTCCTGGCCTCTTTACTCCATTGCTTCATTGTCTTACCTAGAACATTCACTACTGATAGAATGAAAACAAGCTGGTTCTTCACATTTTTTTCACAAGATCATGCTAATAATAGATGTGCCTATCACTGTTACCAATTAATTTTCCAATTTGTTGGTACTGCAATAATTTTTATGGACATGACAATTTAAAATATGAAACTTTTACTAATTGGCTACTAATCAGTCATCCTTAACTTCCTCTCTCATTTAATTTGCTTGGCAAAATTTTATTTAATGATAACCTAAGCATTAAGCATAATTTTTTACCAACTCTCAGCTTAGAAATGTCCTTCATTCAATGGACATTTGCTTGTTCATCTTTTGTGGGAATACCAAAGCCATAAAAAAATTTCTCAGGTTTATTCCATTCAATTGAAATTATGAAAGCAATTCAGTAAGTTATGATTCCAGATTATGACTCAAACAGGGTTTTCTGGAAATCGAGACTAGGGGAGGTTGTAGGTTGGATTTTTTTTTAATCAGGGAGTGTGGCTAACCAGAAAATCAAATCTCTTTAATAGCACTTTCTACATATTCTTCCCTGTGTGACATAACTTGATCCACAAGCCTAAATATGCTCCAATTCACACCCTGTAAATTAAAGAGACTACTTTAATAAGGCTAAGTGAATGCAGCTTGCTCAAAACAAAGAAATGTCAGCCACATTTCTACAGGGACAGAGAGCTACTTGGCTTATTGCTTTAGAGGCAAGCTATTAAAAAAAATCCCCAAAAACTCACCTCAACTTAAGCAAATAATAGCACTCTTTGATGTGCTAGATGTTCTAGCCATCTTACAAACATGTAACTCATGCCTTATTGCTGCCCAGGCTGCTGCAAGTGGACACACCTGACAAATCCTGTATTTTCAAGTCACTTTTGGTCTAAATATATGTTTTAGATCTAGACCTGAAGGCACACTGAAACTCCAGTCCTTTGCCTCGCATCCTCTGAAGATAGAATACAGTCAACCTGAAAACTGAAACTCTTCTTTCCTAAGTGTAGTCTTCTCCTAGGGCTCTAGGGGGTACCTGCATGGGCTTGCTTGTATCCAACCACTGAATGACGCAACATTTCCTCTCTGCTAGCTGAAAAAATCGCTGCTTTTCCTCTGGAGTCCTTTGCTCACTTAGATCTGCTAAAATGTTGTGCACATGAGGACTCTCTGACTCATCTCTGTCTGATTGAGGTGGGTGGTTCAAATAGTTCATATTTGATAAATGTCTTCATTTGGATAGGAATAATTTCATGAAGGGCTCTGAGGAAACAGTAGCTGACAGCAGGAGTCAGATGACAGTTGCAGACCAAGGGAAAAGGTGATTTCTTTAGATCAGTGAGCCAGAAATTGGTATAATCAAGCACTAACACTGGAGAACTAATAAAATCTGAAGTGATCCATTACTAGCTTGGAGTGTTCTCACCTCTCCAGGCCAAGGCAGCTTCCAGGCTCACAATTCAACAAGCATAACTTTGTCAAGTAAAGTCACATGGCCAAAATGCAGCTCATAATTTGTCACTGTCATTCTTTCCGTCACAGCAGTCTCTTTTCTGGGTAAATGCAGTCTTCCTTCTTATTTATTATCAGAGTGGGGGAAAAACCCCCAAACCTGAAAAGTTTGAAAATGAATAAAGGAAATTTAAGAATTTAATATCTTATGTGAAAAGAGAGCTGTATCAATCTGAACTTTGTCTTCATGCAAGTAGAAACAAGGTTATTGGGTAGTGATAATTCAAAACATGAGTGGATTAGTCCTAGAAAAGGATTTAGAATGAAATCCTAGTTTTCGTTCAAACCATGGTCTAGAGGAGGGTTTGAAAGTACATTTAATTTTTCAAATTTCCTGCATTATTTAGTAAAATTAACATGTAATCCTCTTAAAGACTGTGTTTTAAGTTAAAAAGTTATGTTATATTTGAAGAAATGATAAATAGATTACAGTTCTACTGACAGAGAAAATTATAGCATGTACTTCTTTGATAGTCTCTTTCAGTGCCACAGAGGAATGGGGACCTGCCCACACATGGATGAGCTGAGTCCCACAAGAAAAAGCAGCCACAGGATGCAGCGCTTCTCTGACTTGGCCTTCAGTGATTGCCTGGGGCTTCTCCAGGAGGCTGCTCACAGAATAATGAGTTGGGCTCCCACTCTGAATTGTCCCTGGGTGAAATCTTCTTCCAGACTACAGAAGGAGCCAGAAGAGATTAGATCCTCATAGGTAAATATAGGCTTCATCGACAACCTTCCTAATGTCCTTTTTTTTTTTTTTTTGAAACAACTGCTGCTCCTGTCTTGTTGTCCAGTGTGCTCAAAGACATTCACATATCTCCCTACATTTCCAGAAATGCAGATATCTCAAAAGAGTCATAATGTATTGCACATTTAGAAAAAGAAACACTAACATCTTGGGAGGTCTGCTCTGCATAGATATTTAAATATATTAAACAAAGAGAAGTCACAATGGGCTACAAATATTCTGTTGATATACATCTGATCTATTACTGGCACGATGCTTGTCCCCCTTCTATTTCCTCCTAGATGAAACTAGTTGCAGAGCAGACGGGAGCTGAAAGCTCTGTAATTTAACTCCCAATCCCAGCTTGCTCAAGAAAGAAAATAAATAAACAACACTTACTGACCACCTGCTTTATTCTGCAGTTGAACTTCAGTGGACTAGAAAGAAGTCCAGAAGAAAGAAAAGAGAGGAGTCAGGAAAATAAGGGACATCTAACCCGGTATATATTTTTGGCTTTCTTCTGCTTTTAATTTTGTTATTAAAAGAAAAATGTTTCCAGTGGTACAAGTGTCACTGAGCTCTTTGAACAGAGAATAATCAGAAATTTGGAGTGTGACACTTCCTAAAATCAAATAAAGAAATTTGATTCTCTTTCATATGACATCTTTCATCCTTTCCCATTTGTCTCTCTTCCTGTATTCTTCTCCACCTTCAGGAGTTTCCTTTTAATGAAAGGGCAGAATATTGCAGAAGAGGTTACGGGCTGTTATGTCATTATCTGTGAGTCCAAAAGCTTGGCATTCTGTCTTGAGAATGAGTTATAAAACACTTGCAGAGCTGGACATGCATCTGAAACCAACTTGAAGGTTCCAGAAGGTTTTGCTTTGATGCCACCAATTACCTCCTGCATTTCATTATGTCTTTGTAGCCTTCCACTTTCATAATTCCCATGGGCATCAGCAAATAAGGTTTAAATTGAAATGTATTTGCCTAAACAGGTATTTTCTATCTCAGTTTACTTGTGACAAGCTTAATGAAATCATATGGACAACGTGCATTTGTATACCAATTAGCTTTCAGAAATTGCCTGCTTATGTTGAAAAATTTGGGCAGTAGACTTCTTAGGTGTCAAAATATCTGGACAATATATGATTTGTGATATCATTAGCTATCTGCATATTCAAATTATAGGACTGCTTTCTGCTTCTTTGCTTCCCTCTGTTACTGCTCATACAGCATCAAACAGAGAATGACAGAAAAGCCAGAAAATGGAATTAATGTCCTGCTGCCTTGAAGAAACTGTAGAAGAAACAGAGTGCCACATGTAGTATTTGTACCATATACTGATGTATGCAAAAAAAATGGCCATGTCCTCTGCCTGCAACAAAATTAAATTATTGTCAATTTAAGAATATCCTTTTGGCATGACCTTTGTGTATGAAAATAAAACAAAGAACAGGGTGGAGGAAAGAAATTAAGCTAGAGGGAAGGGTATGGTTTCTAAGTAAGCAAATATGGTATGGTAGCAAATAATTTGCAGAAACATATAAGGCATTGGAGCATAGGCTAGTCTTCATGTATAGGACACTTTCTGATATCTTGAAAAATATCCTCCTAACAGAGAGGAGGACTTTTTCAGAGTAAGACAAGGAGATGGCTGTGCCTTGGGTAAAGAAGAACATGATCAGTCAGAACAACACAAAGATACAAGGCAAAGTCAGTTTTTAAATACATACTTGGTGCATATACTGTTTCAAAATTAACTCAGTAGAGTGCTGTAATAACATGCACTGCTTTTTCTCATCCATGTTGTCAAAATTCTCATCTGACCAACCTTATTTTTTTCCCATACCTATTCTGTTAACTATTCAACTAGTAAATATTTTAAATGCCAGATTTTTTTGTAGTGTATTTTAATAGATTCTTTTGTTTGCAAGGCAAAGGACTAGACAGACCCATGAGTTACAAATTATACTGATGTATGCAAAAAAAGAAAAAAAAAAAGAAAAAAAATTTAGAGAAGGGGCCTGTAGCATCAAGGGATTTTAGGAATTATATATATTCATACAGTGATCCTGAGACTGTGAGTAGGCCAAGCAGAAGAGAAAAAACTAGAAGTGAAAGGTCAGGATACAAGTTAATTTTGCTACAAGATTTTCCATGATACAATAGATATTTAGTGTTCAAGAAGGAAAATACATGTTAGAAATTGTTTACTTACAATATAGAGCATTTTTCCAAGAACAACCAAAAAAAATCCTACTTCAAAATACTTCTGCTTTCTCTGCAATCTAGGGTATTTTTTTATGAGTTACATGGTAGAATACTTTTTCTTGCTGACTGTAATGGGAGTGTCTCTGTGTGATCAGCTGACAACAGTAATTTTTTTATGATTATTCTATAGTCTAATTGTTGGTTCATCATATGTCTGGGCAAAAAAAGAAATTAATAGAAAACTGATGTGGAAATACCACATTCTGCAAATCGAAACCTGTGCAATAGTTTCTACTTACAATTACATTAATTTAAATCAGACTTGACCCTCTCACTTTAGAAGAGCATCACAAATTCACTGTGAGGGAGCCCAGCATTCAGTCCCAAGCCTTTAAAAATAAATGGGTTCCATTTGTGTGATGTAATGGCCAGACTGTTCCAATGTTCAGGGGACTTGAGAGTTAACAGCCTGAAGTAAAATCAGTGAGGCTTAGATCAGAAAGGTAATGTGTTTTGGCCTATGGAAATAATAAAGCACACATGCTGGAAGGGCTCCCAAGGACTGCACATACTCTGCCCTTGTTAATTTTTCACGGCATTTTGCATAAAAAGGTACAAATGCATCTCACTGGGTGAGAACTGTTTGTGCATGTAGAAATGGCACTTCAGCCTGGAAGCCTTTGCAAGCCTTCACTGTTCTTTAATTCAAAAGTACTGTTCAATGGAGTTGAGAACAGCACATTACACAACCTCTGTGCCCAGCCTGGGATTTCTGATGCAGCAATCTCTCCCCAGCCACTCTCTGCAGAAGCAGGTGGGCTGCTGATTTTGGAAGAGGTGTGCTTGCAAGTTGTGGGATACTTTCAGACTCTTCAGGCAGTTTCTCCTTTAGGTTGTGTGAGACGTATTAAAGGGGAATTGTCTCCAATGCACAGGGAGCACCATGCATTTTCTGATCATTCATTCAGGTTCCCACAGAGGGATTTCTCTGACCACACGTAGACATTTGTTTCATAGATGACTTAGTGTGAAATGGTGAGTTAGACTCTCTGGTCAAGGGACACACACAACCAGCACTTCTAGGGTGTCAGGAGCCACCAGGCAAGGAGCCTGATAGAGGCAAGGCTGCTGCAGCTCTGTGTCCCTGCATCCAGCCAGAAGAAAGGCTATGTATGTGCATGTAATATGTGTGCTTGAATTCATGGTGTTGGGGTTTGGGTTTTCTCTTTCCTTTTGTTCCTTTTCACGTATGGAATTTTTGCCCAAAAATTGCTAAGAGGCCTTAGTGACTGAATACTTAAAAAGAACAAAAGAACTGGCTGAGCCCTGGGGAAGAGGGAATCTGTTTATCTGGGTACTTAAGATAAACAAAAGAAGTGGCTGAGCTCAGGGCAGCGGGGATTGTTCGCAGTTCTGAGAGTTTCCTCTGAGGGGCATGGGGATACCTTGAGAATTGGGCTGTTAAAAGGCGGGGCTGGAGTGGTGGCTGGCACTCTTGCTCTGGGTTTCCAGGGAGAGCCTTTGGAGCTGCGGCTTTTGCTGTTTTTTGGGAAGCAGGAGGTTGCTGCTGCTGGACCCCTGAAGAGAGCTGTTTCCTTCTGCCATGGGGTGAGCTCCTGCCCTGAACTGGGACCTGTTACCATCTGCTCGGGTGCCTGGGATCCTGAGTTCGTCTCTCCCTGCCCTGTGGGGAGCCGGACTGTTGCCACTGCCCCACCCCCGCTGCTGTTTCAGCACTGCTCTGGGTTTCACTGTGCTGCAGCCCCCAAACTCCCTACCTGCTGAGACATCCTGCTGGAGCACCGAGATCGACTGCTCAGGGGGTTTGTGAGAATAAAACTTCTCTTCCATCCACTCCTCGTCATGGCCAAGCCACCATTGCCATGTGCCCGCTGAGCTCGTGCCACCAGCACCCCCTGCCGGCTGCAACCATCACTGCATCAAAAAGGCAAGTGCCTTCAAGCCAGCAGGCTGTCACTGGGTTCCTGGTTCTGTTTCTTGTTAATACCATAGTAGTTGTTGTTTGTTTGCTTTATTTTAAATACTAGTAAAGGACTGTTATTCCTATTCCCATATCTTTGCCTGAGAGCCCCTTAATTTCAAAATTACAATAATTCGGAGGGAAAGGGTTTACATTTTCCATTCCAAGGGAGGCTCTTGCCTTCCTTAGCAGATACCTCTCCTTTGAACCAGGACAGGAACTCAAGGAGCACTTCTAGTCATGTTTGTCTCAAGGACAAACCCTTTGGGAAATGATGAGGAAGCAGGGACAGTACTGAATAAACTGAAAGAACTGAAGCTTAAGAAGACAGAAAGTACCATTTCAACTGTAAATTGTAGGATGACACTGAAAGAGTACAGATTAGATGTGAACCCCCTCCTATTATAGATAAAACACCTCTTAGAAGAGTTATTCTAAGAAAGGCATAATTTTCTTCCTCACAAATCTTGAAACTGTCCCAACCATTGTGAGAGAAGAGCAACAGAAACAGTTCTCAGACAAGGCTTGATGATCTTGAAGGTCACTTCCAACCTGGATGTTCTGTGAATTCTGTGAACAAGGAAGAAAGAACAAATGATGCCTTCTTAGTATGAAACAGTTTTCTACACAGTTCATTGTTGGGCAATTTCCAAATGTCACAGATGAATTAGGAGGCAAAACTTCCCTTGACATCCATGGCAACAGGTGCATAGAACGACAGACAGAAAGGTTGGTAAATCTAGAAATAATATTATATCGTATCTTGCTGTGATGGAAAGAGCATTGGCATCTGCCACCCAGTCTGATTTTGGGTTTTAACAGTAGTTTTAAAATGTGGATTTAAATGGAAATGTAATTAAATTATTACATAAAAATTAAACCAACTTACTTACTTCCTAAGTCCAAAAGCTATTTACACTAGTTTTTGTGTTGGTACACAAAGAATAGTGTTTTCCTGGGGGAGAACAGCACCCACATCAATAACTGGATAATCACATTTTAATAACCTAGAGATCTGTCCTGTTTTAATGTAGCCTAAGTTTCTGGGTTTAGTAAAGCTGTAGGAATGGAAGCAGAACTCAGTGGAATTGGTTCACTATCGGAAAGTTTTGGTAAGACAGTAGAATAAAACACTTTACATGAAAAGAAGATACCTTAAAAATTATTCCTGATTCACAATCTCCATGGATTAAAGAAGAAGCCCACTGTGTATGAAAGGAGGAAATATAATATTCTGAAGAACTCCCTTGAGTTTTCCCCTCTTTTTTGCATGTTTTATGATTCCTCTACATCACAGGGGACCATCACAGGAACATTTCTTACCTTCTTACCTTCTATCTCATGTTCAAAGAGTAATTTCAATTGTATACCAGAAGGGATGGTGATATAAGACACAGAGTTCAGATTTGGAAATAAGGCTGAAAATAACAACATCCAGGGTGTAAGAACTATAACATAATTTATCTAAGGAAAAATGATACCAGATACAGCTTTTCTAGAAGTACAGCCTCCAGGAAACAGTTTAAAGGATTTGAACTTTATGTGTGTAAGAGCAGAACTTGGGTCTAACCAGTACAGGAGGAGACTGTGATCTGTGTCTTTATGCACTATATTACTGGCAGAGTCTTAAAAAGTCCCATTGTTCCAGCATTACAGAAAAGCTTAAAAGCTTTTCTAATTTATTAAAGAGATGGTCCTTCACATTTCTTGTTGTCTAGTATGCACAAACCCATGAATTTTTCTTTTGATTGTTTTCCTCCCATTTATATTTTTCTGAGATTAGTTGTTTGTTTAGGTTTTTGCTTGGACTTTTTATTGTTTGGTTGGTTTTGGTTGGTTTTTTTTACAGATGTATCTGTGACGAGTTAGAAGAGCTGGTCTAGCAGCCTAGACTGAATAAATCCTTTCAGCCCCTTCCCATCTTCAAGTATAGAGCCCCTTCTGAAATAAATAGAAAGTGCTGAGATTCATAGATTACTAATATTTGCAACTACAAGTCACAGTTTTTAAAAACTATTTAGAGAGAATGAGCATTTTCTATAAATGAAAAAATGAGCAATCAATTTTGTCAGGACCTTCTGTGCAGAAAATGTTCTAGTCTTTAACATAAATAGTGTTGCAACACACCAGTGTGATTTGCTTTAAAAAGCCATGCATCTGGAGGTTACTAGGTGAGTTCTTTTCCTTTGAGAGACAATAAAGCTATCCTGGTATGTATTATGTCTATAAAGCTACTGACCAATAGTTGATTTTCTGAATCCTTACTTACCTTTTTCTAAGACTGTGGGATAGAGTATCCTTGGTTACAATTATAAAGTTTTCAGAGAACCAGTTTCATGTTTAAGTATGTGAGCTGAGCTACTGTTTTTTGTTTTTTTTTAAAGTACATCTGTGAGAGATCAGATTCAGTCTTTACAGTATCATTTCTGTTCACCCAGAGCACAATGCTGGAAATGGAGAAATTCCAAAGGTGCAAAACCAAAACTAGCATCTGGTTTAACTCATGTAGCTGAGAGCAGGAGGTACTAGTGTTGTATTTACAGACCAGGCAGGTCCTGTATACACTTAAGTCATGTAACCTGCTAGGGGGAAGTGCTAAAAGATAGACATAATGCCATTCACACTATTCACTGGTAATAGTCTGTATGTCAAGAAAAGGGTCTCTTGCATAATTTGTGACAAACAGTTTTTATTTAAATCATTAACATTCCTTGAGCTGACAGAAAGGATGAATATAGACCAAGACAACCATGTATGCATTTCTGCTTTCAGGTGAATTGATTTTGTGTGGCTGCATATAATTTGCTTGCCTCAAAAAACAGAAGTAGGTTAACTTTGAATCCTGCTTATGAAATGCAGATCTATACAAAGAATATAAATAGACATTATTTAAAGGAGTTGGATATGGTTAGATACATGTAAGAAGAATTTGATGTATACTGTTTGAACATATCCATCAGTACATAGAGGTTCTGGTCCTAAATTAAGTATCTATTTAATTGTTTAGAAGTTGTGCTTAAAAAGGAGTAGGTACTGTGGACTGGGCATTAGTTCCCATTATTCTTATCCATTATTCTTTCATGACATTTCTATTTTCCTCTAATTTGCATTTCAGAATTTCTCAAATTAAAATATACTGTATTTCCATACTTCTAAACTTGCAAATCAGTAAATGCTCAGGAAACTCTTATTTCAACTACATTACACTAAATCCTCCACTCCTCACAATATTGGAGTTTAAGGCCATAAAGCACCCAGATGCTCTATTTAGAGTATTTGTATATTCACTTGAAACATTTGAGAATGAGGGAAAATTTGCATGCCAATTCAGCTACACTACTACCACTGGAGGTGCTTCCCAGTTCCCTAATCTGCATGTGCTCTCTTCCACATCCAGAGGTACATGAGACTGATGCACAGTAGTGTACTCACTCCACCAGATTTAAGAAGAGCTGGAGCAAACTTGGCAAATTATTTGGCTTAAGAATCAGGACTCCAAGGTACTTGTAAGAAGATAACACCCAGCAATAGTATTTCATAACTGGTTATATCACACATTATTTATACAGAAACTTTCTATTTTTTGGCACTGGTGGATTCAAAATTGGTCCCAATATGAATGAAATTGCTAGGAAGATATGTCATTTCAAGCCCTGAGAAAAAAGAAAGTGTTAGAAAATGTGGAATATGTAAAATTTTCTTAAGAAAATAATGTTTGATCAAATAATGTGAATCAAAGGTTTAAAAGAAACTTAAGAAATTAATTAAAGATTTAAAGAAATTATAAGGTTTAGGATGTAGGTAGGCAACATTAGGAGCTTTAAGTTGGGAAGGTAGGATCATTAAGATTAGTTAGTTATTAGTAGATGGAACTAGTCGGAGCTGAAACTACATATCACTCGGCTGATGTATTTTAGTTAAAGCTAGAGCTATATATCAGTTAGTTGACATATTCTTGTTTAGAAAGTAGAATAGGGAGTAAAACAAGAAGGATGACACATTGTAGAAGTAAAGAAACCGTAACAACCCCAGGATTTGGGACTAATTGAAGCAAGATAGGGAGTAGGAATAGGCCCAAGGGGCACCAGCAGCTTTGCCAACAGGTCAAAGTTACAGAATCCATCAGGAAGAAGATGTCCCAGGCTTCATCCCAGGCTTCATCCCACCATCTGACCCATTTCAGAGCCCACTGACCCAATTCCTGGATGAAAATACGCAGGCGTGAAAGGACTTTAATCTCATTTTAATACGAAGTGGGGGGGAGACGTGGTTACATATGTACTACATATGTACTACATATGTAATACATGTACTACTACATATGTAATACGTATGTATTAGGCAGATCAAGTAACTGTGAATATGTAAGACTATTGTAGATAAATAGAGAATCAAAGCTTTGTGAAATGTGCACGTCTTTGGGGTGCGAACCCCCATGTGTCCGGCACTGTCAATAAATATATCCCTTTCTAAATTTAAGTAGTTAGAGGGTTTGTTTTTCTGTGCATCAGATGTTTTATCTTTGTATACTAATCAAAAAGAAGAGAGATATAATCCATGACACAGAAAGCTGCTAACAAGCTTCAAGTGATGCCCTTAGTGAGGTCTTAGAAAAATAAATTATTTGATTGTAGAATTGCCTTGGGAAGGCTTGACAATTATCTCAGACCTAGGGGGGGGTTAAAAAAGCTTGGGAAGAAGGATTCCCACTGACAGTGGGCACAAAGAATACAGAATTTATGGACCAAAAGGACATCTGGCAGAACTCCCAAAATAAGGAAGAAACTAACAAAGCCCTCTCAGCAGTTGTGCTGAAATCATCTCTGACTAGATAGAAGATAATTCCATCAAGGCCAATCACTGACCACCCAAGAAACCCACCATCTCGAAGAGAAATTCTGAGCATGCAAACTAATTAGCATGAGACGAGAGAGAATCATTCACCAATAGAATATAGAATACTAATTAATAAAATAACTATGTATCTTGTAGCCAATGGATTCTAATTCTTTGTTTGCTGAAATGAATAAATAGTAAAAGGTTTTGATAGTTGCTGTGCTTGGTTTCTGGAATACCACTCAGCACCCAGGCTTGCCCAACCCTGAAATAAGTAATCAATGCATGTCTAGAATGTGTAATTATTGGCTTGTTGTATTCTGGGTAATAAATTGGAATTTTGTGAACAAAACGCTACTTAGGGCACTGTAAGAGCTAACTTTTAAGCACCTGGTTTCCACTCTGGCGTCTAAACCCCTGCTTTAGGTAAATGGATTCTTACAACCAGAGAAAAGAATTGATGACTCAGACTCCCCAGATCAATCACACTGAATTGCTTATAAGATCATGGGGAGAGGGACAGAGAGAAAAGGGTGGACCTCACTCAGCAACCTGAGAACATGTTTTATTCCACGGGGGTTTAACAACCCAGGAATGTCTCCTGCAAACTATATCCCTGCTTTTTCTTTCTCCTAAAATGAAATCACTGTTCAGGAAGAGGAAAAAATGGGCAGGCCTTGCTGGAGGACGGATCACCATGTATACTCATCTAACAGCTTCACTGAAATACCACTTAAAGCAGTCCTCAGAGACAGCTGTGATTGATAGACACTTTGTCTATTCAAGATTGTGCTAACTCAATTGAAAGGGTGGAACAATATGCACAGTTCCACAAAAAAAAAAAACAGTATTCCCCGAACAGAGGGTGAATCAAGGTGAAACATGAACAATCAGATAGCGAGGCAAAAGCAGTCTGAAATGTTGCTCTGAATCAATATATCAAGGGGAGTCAGAAGCATCACAGCCTAGGTTTCAGACATGGAGAAATGTCAGAGTTTTGTAATGGACATGGGTGTGTTAACACCTTGCTAGATGAATTACTTTTGTTTGGGCTACATCTCAGGAACTGAAAAAAAGGCTGACTTTGCTACCAAACTGGACCTACAGCGATGTTTTACATAACAAGGTTAGGGGTGGAGTTTTCAGACAGCTGGTAACCAGCCACCAAGATTACAATACCTGCATTGAGCATCTAATAACAGCAGACAACCACAGCCAGACAGAACATTTTTATAAAACAGCTTGACAGAACATGAGAGACAGAGTTAATTTGCCTGTTTTGCCTCAGGAAAGATCTCTCCTGCAAGAGCAGGTTGAAAAGTCCTCCATATAAAATTCCCCTGTGACCAGTCTATTGGCTGGTGGTTATGGTACGCTCTGGCAGACATGAATTTGGATAGCTTTCAGAAGTAGAAGTATCCTCCACTGTACATGAGAGTGCTCTACCCAGCTGGTTCTTCTGGGAGGAAAGCATCACCTCCTCCTCCCCAGGGGTTTCCAGAGAAACTCCTTTCCACCACTGAGTCTTGTAAGGATTACAATCCTGCATGCTCCAACATGTTGCCTGGATTAGGTGTACACTGCTGCATTAAAAAGAAGGTTATGTGAAAGGATGAGCTCAGACACTGAGCATATACAGTACTTAATTCCTGTTGCTGATTTGAATTGCTTAAGCCATCTCTCTCCATGGAAGAAAGGCTTGTTGTAATATGGCTCCTCCTCAGCAGCACGGACATGAGCCAGTCCCCACTATTTTCTCTCCACCTTGTTCCTTCCTCTTTAGCACCACTACACGATGAACCTAAGGGTACAAGAGACAACTAGTGTCTCTGGTGTCTGTGAAGAAATTAATCTACTTTAGCTTACAAAACCACAAGTCAAAGTCTGTACTTTTCCTGGTCTGGCTTTACAGTTGATGGAGAAACAGATAGCTATGGGGGTGACACAACTCATCCCAGGATTGGTATCTGCACTGTCAGCTCCCATTGCGCTCCCAGATCCTGAAATCCAGACTATCGACACTGGATACCTGCCTTTGAGGGCCAGTGAGGGTGAACACTGAGGGTTTTCAGCAGGGTGATCCTGCCTGGACAGGCAGCATGGCATACAGTACCTGAGGTCATTCCAGCCCCGCAACCTGGCAGGCCTCACACCCTGATGTCATTCAGCCACCCCAGTGCTGTCACACAACACATCCACATGGCAAAACAAGCTCCTGATCATTTTAGCTGTTTTGAGCTGAATCCCACCCCTCAGAGCATTATTTATGAGGCACTATGAAAGACCTAGAAAAGGCCTGGCCAAACCTGGCTGTGGGCAGTTTTCATGGAAAGGCAATCATGATGTGCACATCAGGCAGTCAGCAACACCTGGCTGGGGGTTGTTTCCCCAGGGTGGTGATGGAGGTAGTGCAAAGCCGTGCTAAAAGGTGTTTCATAAGCATCACCCTCTTGAGTGCCTGTTTGTACATGGGGAATCTAGGGTGACATGCTCAGATTCAGAGATACAACTTTTAGATCATTACAGATGAACCTTGAAAAGATTTTTCAGGACAAGAACATTAAAAGGGCTCAGGAAAAGATAATTTCCAACATCATAAACAAACACATTAATCCTTATCAGGTTCCACAGCATTTCTACCCATACTGCCCATGCACTACTTGCTATATTAAGGAAGGTTCTTCTGCTGAAGAGCACAACAAAACAAAATTGCTCTGAAAAAGCAGTTAATATTTATTATGCTTGTGACACCATGAGAGTTTGAACGACTGATTTGACAGCTGCAGTTGATGTTAATAGACTTAGAAGCCATTAAAGATTTGATAGGACAAAATAGGGTCTTCCATTCATCACCTAGTTCTGCCTAACAAAGAACATATGATACTTCATGTATCTACATTTTATGAAAAGCCCAGGCTGCAAGCATACTCTTGAGCCCTAAATTATCTTGCACAGTTTTTTTATAGAATATAGAGGAAACTTGCATTAACATGGGATGACCCTAAATTCATGTGTTTCTTTCCATGGCTGGACATGCCAGGTCTGACCCAACTATAAACAAGCACTTGCTCTTTTGGCCTCACTGTAGAGCTACTTTCTGGTGGAAAAATTAACCTTGGGCCCTTTTTAAAATAGCCTGATATTATATGATGTAAGAGCAAATATGAGTTTAAGAGAGTGGGATTTATTATTACTCGAGACAGGTGTAGTCTATCATTGCCTTGAGCCCTGGTTGTGTGGAACTACAGAACTGTGTCAGGGACATCTAAGCATATAGATTACAGATTGCATAGATAATCATATTCCCAGATTTTATCCAGTCTGTACACTGTGGTTTTGTTACACTTGCTTAAAACAATGGCTTTAGAAATCATATAAATTCCATGGGGATTTGTATGCAGACTGAATGCTGCAGTTTGATTTGAAATGTTTGCAAATGAACAAGTCCTTTCAGGCTCATGATTAGATTTGTCTTACAAGAACTTACTGCACCATCACCTAAACATTGCTCTCATCTCTGTTTGATAAAACAAACATTTTCTGCATCTTCAGACTGAGTTAAACAATCTCAAGGTTTTATACAATTCCATGTGAAAAAAGATAACGATTTCTTGTTCTAGAGAAAGAACAGATCCCATCCACATGCTTAGATGGTGTTTGAATCTTTAAGCTTTTGGGAATGAAAGGCTAGGTTCAGTTGGAAAACTTGAGAGCATTTGATTTGAGACAGGAATGTCTTACAGAACTGCAGTCTAGTTGTGTTCTCTAAACATTCAAGTGAACGACTTTGGTTCGCAAATCATAAAAAATATTGTAGGAAGTGATGAGAAAATCTTTATGTTCCCTTACCCTGCCTATCACCTAGATTTGCTCTTCACTTCCTAATTGATGCAAGGTCACAAGGGATATGTTAGCTGCAAATGTCTGTTAAATTTAAGGAGAAATTTTTGTTCAGGTTCTTTTTTTTTTTTCCAATCCCTTTCTCTACTTAGATCTTGGAACCAATTATAATCCAAAGGTTTCTACCAGACAAGAACAGAATTTGCCAACTCATATATAAACAGCAGAGCTGAAACCAAGTCTTTTCTCTTTAGTCCTCAGTGTGCTGTGCTTTATGAGGGTTCACAAGCAATATTTGAAGACAACAGTCAGGATTATAAAATTATTGTGAACTACAAATTAGATAATTCTGGTAGCATTCAGCATATCGTGACCTCTTCAGCACTCCCATCACACCAATTCCAGAGAAATGACATGTAAAAATAGCTATATGTGTCCATTTTCAACAATGCATATCAGGAATCATATGTCCAGTAATCTGTTGAAAGGACAATTCATATTATCCTATTTACATATTAGGAAGAGAATGTAAAGAGCATTGTGAAGAAACCATGGTGAACTAATTAATTAATAATTAAAGAGTGAAAAACTATAAAGAGCTGCTATCCTTGAAAGCTGACTGAGCTTTACAAATAAAAATAAAGAGGCAAAATGGAATCAGCAGCTGGAATAATAAGTAGAATAAGGGAAACTAACACTACTAATTGCAGATATAATAATGTGCTTGAGGTGTGTTGAAATTACCTCAATTTTTCTCTCAAGCCAGCAGTTATTTTTCTCTTAGTGGGAATAGTACAAGGTTGGCAGGTCTGCATCCAACCCACAGTACCATAGCCAGGAGAAAAAAGCATCACTGAAAACCTCAATACAAAAGGAGCAGCTGCCTGAAAAAATAAATCACTGCCAAAATACTCAGACAGCCTCTTCAAACACAAGCAAAAGAGGTAAACACTAGCAATTGCTAAGCAAACCAGATGAAGCAATTGATGCTTAGCTATTGTGGTACAAGGTAGAAACAGCTCGTGCATATATTCACCCCACTGTTCTCCTTTCTGAGTGGTAGAGATTGACAGGGGGATTGCTATGGTTTCAAAAGTTCTTGCAGTGATTTTTGCACAAAATAAAAAGATGAACAAGGCATCTTCTAATTTCAGGAATTCAGGATTTACAGCTATCTGGTCAATACCTCTCTTATTTGTGCTACATCCTTGAGGTCAGTTGACCTACTCCACTGGGCTGTATTCAGTCCCTCAGTCACCTCAATGTCCCTCAGTCACTTTTCTTCTTAATAGCTCTATATATGCACTTCAGATTGATAGGACCCTGCTCTTCAAGAAGCGCTTCTTCTGGTTTGTAACTTACAAAGCTGAACCAGAGAGGGAGATTTGAGCTAAGCCTCAGTGCACTCCCTGAGCCCTCTCCATGACCTGAACAGTGCGTATAGCTCTGTATCTACATGTCCATCACATGGAAAGCAAACCTGGGTGAAAAAATTTACAAATCTGGGTTGCCTTTTCAGTACTCTGGTGGAGTCCATCTAAGAAAGCTCCTACAAATTGCATATATCCAGTATCAGCCATACGACAACGCTCTAAGTGCTGATGGGACCATGTGGTGGGTATGAAGGATGCTGTTTAACAGGTCCATGTGCACTGGAGGTATATGGTATCATGCTGAAGAGTAAAAGAGGCCCAGGACTCTCTTCTGGGAATGGGTCTCAGTTGAAATGTCTGAAGCATGGTCTAAGCACAGGCTTGCATACAAGCAGTAGCTCAGAGTGCAGCAGTAGCTCAGAGTGCAGCAGAAGCCAGAAGGTCAACAGAATGTTGAGCTTCATCAAGAGACGCATTGATAGCAAAACAGACAAGAATATCTCATTGCTATGAAAAAACTGATGCAGTCAGATTTCAAGAAATAAAGGGAAATCCATATAGTTCTTGCACTCAAGAAAACTCAAGAAAAATCCAGTAGAAGCAGCTACAAGATCAAGAGGATAGAACAGCTGCCTTATGAGAAGAGACCAACAGGGACAGGACTTACAAAAGGAGACTAAAAAGGGCATGGTGGGAAATCTTGATCTTGTAGTCTGTGGAGATGAGAAATCTGAATGGAATATGACTAAGGTTTGTAAAGCCATGAAACCAGGACAAGATTTTCAGAGCTGTTATTCATCAAACTCTGCAAACTTTGAATTTTGGACAGGTTTTTAAACCAATAGGAGCTTGATTTAAAACATCTGAGAGAAAGTAACTCTCTCCAGAGGGTAGTGAGCCTCTGCAATTTACAGCATAAGAGTTTGTGGATGCAGATGATATCAGCAGGTTCAGAAAAGTATTAGACACCTCATGCACAATAGGTCCATAAAGAGATACTAAAGGCAGAAGTCATATACTTTCTAATATTTAGAAAGTCATACACTTTCTAATATATAATTTCTAACACATCAGCTGGGGATGTGAGGAGTATGAGGAGAAGAGAGAACAGAAAATGGTGAGACTTGTCTGCCCTGTTGAAACAGCGTCTTCCATCATCTCTCAGTGGAGAAACAGAACAGGGAGCTGGATAGACCTATGGTCTGACCCAGACAGGCATTTATTCTGTTCTTATGTTCTTCAGTGTGCCATGAATATGCACACTGTGCTAGGCAATTCATATTCTGTTGACTTCAACTATTTCATTACAAATGATCAAAAAAAAGAAAAAAAGTATTTTTTTTTCTGGTATAACAATGTCTGGTATAACAATGTTCACACTGAGTTGGAATTTGAATTCTCTTCCAATTCATGAATTAGAGCTTGAAAAAATATATAGCTCATTAAAAAGTAAAGAATTAAAGAAAGAAAGAAAACAGGAAATTGTTCTGCTATATTAACATGTTTAATTCTTTGTGCAAGTTTTTGTTAGTAGAGCCCATGCAACTGCTGCAATAAAGGGATACAGTTGTTTATGACATTATATAGAATCTAGAGGTGGAAAATGACCAGTTAGGAATATGATTATCTAGTATTCAATTTGTGTGTGACATTCAGAAAGCAGCAGGAAGTAAATAAGGATAATTCCACCATTATCGTACAGTGCTCACACTTTAATGCTTTTATAATGTACAGTAGTCTTTCTGGGCCTTTCCACAGTAATTACTGGGTTGACTCAGAGTGCCATCAATATTCTGCAACTGCATTATACTGCATAATGCTAATGGTATTACAGAATGATAGCAGGCAAATAATTACAACATGAAGCAAAGGAAAAACAAGGAAGGAACCCAAGGAAGCAGTGGGGAGACTGTATGGTATGACATACATAGGAGGTGGGAGGGGAGATGGAAGCACTGCATAGTTAGTATGTTAATAGTCATCTGTATGGTTGCAGCTGATGGGTTTACAAAGCTATTCCAAGCAATCTCTTGCCACCAGAAGACTTAATTCAGTGTGTGTGTAAACATATGCCTCTTTCGAGCACGTGAACAGGACCACTGAAGGTCAGGTTACTATCCACTTCAATAGGAACTCACTTTTGTGGACTTCTGTGGATGCCCTGGCAGGGTGCCCCCTAGGTTTTGGCTTCTCCCATGGAAGTCCAAGGACTACATGCCAGTCTGTCCCAGTTCCACACCCCCTGTTAGCCTTATATGTTAAAGTTCCAGCAAGTTGCCAGTTCTCTGTACCCCCGTTGGTTTGTCCCCCTGCCCATCTTCCCTGACTCCTCTCCCCATTGGGGAATGTGTCTGTCCTCCTGCCTAACCTCTCCGTTCACTGGTCCCTGCCACTTGGCTCTGCCCCCTCCATACCTGCATATAACCCTGGTCTCTCCATTCTACCAGGTTCTCTGTTCTCTGTTCGTGGTTCTTTGTTCGTGGTACCTTCAGCTCGTGGATCCAATAAATCCCACTAGGCTTTCATACAGGAACCCCTCCTGCCTTCGTTGCCTTTATTAGGACATCCAGCCCTGTGTGCGAGTTGGCGCGCACCCCTCTGCCTGACTGCGGCATCCTCACCCGTGGAGACGCTTGTGGGAATGTAGCAGTGCTGAGCCGCCCAAGCCATGCTGCTACAGACTTCCAGATTATGGCCTGTGACAGTGACATTTCTGTAAACTGAAAACGAGTATGCATCCTCAAATTTCAGATACAAAGCCTAAATTTTCTTAATTTGACAAGGACTACATAGCATTTTAGGGTACAAACAACTAGTATTACGTACTTCATTGAGAGTTCTCTGTAGGATATTGACTGCAACCCGGACACAGGTGACATATGCAGGGAAAAATAAAATAGTTTCATAACTGGGCAGATTAACTGAAACTTGAAAAAAAAAATCAAACCTGAAATGAAATGTTCCCTTCACCCAGCAGTGTGAAGAAAGAAGCAGAAAATGTCTATACTCTTTTATAATCTCTTTTCCTTACAATAATTACAATTATTGCAGCCAAAACATATCTTAGGACCTCCCTCCTTTATATTCTTTTCTCCAGGCTGAACTATGCCAGCACTTTCAGCCTCTCTTGCTTGTCAGACACTCCAGTCCCTCAATCATGTTAATGGCCCTTCACTGGGCTCCCTCTAGTAAATCCATCTCTCTCTTGTTCTGTGGAGCCCAGAATTGGACACAGCACTGCAGATATGTCTTTGATAGTGCTGAGTAGAGGTGAACAATCAGCTTCCTTCGCCTGCTGGCAATGCAGTGTGGGAAAGGGTTGACCTTTCCTGAAATAGAGCATTGCATTTTTGTCCAGCAGAGCCACTGAGTCCTTTTCTGCAAAGCTGGTCTCTAGTGGTTCAGTAACCAGAGTGTACTGGTGCACAGGTTTATTGTTCCCCTTGCAGGGGCAGGACTTGGCATTTCTTTTTGCTGAATTTGATGAGATTCCTGTTGGCCTGTTTCTCCAGAATATTAAGGTCTCTCTGAAGGGCAGCACACCCTTCCGGTGTATTAACCACTGCTCTCAATTTTGCATCCTTCCCAAACTTACTAAGGGTGGCCTTTGTCCCATTATACCAGGTCATTGAAGAATTTGTTTATATGTACTGGATGTACTATCAACCCTCAAGATCCTCCAGGAGTGACTGAGCTGCAGCTGGACTTTGTGCAGCTGGCCACAACCCTGTGAGCCCAGCAGCTCAGCCAATTTTCAGCCCACATTTCTGTCCACATAATTCCCCCTCATCAGCTTTTCAACAAGGCTGTGATGAGAAACTGCATCAAAAAACCTTACTAAAATCAAGGTAAGCAACATCCACCATTTGCTCCATATACACCAAGCCAGTTTTCTCATCCCAGAAAGTATGAAATCTATCAAACATCATTCTCCTTTTTCAAATCCGTGCTGACTTCTCCTAGTAACCTTCTCTTACTTTATGGGTTTGGAAATGGCTTTCAGAATTACTTGCTCCATCGTCTTCCCAGGGGTTGAAGTGAGGCTGGCCAGCCAGGAGTTCCCCAAACTGTCCCCTCTTGCCCTTCTTGAACAGCATAGTGGAGTTTACTTTCTCCCAGTCCTCTGAAAATCAGTGACAGTCATCACAGTCATTCAAAAAGGATCAGTGGTATATATAACGGTACATAGTATTTTTATCTCAGTCTCAATGCAGTGTGGTGGGACCCATGTTTTCTCTTTTCCCATGCATTTTAATCTACTTTATTTCTTTCTACAATACAGTAGGGAGCAAAAGTTAAAAAAACCTGAAATTCTTTCAGATTTCAGTCTCGAAGAAAAGTAGTGTGGTGTGGTTTTTCCCAGTAATGTCTATTGGTCTTAAGTCAGCTGTTTCCTTTCTATATAAATTTTCTTGCTTTAGTTACATTCTGCCATTGCAGAATATCACCACTGCAAAAAGAGTTCAGCATTTTTTTCTGCAGGAGTTGGCTGGAGGAAATATTAAAGAATTATTCTGAATTTATGGAAAGTAATTTATTTATGACTTTGTCAGAAATACTGGTGTGAGGCTGCTTTCCTTTCCTAACATTCTGTTAAACTTTTTAGTTCCTGAAACTGTTACACACAGCCCTATACACTGCTGGAATTTTATATAGCTACACTGCTAACAAAAGTGATACTGTGCATCAGAAAAGCCACGCAGAAGCACTTGTTAAGAACAAAGAGTCTTCTTTTGCACTGAATATTCTTGCTTCATGTGTTCTATGAATATACTTTAAAACACTATGTTGCTAGGCAATTTTTAACACCTCTTTTTACCAATTCTGCTGCTACTGTGTTTTTTATTCAATTTCTTCATTCCTCCAGGATCCTCATGAACTATAAGCTCCTAAAATTATGTCTAAAATGACTAGCTTGATTTAAGAGAGCAAACTTGCCATTTTTGTAAAATAATAGGCCTTTCTGTTCCTTAAGACAAATTATGTTCCGAGTCTGCTTTTCTGCTAACGGTGGTCTCCAGGGTAAGTATGCTTACTGACTGTTTTCTGCTTTTAAAAGTTATGGCTAACTGCAGCCAGTCTCACTCTGGAAGAGAAACAGAACATCCAAGTCGTGCTGCTGTTAGCAGTTAAGAACAAACAAACAACAACAGCAAAATATGATTTAATGGCAAAATATACCTTGAATATGAAGTGAGTTTGGTTCCTAATAGAAAATACTAATCCACAGATACATTCCTTAAAAAACCAGCTGAGATGAACACTTACAATAATGGTTTCAGTTAAAATGCGTTTCTTACATTAAAAAAAAAAAAAAAAATCCTGGATCTCATAGCATGACCAATTCCTCCCTTGCCCTTTGTGGTGGCCTGACCCTGACTGGATGCCAGGCAGCTACCGAAGCGTCTCTCTCACTCTCCTCCACAACTGGACAGGGCAGAGAAAATATAGCAAAAGTCTCATGAGTTGAGGAAAGGATCAGGAGAGATTGCTTACCGAGTACCATTATGGGCAAAACAAGGAACTTATGGAAATCAATTGGATTTGTTAACAGTCAAAATCAGAGCAGGATAAGGAGAAGTAAACCAAATCTTAAAAACGCCTTCCCTGCAGGAGCACATATCCAACTTGCAGCCCATGGAAGAGCTCCATGCTGGAGCAGCTGGATGACCAAAAGAAGGCATGAGGGAAGTCCATGCCGGAGCAGGCTCCTGGCAGGGACCTGTGGACCCATGGAGAGAGGAACCTACTTCTGTGCAGGTTTACTGACTGAACTTGTGACCCCATTGTAGCAGTCTGTGCCTGAGGGACTGCACCCTGTGAAGGGACCCATGCTGGACCAGCTCATACAGAACTGAAGCCTATGGGAAGGACTCACTTTCAAGAGGTTTCTGGAGAATTGTCTCCCATGGGTGGGACCCCACGTTGGAGCAAGGGAAGGAATACTTTGCCTAAGGAGGAAGCAGCCACTGAAACATGTGATGAACTGACCACAATCCCCCTTCCCCATCTCCCTGCAATGCTGCAGTGGAGGATGTACAGATCAGGAAGATCAGTGAGAGGTGAGGGGGAGGTGTTTTTAAGGTTTGTTTTACTTCTCATTATCCTGATCTAATTTTGATAGATGTGTGAGAAAGCCTTGAAAAGGTTAGTCCACATAAACCCTGTTTATGCATTTGTTCCTGGGGACAAGCAATAAACAGTAAGTTTTGATCTATGTTGGATGTGGGCTGCTTGTGCCAGAGCGGAAAGGTGGGAGATTTGTTTCCTCTTCTCTGCAGCACCCCTGTGCTCTTGTCGCTCAAAGATGAATAAAATGAAATGTTGGTTACAATATGACAGTCCTGGCTGATAGCAAAACCTGTTGCAGTGCTCCAAATAGTGACATGTCTTGGTATTTCAGAAAAAGAAGACAGAAAACATTTCTTATACATTCTATATTCAGAACACTGAGCATTTTGTGCATTTAGAAAGGCAGTTGAACTCTGATGAGTTCTCTAAGATGTTTTTTGTGGGTAGCCCCTTACGCTTAAATGAAATCTGTAAATTCAGCTAATTTCCATAATGTCTACAAACCAACCCAGACAGATGCCCTGACATTACTCCAAAAGACCCCTGATGAGGTCTCATCTGGTATAGACTGCACAGAAATATATGCCCACAAGAAGAACATGGAGCCAAATTTGTGATGAACCTGGAAAAAATTGAATTATAAGTGGAAATATAAAATGGCAATCATTTTGTGATAAGAATTAAAGTGAATTATGAATTCCTTCTGTTCTCCTAAGGTTTTTTCTAGTAAAAATTTCAAATATTTTGTGAAATAGGGAGCTGTCATTTTGATAGGAGTGTCTTCATACAATGATTACATTTAAATGGAAAACAAGAATTTAAAAATGAAGTGTTCATAGAATATGAAGGAAGGAACCTTTAAAGATCTTCTAGTCCAAACCCACTGCCATGAGCAGGGACATCTTTCACTAGATTAGGTTGCTCAAAGCCCTGTCCAACCTGGCCTTCAACACTTCCAGTGCTGGGGCATCCACAACTCTTCTGGGCAACCTGTTCTAGAGTATCTCACCAGCCTCATCATAAATAGTTTCTTTCTTATGTCCAGTATAAATCTACACTCTTTTTGTTCAAAACCTTACCCCTTGTTCTATCAAGATCTCCATATTTACTCCCATTCTCCCATTCTCCCATTGGTCCTTGCTGGGGTCTTGGTTACATCTAAGTTGTAATTTATCCTGCGATGCCAATTAGACCATACTGCTGGCCCGAATACTTGACAGGTATTCTCACTCACAGAACAGTAGCCTTATAATCTTCGGGATGGCAAGTGTCAAGGTTTAATGTGTGCCCAGGTGCTTCCTCCACAGCTATGCATCTCTTGCAGCTACAAACCTGATGCTTGATCCCTCTGCATGTGAAAGAGGCATTTTCCTTCTCCACACTTCCCAGTATAGCCACTACAAAGATCATAAAGTGGATGCATATTTTCTTCAGAAAGAACACTCCACCTTCTGAGAATGTACTTCAAGTCACAGACACACAGAACCAGTTAGGTTGGAAATGACTTCTGATCCCATCGAGTCCAACTTGTGACTGAACACCACCATGTCATATAAACCATGGCACTAAGTGCCCCATCCAGTCTTTCCTTAAACACCTCCAGGTATGGTGACTCCACCACCTCCCTGGCAGTCCTCTCCAATGTCTAATCACCCCTTCTGTAAAGAATGTCTAAACTGAACCTCCACTGGCACAGCTTAACATTATGTTCTCTCATTCTGTCTCTTGTTGCCTGGGAGAAGAGGCCAATCCCCATCTGGCTACAGCTTCCTTTCAGGCAGTTGTAGGGTGACAAGTTCACCCCAAGCCTCCTTTTCTCCAGGTTAAACAACCCCAGCTCCCTCAGCTGCTCCTCATCAGTCTTGCATTCCAGACCCTTCCCCAGCTCCGTTGCCCTTCTCTGGACTCACTCCAGCCCCTCAATGTCCTTCTTGTAGTGAGAGGCCCAGAACTGGACACAGGATTCGAGGTGTGGCCTTATCAGTGACAAACACAGAGGGGCAGTCACTGCCCTGGTCCTTCTGGCCATACTATTGCTGATACAGGCCAGGATGCCATTGGCCTTCTTGGTCACCTGGACACAGCTGGCTCATGTCCAGCTGCCATTGACCACCACCCTCAGGTCTTTTCCACTAGGCAGCTTCCCAGCTACTACCCCTGACCTGTAGTGCTGCCTGGGGTTGTTGTGACCCAAGGGCAGGACCCAGAACTTGGCCTTGTAGAATCTCATGGCCCTGATCTCATTCAATCTCAGTCATGGGCCCATAGAATGGGGTAGCCAAAACAGCTGCCATAATTTTATTTAGGGGCTTTAAACGAAATTGTCTACAAAACTCAGGCTGATGTGAGCAGCCACCTTGGACTGATAGTTAATGAAAAATCCAGGCAATTTGAAAACACAGAAAAATAACAAGGAATATTGAAATCCATGAACAATTTGAGACCCTCAGATCTACTTAGTGCTGTAGTACCTGCAGTACCCGAGCACGAAAGAAGGACACAGTTTCACCACAATTAAGAGAACAGCCGAGGCCCCCAAAAAGAGAGAGCCATTTATTATGGATACACAATTTTATAGGGTTTGCAAAATGTGAGAGGATTGGAAGATTGATTAGACAGGTGAAGTGCCCAGTCCATCAGATTCCCTTCTCCAAGAAGGAATGCAAACAAACTAGTGTTTTTAGTACAATGCATGAGAAAATCTGGCTCGAGAATATAAACTTTTCAGAAGGCTTTCAAAAACAGGGCGACATAATACTACCTACCCATGGCACCTTTCATATTTCTCGCTCTTCTCTAGCCAAGTGCTGCATTGACAGGTCCGAATTTACATTCTTTGTGCATGATGTGGATATTGCCAGAGGTCCTCGCTGCTAAAACAACTGTGTGCTCAATTTATTGTCACAAATGTTGTTGACTGATCCTGTTAAATCTATGTATCTCATATGTGTAAATGTGTAATTGAAACTAGATACTCCCTAGGGATTTCTAATATATAATGTCACTGGGATTATCTTTAATCTAATTTGCATATTTTCTGTTTATCAAGTTTTATTTTTTGTAAGCAGTAAACAAGGACTGGAAACTGTTTCCAGAAGAGTTTGGTTTTTGGACTCCATCTGGCCAATCTATTTGTGATTTGTTTTCATTTACAAATTTTTTACAAGAAAGAAAAGGATCTTTCCTCTCTTGGTGATTGTTTCGAAAATTACCTTTCTAAAAATTCAGTTTTAAACACAAACTTCTCCAGGAGCTTTCTGAAGCAGAGAGCAGTGCTCTCTCCTCTGCTGGGAACAGCCTATTTCAAAACTGAACAGACAAACACAAAACTCTTTGAAAGCAAATTCTTTGGAGCCCACTTCAGTTCCACAAGTAAAACCCAGCCATCGGCATTTCAGCTGCTGAGGTGAGGGAATCTAGAGTTAAACCCACCTGTTTATTACCCAGATAGTGCAGCAGCAATAGCTTCTAGCAGGAACTTGTTTGAAGAAACAGGTGCAAAAATAGGAGAAAACATGAAAGTCAATAGAGATATAAGAAAAATGTTTTGATTGCCACTAGAGTATAAGGATTTCAGAAGGGAAGTACCAGTTATTTGCAGGACATCGTGATTAGGTAGGGAGAACAGCTGAGGCCAGAGCTGTAATGAGGGCACTGGCAACCTTTGTCCCTGATATCCACCATCACTGGCATTCATCTATCCATACGTCAGCTCTTTCCCATGTGGACTCCACTACTGGCTCCATGGTGGATGGGGCAAAGAAGGGAAAAGTGCAGTCCTGGCTTTTGCAGCTAGTCATTGGGGCAGCAGCAGCAGGAGTTTGTGTTCACTTATTTCCAGCTGATGCCCCTTCACAGAGTTCTCCCATTGCTCCTTGCTGGGGCCTTGGTTACATCTAAGTTATAATTTATCTTGCGATGCCAATTAGACCATACTGCTGGCCCAAAGCCCCCTGCATCTTCCCAAGATCTGTTTCCCTACAGCAGCTCTATGCTTTTAAGTGACATGAATTATAAATGTGTGAGGCCTGTTAGCCGCATCTCCCATTGGAACAGGTGTTTTAAGGCCTTACTATGAAACAGCTGATGTTCCTCTGCCAGCCAGGTGGTACCAGTGCAAAGGCAGATGGGAGGCATGGAGACCACTGGGTCACATCTTACCTGTTCTCAGGGTACCCCCACTGTGTGAGGGCACACACGTTGCTGTGTCTGACACACAAGTTGTATTGACAGGCTGTTTCCCCAGGCAGACCTTATGCTTCATAATAGGCCTACTACAAGTGTTTTTCTCAATGTAGACTGTGTGTGAATGTGACACAAAGAAAACTCTAAAAATGCAGTTGAGAGCCTTGGAAGTGGTTTTGACGCACAGAGAGAACTTAAGGCACATAAATGCAGAGACGTGAGTTGCCTGTCCCAGGACCTGGAGGCTTTTAGAGGTGGAAAGGTATAAGGACCCTTGCAAAGAGTATAGGAATCCCCTACAGAGTTGTGACCAGTTTTCATGCTTTTTTAAAAAGAACCTGTAGTTGCTGAAATAAAGGAGTGGCAATAATTTGCAGTTCAGCACGGAACTCTTAGGTGCTGTGATGTTTTGCTGGAGTGGTTAATGAGAAGATGGACTAGGAAGTTACCACTGTGACAAATCTCTGTTAGTTAGGACAAGGAAGCCAACAAACAGAAAAGATGTTTACAAGAGAAACAGGAGGCACAAAAATCTGTTTGGCTGTTCATAGGCTGCTATCTCAGATTTAACAGAACAGCTAAAACTGTTTAAATCAAAGTGTTAAATTTCAGCACAGATTTTAGAGTGAAACATTCTCCCAAAGGCTAAGTCTGTGGCAAGTGGCACGTCTCATCTCTGTCCAACAGCTCTTTACTGACCCAAGTGCTCATTTTAGTGTGATGAGCACCAGCATCTCACCAGGAAGGAAGCTGGAGGTGTCCACCTACACCTTGTGAGTGATGCTTGAAACCAGGGACACTCTCAACATGTCTGCCTCCAGCTGAAAACTCTACTTTGCTTGCAACACTGGCTTTTGCTCCCCTGCTGTCTTCTGACCTCCATCTTGATTAAAATTCTGCACGAAATGTGGACAGTAGCACAGGGATAACAACAGAGAAGCCTTAAATGTTGAAAAAATAAGCCAAAAAAATGGTTTTAACCATCCTCTGCAGGACAGATTTTCAGTTCTGAGCTCTAAAGAAGATAAAACTAGATTTCAGAATAGCGTACTGGAGGCTTTGGTCATATAGAAGATGGTAGATTTATTAGCAATCGCCACTTAACTGAAACATGCCTCTATTGCCTAATGAGGGACAGCACACAGCACCTTGAGCTCCTGGAGGTGTTTGCAGAAAGCCCACATAGTACATTATTAGCCCAGCATTGTGCCTGAGACAGTCTTTGGTGCTGAGGAAGACTGATAAGCCAAGACAGATACCGCACCCTGACTCTATCTGCCTCCCAATTAGAAAATAAGGGTGTTTTATCCTACTTCCAGTGCTTCTGATTCTGGACTGCCACAGACAATGTGAGTTCAGATCTCCCTGTATGTGATAGAGCAGTCACAACTCAGGACAATTTGGAAAGGACTCAGCCTTCCTGCAAAGCTTGATCTTGCTGAAGGAACTGCCAAGAACTGAATGTTGCAGCTGTGGAGCAGGTCATAATTACACTCAAGATGTTTGGGCACTATAATATTCAGAAGTCATTCTGAACAGCACAGTAAACAAAGACTGGATGTGGCACTCAGTGCCATGGTTTAGTTGATGAGGAGGTGTTAGGTTGTACTTGATGATCTTAAAGGTCTGTTCCAACCTAGTTAATTCTGTGATTCTGTGTTGTTCTGTGCTTATTCTTACAGCTGGCAATGGGTTAACTTTAGCACTGTTGAAGCCAAGAAGGTTTTAGTGAACTTCAGTGGAGACAGGAATCACCATGTGATACATAACGGCTCTCAGATTAGAAACAATCTTCAGGTCTTCACAAATGTCAGTGTGCTGCTTTTCAAGTGACCCAGAAGGAGATTACAATGCTCTTGCAGCATAGCAAACTGGCTTGGCATGGGCTTAAGCACACCCTGCCCCAGGTTTTCAGCTCCCTGGTTCATTGTGTATGGGCTCAAATCCACCTCAGATGTGTGCTGAAACAGCTCACCTCCCAGAGGGTTTTTAGCTAAGGTTGTGGCATTGTCCGCCTGGAGACCATTTAATGCAAGCTCTTGTTAAAGTTTAATCCTGAAACAATTTACCACATCCAACTCCCTGTAACCTCCATCTAACCCCTCTGCCCATCTGCAATGACAATGTCAGGCAGACAAAAAAGACTCATGCTGTCTCCTGGAAGGGATGTGGCACAGCTTTCTGGAGACCAGCGAGGGCTTGTAGGCAGAATTCAAATGCATTCAGGCTACTGGAAAAGGGACTGTAGATGCACAGTGCTGGGTTTCCAACTGCCTCATCTTCAAACCTCTCCAAGGAAGCTTCTGTTACAGGATGGACAAATGCAGTCTAAAAAAGCAAAGTAAGGGTATCTTCCAGACTACTGGACTATGTTGAATTCAGCCCAGCCTCTGATCACATTCATCCCTGACGAGGTGCCAGCTGTATTTGGCTGCAGTTGACCCATCCCAAGTGGCACATGCACTGAGCTGTGGGTGAGCCTGAAGTTGCTTTTTGGCTTGTGCTGTGATTTAGGAATGGTTCTCCCAAATGTAGTGAACCTGAGCTGCCACTCACTCTGTTTTCCCCCCTCTGACTTAAAAGCTCAAAAGGCAAAGACCATGGGTTGAGATAAGAACAATTTACTGGAAAAAGCAATGAGATAAGAAAATGAACAGCAATAGCAATGATATTAATAACAAAAGCATACAAAAGAGAGGGTGATTTACATGCAAAATGCTCACCAAGCCTGGAACAATGAAGCAATAGTGGATGGCTTCCCTTTATTTGACCAGAAGCAACTGCCCTTTTTTTCCAGAAGAAAGATCTTCCTTTTCTTCACCCCTGCCAATGGTATGAGTTGGTGTTGAATAATAGTAGGGTCTTGGCCATAACCCCTCCTGCTAGAACAAGGACAGCCTGAACCTGCAGGTAGCTGAGGGTACAAGTCTTACTGACTGTACAGAACAAGGTAGCCCAGATGTGAAGAGGCTAATGACTGCTTTCATATATCTCTGGGTATCCAGCCATTGCTGGATTTCTCAGTCTGCTTTAATACATGAGGCAGTTCAATCTTCTGCCAGGAAAGTAATTGGATTTTTACGAAATCTACAAGTATAAACAAAATCTAGATGATACATACGCCACTTTAGAAAGATTTCAGAAAATCGTAGGATGTTAGAGGTTGGAAAGGACTTTAAAGATCATCCAGTCCAAATGTGCACCCCCTCCCCCTTCCCCCGTATTGGGTAGGGACACCTCCCACTCAACCAGGTTGCTCAAGGCCTTATCCAAACTGGCCTTGAACTGTCACGGTTGGGGCATTCACAATCTTCCTGAACAACCTGTTCCACAGTCTCAGCACATTCCCACTAAAGAATTTTTTTTGTCCTAATATCGAACTTGTATTTCACCTTTTTCACTTTGTACCCATTACTCCTTGGCCCACCACTAGTTTTTATGAAAAGCCCCTTGCCAGACTTCCTGTAGGCCCCCTGCAGATACTGGAAGGTTGCTATGAGGTCTCCATACAACCTCTTCTTCTCCAGGCAGAACAGCCCCAAATTTCTCAGTCAGTCTTCATATGAGAGGTGCTCCAGGCCTCTTATCAACTTTGTGGCCATCCTCTGGACTTCCCCAAAAGTCCCATGTCATTCTTATCTTGAGGACACTAAAACTATACACAGTACATTTCAGAAATGGTTCCTTCTGAGCAGTTGTCATTACCTATTTCAGATCATCTTGAGCTTTTGGTACCCTAAAAATTGTACAGCACTCTTTATAAAACAGAAGCAGAAACCATTCCAGCAATGCTTTTCTAGAGAAGTTTGAAAAGTGCTAGTAGTCTTCTGTTTGAAACACTTTGTTTATCTAGGATTTAATTTTATTAATTAGTATCCAACTTTAAAAGTCTGAAGCAGAGACAGAAGGATTCAACTTCTTTCAGATTATCATCAATAAAGTACTTTCCTTCAGTTTCCAGATATGGAGGAATACTTATAAGTAATTATTGTGATTTTCTGATGACACTTCAATTTAGAATCCCGAGAGAATTTCAAACCTCATCAGTCTGACCAAAACTCTGGTAAGTTGATTTTAATGAGCTTGAATCCTTGAATGGTGCAAAACAGAATAACAGCTGACATTCCTGATTTTCAATTTGGTGTTATGTTTCTTTGATTATTTGAATGCATTGAAATAAAGACTCCTAAAACAGAGCTTTTCTTACATTTTAAATGTCTTTTGAATAATTCTTCATTCAGTTATATGCATCCTCTTGTCCAACTGAGCAGCAGTAACATTTTTTATTGCATGTGCTATACCTATATGAAGTACTTGAAACCTTTAACAGATTTGATGTTGCTGGGTATTAAATGCGCAAGGAGGTGGCCAAAGGTCAGCACCATAGAGGGGCTGTCTCCATGAAAATTGTGGGCTGACAGCAAAGTATGAAACTGGCCCCTTGGGAAGACTTTCATGATAGGTTGCCAAATTCATAGACCTCAAATTAGAATAGAATAGAATAGAATAGAATAGAACAGAACAGAACAGAACAGAACAGAACAGAACAGAACAGAACAGGAATGGAATGGAATGGAATGGAATGGAATGGAATGGAATGGAATGGAATGGAATAGAATAGAATAGAATAGAATAGAATAGAATAGAATAGAATAGAATAGAATAGAATAGAATAGAATAGAATAGAATAGAATAATTTCAGTTGGAAGGGATGTGTAGTTATCATCCAGTACAACTGCCAGACTACTCCAGGGCTGACCACAAGTTGAAGTATATTGTTAAAAGCATTGTCCAAATGTCTCCTAATAACTGACAGGTTTGGGGCACCACCCACCTCTCTAGGAAGTCTGTTCCAGTGTCTCACCACCCTCTTGATAAAGTAATGCTTCTAAATATCATGTCTAAACCTCCTCTGGCGTAGCTTTGAAACATGCCCATGTCCTATTACTAGATGCTAGGTAGAAGAGCTCAGCCCCTCCCTCTCCACATCCTCTCCTCAGGACGCTGCAGCGAACACTGGGGTTGACCCTCAACCTCTTTTTTTCCAGACTAGACAAACCCAGAGTATTTGCTGCTCCCTACATGACATGCCTTCCAGCCCTTTCAGCAGCTTTTTTTCTCTCCCCTGGACATATTCAAGCACCTTCACATCCTTCTTAAATTGTGTAACCCAGAACTTCATTCAGTACTCAAGGGGAGACTGCACCAATGCTAAATGCAGTGGGATTCNGAATAGAATAGAATAGAATAGAATAGAATAGAATAGAATAGAATAGAATAGAATAATTTCAGTTGGAAGGGATGTGTAGTTATCATCCAGTACAACTGCCAGACTACTCCAGGGCTGACCACAAGTTGAAGTATATTGTTAAAAGCATTGTCCAAATGTCTCCTAATAACTGACAGGTTTGGGGCACCACCCACCTCTCTAGGAAGTCTGTTCCAGTGTCTCACCACCCTCTTGATAAAGTAATGCTTCTAAATATCATGTCTAAACCTCCTCTGGCGTAGCTTTGAAACATGCCCATGTCCTATTACTAGATGCTAGGTAGAAGAGCTCAGCCCCTCCCTCTCCACATCCTCTCCTCAGGACGCTGCAGAGAACACTGGGGTTGACCCTCAACCTCTTTTTTTCCAGACTAGACAAACCCAGAGTATTTGCTGCTCCCTACATGACATGCCTTCCAGCCCTTTCAGCAGCTTTTTTTCTCTCCCCTGGACATATTCAAGCACCTTCACATCCTTCTTAAATTGTGTAACCCAGAACTTCATTCAGTACTCAAGGGGAGACTGCACCAATGCTAAATGCAGTGGGATTCAACCAGCTGTTTAATCTGTGTTTAGACCTTTAAAACTATCAAATTCAACTATAAACCCAGTACTGACAAGTCCACAACTAAACCACATCCCTGTGCACCATGTCTACTTGTTTGACACACCTCAGGATGCAGCTTTCCCTCCTGGATGCAGGGGCACTAATCTGACTCATATTGAGCCTGCTGCCAACCTGCAACCCCAGATCCGTGTCTGCAGGGCTGCTCTCCAGCCACTCCTTTCTCACTTTGCACTTGTTCCTGGTCTTCATCCCAGGTGCAGAATTCAGTGTAGGTGTCAGTGTGAAATATATACATGGGTCAATCACTCTAGAAAGGTAGTGATTTTTTTAGTCATGTGCTAGACTGGCTTATAGATACCGTAGGCAGGATTTATCTGGTCTTAAAATTTGAATGTCTACAACATGTATTGATATACTGATATTGATTGCTGGTCATCCTACACTGTCTTTAATCGATTACATAAGCCTTTCTGTGACAGGTGATGCATCTCACCTATCTTACAAATGTAAGTAAGAATAAAAAGAAACATTTTTCTAAAGTGTTCATTCATCTTATTAATGACAAAGCATAGATCAAAATTTGGTCTAATAACTACCACCTTTTGTCTCAAGGAAAATTTCAGGTGCCTCATGTGGCTAGGTAGGTATCTTTGGATTGATCTTCAGAATTTAAGTGCCTCCAGTTAATGTATTTTTCATTTCTAGCACCAAAGGATTAGCTCTTGTCCTCTCACTTTATTTGTTTGTACAGCCACAGGAAACAGACATAAAAAGAAAAACCTTTGGAGATGGTCTGGTTCCCAGTCTGCTCCACACGAGTGTATCTATGTGTTTAGGAAAATGGCAAAGTCACAAGTGACTCCCATGTAGAAATGTACCTTGGGCCTCTTGTAAACCTTAGCCTCCCTAGTAGTTAATTTCCATTCACAAATCTGTAATCTTTTCCCTGGACCACTTAAGTGCACTTCATTCACAACCTTTAGGGGTTGGGGATGCTAAATATTCATTGTCACTGTCATACATGCCTGGCATATCTTCTACAAGAGATCATCCAGGTTTAGCCGTCTTCTTTGCCTTCTATAGCTACTACCAGGTTTGAAACATCTTATCTTTGTAAGAATATCTATGACTTGTTTCACCGTCTAAGTAAATCTAAAAGACCCATTGTGTGAAACAGTTCAAAACACCTGTCTGTTGGACTGATATTATAGTTCTCAATGTATATGCTAAAATGTCTTGGGCTCTAGTCTTAAATTAGATGCTTTTTACAATCAGTAATTGTGGTGAAAGTGAGACACCATAAGAGGGCAATTCAGATCTAACATAGGTAGTACAGCTTTTTGCAAGTATTTAAATTTTCCCNAAAAAAAAAAAAAAAAGCTAGGAAAGAATCTAGATCTTATCCAATATTAGTGGAAAGACAGTGATCAGTCTGAAGCCCTAGTCTCAGAGATAAATAAATGAATATTGGAATATTTTGGCTCTAAGTATATTTAAATACTAAAATCCAGGTTTAAGCAAAAAACATTCAAATCAATGTTAACCCTACTTCCTTCCCTGCTCTTCCCCCTTGCCTAAGCTCTACCAGCAATCTGAAGGCCTGATTTGGAGAGAGAGAATTAGAGAAAGAAGGAATGAATCCCATGAAATATATTCTGAGGGGAAAAATACCAGATGCAAATAGAAATTACTTTCAATGTGTATACACCAGAGCACTAGCATTCAGCTTGCTGAAAAATCTGCTAGTGAAATGCCAACAGTTTGATAGGATTTATTTTTTTCTTTGGTTCATCAGATTCCTTTTTAATTACTGTAAAAATATTGTGAGCTAGCAAAGTTCTGGATGAAGTATATCAACAACTTCAGCTGGGAGAAAAGCATTCATGTGTATAATACAAAGGATGATGGGAAATGTCTTTTACGACAACAATTGTTACCTTTGACCCTCTCTTGCTTGTCTTCCAGAGGATGAACCTGATACATGATAGGGTTTAGACCAAGAAATCTATTGACTTTGAAGTGCTGGAATGTTGCCATTGAAGAAAGGAAGAAAACAAAGCAAAAGCAAAGCAAGCTTATTCTTGACATTAAAGCGAAACACAACTGAAATCACAAAACTCCAGCAGCTGTCTGTTGTTTCAGGATATGTTTCCTGCATTATGCCCGTAACATTTTGCAGGCAATACCTTTCAACATCCTCAAAGATTAGAATTTAGTATCACATCCAGGAATTAAATTGTAAAGACTTTGAGCTGAAGTGGGAGAATTGAATCTTAAAAGGAAAAAATTTGTCTGTGATTACAAGCAAACGAATGGGCTCTAAAAGGCAGAAACTGAATTAATTTTCTCCTTGAAAGTTCTATACTGCCTGTGCAATGCATGAAGTTTTCCTTTAGCCAGTACATAATGTGAGATTAAAGGAAAAATACATATTAATGAAGAGGTTTTACTTAATATCCATTTCCAAGTGCAGCTCAGTAGAGCAGTCCAAATAGTAGTAAGCCACAGTGCCATGAGAGACATAATCATCGGTGGCAGCTGCTAAGACATGAGGTACATGAGAGCTCACGTTTACTTTTCTGTGAGGGCAGGAAGAACAATCTGGACTCTGAGAGAAAGTGTCACACAGTCATCACAGGAGACAAGACTCTTTAGTTTGGTAGAAAAGGAGTATCGATCACAGATGTTTTTTCAGATGTCTCCAAAAAAATCTGCTTAGTAATTTTATTACAAATGAACAGCAAATCAGCTATGGTATTGGTGCAAAACTTAGGTATTTGTGGTCTAATGACACACAATAAAGAGAAAGCTCTTTCTTCCTATTTTTTATTATGTTCATGAACTTGTGATTTAGAGTTCTATTTAAAGACATGTAGTCTATCCAGTAAAAGCAGGAGCATAACATGAGGGAGTTTGTCTTCCTTTCCTCTCTAATTGGGTTTTGTATTGTTTTTTTTTGCCCTGATCCTAAATTAGATTGTGAAGTCTTCAAAGCAGGGACCCTGAACTCAATTATCCTCTCATTTTTCTCAGTCAAAGTCACTGGATCTCCACTAACAGTAAACTTGCAAAAGTGGATGAGGAATCATACTTGCCTCACTATATGTCTCCAAAGACATCTAAATTACACAGGCATGTGATTCAGCCACCTGAGAAAGTTCACCACATACTACATGAGTTGTTCCACCTTCTCCCTTGTCATTTATTTCATTATTACCTGACTACAGAATTGTCATCCTTTGCTATTCTTGCACCAGAAATGAGAATTTCTTCCATAGCTCTGTTAGGTTTCTCCCACTTCTGAAGATACAATTGCAGAATGACATAGTGCTTTGTTATGGCCAGTTAAAAATTTGGCAAAGGTATTTCTCATTCCAAGCAAGTTGTTTTCCCCTCTATCCTAAAACTGCAAACAGGCTTGGGTTTTCATGTTCAAAATTCAGATATTTTTTTAAAGCCATGCCTAAAGTCCTCCTCCCAGGGGAATCAGACTGAGCCATATATCAAACAAGACTTCATAGCTAAAAACCCAACCAAAGGGAAGACCTCTTCAAAAGTGCACAATGAGGTACCTGACCTAACTGTCAAGAAGGGATTAGTCCACAGCTCTCCTTTCTGAATTTCTTTCTTGTTAGTTTAGAGCTGCTCCTACATCCATGTCTTAATCCTCTTCCTCTAGCAAAACCTCTTCCCCAGGCACAGTGTGGAGCACCTGCCATGTCGCTGCCATTTCTGTGTGCGGTCACACTGGTTACTGGTATTTGGAAAGTATTCTCAATCCCCAAGGAATTGGGAAGAGTATTCTGCTTTTATGAGGACAAAAACCATGAGATAAAAACTCTACAAGAAACCTTTGTTCAAGACATTTTCAGGTCAGTGTGACAATATGTGTATCAGACAAAAAAGGAGGGGCAAGAGAAGAGAGTATCAAAAGCGCCTCTGAAAATCTGTGGAAAAAGCAACAGTTTCACTAAGTCAAAGGTCACACAGAGTAAGCAAACACTTATTTATCTGGCTTTACCTTTTTCCTTGTAAAATTTCCTTTAATTATGTGTACATGTATAAAAAGTATTCAGCTATTGATACAAACTCCTAACTCGTCTTCAAAAACCACTTGATGATTCTGATGTTCTGTTCCTAAATGGCATAGATTACCACTATAATTATCTCTTTTTACCTTTGAAATTTATTAGCCATTTTATATATTGAACCTTTATGTAATATGTGATGCAATGCCTTATAATGACCTCATTTGTTTAAAGGTGCTGCAATTCTTTAAATGAAAGTCAAATAATTTGTCTTAAAATGAGAACTATTTCTGTCTATGAATAATAACCAAGTTCAAGCACTGTCAGACTGACACACAATGAATCATAAACAGTTAAAATGCAGTTTTGCCTCTATCTGACAGTTGTCCTGTCATATTTATGGATTTTATTATTGCAATAAAATTTGATGGGGAGAAAGGAATTGATTGATTTTCTTTGTTCCACGTATTAAGCCTACAAAGCATTTTTAAAGACATATTCACATAGGAAAAATAATTAAAACAAATGCACTCTTAACAACATTAAGAAAATAAGATTAGTATAATATTTTGAGTTTTCTTCAGTTATAGCATATCATAGTGATAAAATTGAAACACTTTCAAAGAGGAACTTTTTTGTGTTTATTAGGCTAAAGATGTCCCTTTAACATTCTAATCTAAAAGTGAATTATGCACATGTCTTGGAAGAATGAGATGAATTTTAAAGAAGCAGTTAATGTCAAACACACTTTTCTGCCTTTCTCTTGACAAAGTAGTAGGGCTGACAGCCAACTTTGGTTTTTTACTTCAATGTTATTGTGTGTTTTCAGGTAAAAACTAGATCTGTAACACTACTTCATTATACATCTTTTATTATTATTATTAATCTGTACTATAAAGAAAATAGTAAAATAAAGAAATACCACTTTGCTCCAAGTGCACAGATCATACCTGTACAATACTCTGATTGGTCCAGAGAATATTTGGTTGTGCTAAAGTTCCTCTATGGAAACCTTCTACCAGAAGGTTATGATATGTGATAATACTGTTGATTAGAGTATAATGGGTTTGATGGGTTGCTTATTCCACTTAGATAGCTGAGATCAATAAAGATCAATAAGATTTTTGACAGTGCTTCTTTGTTTATTTAGCAAAATATTGGTTTCTCTTAATCTAGATTTCTTTGAAAAAGTGTTTTTTTCAAAGTCTGAAATCTCAGGTGCTGACTGGGGGTTGGCTGAGTCTAGCTCTGGGAGCAGAAGACTAGCACTGACTGAATGCACAGACCAGACCGGGACCTTGTGGTGGATCGTCACTGGCCAACAGCCAAACTGCCACACAACCACTCACTCACCCTCCTCTCTGGCAGGATGAGTAGATAATCACAGAAAGGTGAGGAGCCTCATGCCTTGAGATAAAAGTCTCATAGGGAAACAAAAGTTACCCCCAAAAGCAAAGAAAGAATTAATTCACTATTTCCTATCAGCAGGCAGATGCCCAGTCACTTCCACAAAATCAGAGCTTCATCACCTCTAATGGTGTCCTCTCAGCCATAGCTGCCTCAGCTGTGGACATTCCCCTTCCTTCTCCTTTCCCTGACCTTTTATTGCTGAGCAGAACATCCTACAGTATGTAACATCCTTTTCCTCAGTACATGTCAGCTGTCCTGCCCATGCCCCCTTCCAGTTTCTAGCCCTCTCTCACTGGAGAGTTTCAGTTTGAAGAGTTGCTTTTGCTCTCTGCCCATGCATGTTTGAACTTGGACAAATCACTTCTCAGAGCCTCAGTTTACTCAGGCTCAACATAAGAGGAAAATTTCCCCTTCAAGACATCAAGAATCACCATTCAGAAAGTGCTTTCAGAGACGTGGACAAAAAGAGCAACAGAAGGACCAAATACCATAGTAGTATTTTTAACACTTGTATTTCAATGCTGTAGTCTCCAAATGCGTTTTGGAATTTGGCTTGGATTTATGCACACTGGATTTTATGGTTTCATTAAATTTAGTCGTCCTTCTCTAATCCTTTTTTTTTACATTTTCTGTGTACCTCAGCTTTGGTGAAGCCATGCAACCAGCACGTTTTGCAGAAACTTTAAGAGTAATTAAATATTTTATTCCCAATAATCTTTAGGACTCCTGTTTAAATTGTTGATGTTAGGAAATTAAAGCAAAGACCTGACTACACAGCTTTTAGGTGTAAGGTTGTGTGAAAAATAATAGCTACAAAATAAGTCTTTGGAGTAACAGTAACCTAAAAAATAACAGAGATCATATCTGCTCTAGAAATGAATAGTACTTTTTTAAGGTTACTAAAAGAGATCCAGAGATAAGAAGAGCAAGGGATTTCATTGCAACTTATCAAATACTGTGAACTATGTGTACAAAAAAAGATGACAATGGCCTCACAGGTACTGCAAATTAGGCCCATGCAAAATTAAGAAAATGAACCAAGTTCAAAAGGATGAGGAGAGTAATAAAAACCATGTTGGATTCTAATGGAATGTGCTAATCAAAGACAAGCAAGGTGCATATAGTTCCCAACTGGTTTCTTATTCATATGTCCAACAGGGCATTACCAGGGAATCCTTCGAGTAAAGCAGGGAGCGATCTGAAGTTAGAGTGGTCTCAGCTTGGACACAACTTGGTATCTAACAGATGGATGCTGAACCCTAGCAAAGAGCCATTTAGAGTCTTCATCTCCACCAATGAACTGCTCCCTTCAAAAGTGTGGTGCTGCACTGTTGAAATCAGGGTGGAGAAGGGCACACAAGTCCCACTCCTCTCAGACCAGAATCTTCTGTTTGAACACACAGCAGTGAAATATGCAATGCACACTGTGTTTCATGAGTTGTGCTGGCCCATAGCCTCACACCTGACTGCTGGACAGCTTCCCCTGAAGGGGGTTGGCCTCAACTTCCTATCCCTTTGGACTTAGGGCTTTGGCATCAGTGGCTACCTCGTGCTTCTGTGCTGGCTGTCAGGCTCTTGTGCAGCGGAGTGGTGTCATGGCTGACCCTGCAAGGGATCAGGGTGCTGCAAGATACAATGAGGGGGACATTCCTGTGGGGGTTTGTCCTTATGTACGTCTGGAGCACTGCTGGAGGTCAGGCATTATGTGAGACTTACACCCTCTAAATGAACCTCACGCCCCTCTGCAGATACTTCCTGTCAAAATGGCAGAGCAGTAGCAGTCAATAACATACTCATAAAAGTCACCATAAAAAAATGAAATAAGTATAATAGGACACTCTCCAGTAGGTTTTTGTGTTGTTATTTACTGTTTAAAGACCATATGTGGAATCTTTACACTTTACACTAGCTAATAACCAGCTGCCACCAAATGTAAATTCAACTTTTTACCTGTTTCTCTTCTATGGGGTGCAGCAATGACTCAGGCAGCGCAAGAACAGCAGTTTCATAAACCCACTTTTTTGATAATTTCTAGTCCTGATTCTTTTTAAAGGGTAGGAGTTTCAGTACATTGCTATTACCCACTAATTTCATGGTCCATGGTCAAACATAAGGCTGTAATTCAGCTGTGAATTTTTTCTGATACTGCAAACAGCAAGAGCAATCTGATTTATATTCTGCGTGTTCACAAGGACTATGTATCATTATTTATAATATAGGCAATTTATAATACATGCTATTTACAATATAGTCACTAAGTTTTTAAAAATCTGTCATGATGGAAAAGAAATCTTAACCCATAAACTGTATAAAGGAAGGGATTACAGTGCCAGAGATCTCAAAAGGAAGCGATTACTGAGTAAAAAAAATTATCACAGTGTGTTCACTTCCTGAGGAACAATCACTTGTAGACAAGACAGTGTGCAGTCAGCCTGCATGTACAAATCAGTTTTTAACCAAACAATGTGGTTTATCAAACAATAGCAAGCCATTGCATTGTAAGGATATTTATTATAGAATATACTTTCCACATAATAATACAAGGGAATTAATTGACAATGTAATAAGGATGTCCTATATCTACTTATCCTTGTTCTGGCAATATCTATTTCATGTTATGTTCAGATGAACAAGAAAGTACAGTCATAATTGCAGTAGGAAAAGCTTTTGAAAGATGTGAAGTCAATAGCTGTCCTGAAATTGGTACCAGAAGAGAAATATTTTGCAGAGCGATTAAACTTACAGCTCGCTGGGAGCCACACACTGTCATAACACTTGATCTTACAAGAAGCTGAACATTTTCTCTCTGCTCCAGCAGACCACTCATGCGTGGATGACAGATAAAGTCCCACAGACAGCACTGGCACTATTGTGCTTACATTTAAACTGGCCCTTAAACACTTCAATTTTTGAACCAGTATGTGCAGCAAGTTACAGGAATAAGCCTTTAACATAAATTTATTAACAACCTGAAACCAAATTGTGAAATCCTGAAGGTCAAAATCTAGCTTATTCACAGTCTGTGATTCATGCTGCTTAAGGCACCTGGGCTGCATATTTAAATTATTATTATCTCACAGTCCTTACCCAGTCAAAGCATCCATTTGTCTATGTATTGAAACAGATGTATTAATTCTACACATCAGATTCTGGACTCTTGATAATAACTTAATCCTCTTCCTTTACCTGCTAACCAACCTCTGCACCTCATGCCTTTAGGCTGGCGCTGTGTGTCATTGACAGAGGAGTGGTTTTGCTGCTATCATTGGATGTAGCAGGATCTGTGTGTTTTGGATGGGTGTGGAAGGACAGGAGGAACCTGAAGTGCTCAGGCATGGGGCTTTCCTTCTTTACCTCAGTTCAATAGTTAATATCTCAGACCCCAACTCTGTTGGCTGCTTTAAAGGCCATGAAGGCAGGAATAAGTCAAAAAAAGTTTTGTTGGGTCTGGTAGATTTGCTGTCTGTCCTGGGGTCTGTTGCCAGTTGGAAAACAGGGATTCAAGAATGTGTGAGTCTGCTCCCATTAACATGGGTCAGCCTCACTCCACCCCTAAGAGAGATTAATTTCATTAATGCCTGCCCATTGAAATCATGAAAATAGATATTGTTCAGCTAAATTAGTGTGTCTTTCTGGGAGCAAAGTCTGGTCAATAAGAATAGCAGACAATGAAATCTAACACCATCAGAGACCTTTTTGTGTTTCCCTTCAAATGCACAATAATACAAGAAGGGACAATTTTGCCCACCACCATGGAAGATAAGAATATGAGATCCTGATGACTTCTTGTGGCCTTCTAGTCTTTTGTGTATATTCTATGAAATATTTTAGCTCTACAATCTTCTATTTCAGAATCAGTGCTAAGAATTTTTTTCTGCTTCCCTCCGACCTAGGAATTTCATTATCCAAGCAAAAGCAAGTTTACTAAATTGAGCTAAATTTCATCCGGTGTCTTGGCAAACTTTGCTTCTAAATGAAAAGCACATGTAAAACCTATTGAATCCTTGACACTATTAATTTTTTGTCTTTTGACTACCTTGCTCATTCACCATCCTATATGTGCAACAAAGCCATAAGGATTACGGATATAAGAATAATTACATTTTCCATTTTACTCCCAAACCAAAACATGGGAAAAAAAACCCTCACCAAATTAAAAATGAACAAAAACCCTCTAGGTATTAAATTCAGAGTAGAATGATTCATTCTTGGGTGTTTGACAGATTAAAAAGCAAGAGAGGGACTAGAGCAAAATAAGAGGACTGAGGAGAAGGAGAAGGTTTCTGGGCAGTTCATGCCTGATATCAAAAACCTTGCTTACCTCTCACAGCTCCCACTGGAGTGTCCAATGCTTTCTGCTTCAGTGTGCTGAAATCCATCCAACCAAAGCTGTCCTTAGCTAGGGTGCTCTCATCCAGCCTCGGTCAGAGAGTGCAAGAAATCACATTCCCTGAAGGAGCTGTAAAATTAATGAAGCAGACATCAGCCTCCATGGGCACTTTTCTGAGGGACATTTAACTGTGTTCAAGCCTGTTGAAGGCAAAAGTCTGCCCTTGTGAGGTGAGCAGGAATCCAGAACAGCCAAAGTGAGTTTGGAAAGATGGAAAGAACAAGATATGCGACCATCTCATTGTCTCTCCTCTGGAAACATCTATACTCAGAAACAAAAGAGAATATGTACCACTGGACCACTGTGTAACCACAGTGCCAGGTGGCACCAGACAGTTCACATGGATATTCACATGGTATTCCCTGCTATAGCAAAATACACTGCGGACCTGGTTGAAACACTCAACAGGAGAAGGGACTTGTAGTGGTTTCATGTTCACCTGCTCGCCTGCTCACACCAGGAGAGGGTTTAGCATGGTAATTTTGGTGAGATAAGGATTAAGAGAAATGCAAAGCGGGCCTAAAACTTCAAAGGTAAAAAGATAGTTTATTAACAGAACTAAAAGACAAGAAAAAAAAGAACCAAAATCAACCCCCAGATGTAAAACCAAAATCAACCCCCAGATGATTTCTTTCCCCCCACTTCATTTGTCTTCTTTTACCAATATCTTTTTCCATCAACAACACAGAGAAACAAATTCAGAAATCCTTGGCCAGTTTACCACTTTTAAAATATACTTTCATCAGTTCAATTGGAAGAAGAGTCTCTCTTGTCTCACTATGGAGATTTTCCCACAAGAAACACAAGTCCTTGTATCACCGTGAACTCCCACCTGGAAAAGGATATCTGTTAACATGTNAGGGTTTTCAAAGTGTGAGAGGATTGGAAGATGAAATCCCACCTCTCAACCAGACTGGTGAAGTGACCAGTCAGTCAGCTTTCCTTCTCCAGGAAGGAATGTAAACAAAACCATTGTTTTTAGTACAGTGCATGAGAAAATCCTTGAGAACATAAACTTTTCAGAAGGCTTTCAAAAACAGGGCGACACCCGAGGGCAAGGAATATCTCATCTCTCTCATCTCTATGGCCTGGTCCCCCATTTCTCTCTGGTCAAGTTTCTCATTAAATCACGACTACTTCAACATCTGCTTGCTTCAACACAACTCGATGCATCCCCCCAATGTATTCAATGAGTTACAAACACAGTTCATCACCCTAGCTTTACAAAAGAATTTCAGCTTAACAGCATCTCTTCTTCCTCCCCTCTGGGTTTTTGTCTCCTTCTTCACTGACTTCAGTGTCTCCATGTTGTTTTCCTCACATGCCTTCACTTCTCAGAGTCCTTCCTGTGCACTTAAGTTATGACTGAGTCTCTTTTGGTGCACTAAGAAAGTTAATCTGTCTTCCTGATTCTCGATGAGGCAGGAGAGCGGGGGAGGCATGTTGCAACATCTCAGCAGTGGCTACCGCTCCTGGAAAGAAGGTGAGGGGGTGAAAGCCATGGCAGAGTGGGTCTTCCCCGGTCCAGTTCAGCTCAGCCCTGCAGGCAGGGAGGCAGGGGCCTCGAAGAGCTCGGCCGGCCCCACGGAGATGCGCTGCTCCCCCCACCAGGGAGGGAGCAAAGAGCTGAAGCAGCTCCGAGCCACAGCAGCTTGGCCCCAAGACGGGAAGGAGGGGCAGAGTGGTGGTGATTCCCCTCCCCGAGCCCAGCCACCTTGGGCCCGGCTGGCCCGGGGCCACGCCAGCCCAGGTGGCAGCGGCGGGCTCCCTTGTTACCTTCTCTGCAGTCGGAAACAAAAGAGAGAGCTTCTAGCTTCCAGCTCTTAAAAATGTCGGTTTCACAAAGACATTTTTCATGTTCAAGTGGCTACATGGAGTGCCCATCTTAAAATTAGCCAATCCGTGGATTACTCACATCTGCCAGAAACTGTGCCCTGGAGGAAATTGTAAAAATCTTTCCAGGAGGAAAAAAAAGTTATTTTTTCCAAACCATGACAGGAGTGTAGAGATGTGCAGGATGTAAGTGCCTGAGCTCATATGCAGGCATAATCCACATATGCTATTCTGCCAATGTCTCCATCAGGAGCCTGCATGTTGCCATTTGTTCAGCACACATTCCATGTGCTTCCATTCTGACAGTAACTCGGAATACCTCAAATATGTGGCAGTTAGGATGCTGTAAATGTGAAAGAAAGAAGAGACATTAGTTCACCATCATCAGACTGTGTGACTTCTCAATAAGTAGAAAGGGATCAGTTTTACCTTCATAATATTGCCAAGCCAGCCTGTTGTGTTTTTGCTTCTATTTAGTATCTGAAATTAAGGAATTTGGGAAATGCATGTAAAGATATTGTAGAAAATGTAAAAATGAACTTCTTTGACATTCCTATCATTATTGCTGTTTTCACCGTGACCAAAACTTAGCAAATCCAAGTCAAATTTATCATGACCACATGTTTCAACACTTCTTTNAAAAAAAAAAAAAAAAAAAAAAGATTCTGAGCTTCTGCATTGACTTTCTGGCTTCACCTCGAACTTGTCTCATCACGGAGGATTTGTGAGGTGAATGCTGGTTCATGTCTGATGCTGGTTGCTTTTACAGGCCTGCTCTGCACTCCTGGCTCAGGCAAAGTGGAACAGCCATGAATGGTGTCAGTACAGGCTCTGCCTGCCTTGCTGAGAATATCATCTTCCAGTTCCTCTCCTGCAGAGTGATGGACTCTCAGCTCTGCCTGGCAGGCAGTGTATCTGGCAGAGGTTTTCAGCCTTTCTTTTATTTCCTACTTGTGATTTCAAATGCAGCAGATTCTCTCAGGATGCCTGAAAGTTCCTATTTTAGTTCAATTGCCTTCATAAAATGAATAATATCAAGTCAGCTTCTTCCTTGGAAGATGGCTGTCCACATCCCAACTGAAATTTCATCTAATCAGAGTTAGCAGGGGTGTTCTCAGAACCAAAATGCAAGTGTGGCTGATGATATAAAATAAATGGAATTACATCATCCAACATGTAAACAGACCCTCTGACCTTGAGTACTTCATAGATTTGACATGAGGCATAAAGGCTCAGCAGTGGAAACTCATCTACTCATTTCATCATGCCTCTTATAGTGAAAAAGGGAAGACTCCAGCCTTTCTGCCTCTCAGTCTGTCACCACTTGTCACACAGAGAATTATCTCTTAAAAGAAAACAGAGGAAAGAATGAATTAATGAATAAATAAATTAGTGGAAGTTTTTGACAAAGTTAACACAGACATAAAGTTCATGCAGTACTAGCATGACACCTCAGGGTTTCTCAGGAATGGAGGTGCTATTATGGATATCCCTTGTTTGTGTGAAGTTCCATTATATTCCATAAACAGAAATTTAAGAGTAACGTTAAGTAGGAAAATTCATCAGGCTGGAGGGTTGAATTTACTATCCAATGTCCTTGCCTTGGTTTTTATCCATGGTTTAAACTGTTTCAAAATTGTTTACTGCGAATGCTCTTCTCTCAGGACACAAAATTAAAGACCTGTCCCAGTTTCTGGTCATCTGTTGAGCATAACAGGAGATGACACCCTTACCTTAAAATACAAGGTCTTTGAAGCAGAAGACAATAATCTCTTTTTTCTGTCTTTGTCAAGCAGGTTGGAATCTGAGGTCCTTCACCACTGTTATATAAATTAACATAATTTTAAATTACAAGCAATGACTTCTTACCCACCCAGAAATAAATCTCTGTCCACCTCCACAGCAGGTGGAGGATTCATAATTTTGTTTAAAATTTTCCCTTTTGATAGAGGAAGTAATTTTTCAGTAAAGCTGAAGTTAATCATAAGATAGAACTATAGGTATATTGAAATACTTTTCTGGCAAAGTTAGAGGAAGATAAGCATGTTTTAAAGTTAATCCAGTACTTACGGTGCAGGTAAAGAGAAAAGTGAATCTAAATATATTTTTCTTTTTAGAGATTAGACCTTTCACATAGAATCCAATAAACCTGACCCTATGATAATTTTTTTGAAGTAGTGAAATGTAAGTAAAAGAATGTTAGGTTAGCAAATCACACCAATATACCAGGATCACAAGTTTTCTTCTGTTTCATATGGACACTTGTTTTCCTCAGAAAATCATCCAGAAAATTAGCAGTTTTAGAAGCTGTACAGAGTTCCAGCTTAGCTGTATTGATCCAGTACAGTTGTATAAAAGCCAAAACCTCACATACACAGCAAGGAGGCTCAGAGAAAGATTAAATACAGAGGAACCTTGAAGTATACAAATTTCCATAAGCTACTTTTGCCACTGTTGATCTAAATCAGAGACACCAGGGATGAACGATTTTAGGTAGTGGAGGCTGTGAGTAGCCCCTTCTGGTTCTCAGTGGGGATCTCCCAAGGGGTTGGTGCAGCTACTGCCCCCTGTGAGGCTCAGACAGGACACATCACATCTGGTGCACTGACCTCCTTCTGGAGGCATGGTGAGCATCGCCCTGAAACACCCTTCAAGAGAAATGGAGCTGCAGAACTGCATCAGACAGACTTGAGTGTGATAATAAGCACCTACAGAATCCAACACTTGGCTCAGATGAACTTGTGTGGGAATACAGAAATTTTGCCTACAAGCTCAGGTGATGTAAAGTCCTTTAATTAGGGGTGTGTTGTTGAGGTCATGGGAATTTGAGAGCTATATCATCATGTCCATATTGGATGTACCCTAAGATTTTATAATCAACAGATATATATATATATATATATAT
>VZTR01006162.1:22525-36855 GCA_013400775.1 Chaetops frenatus | reverse complement strand
TATATATATATGTATGCTTGAAGTGAGATAAAGGAACAGTTTAAGTGCTGAGGAGAGTGTGAGCAAAATTCAAAATTTCTACCACTAACTGTGATTTGAATCTTTGTTCTGCAAAGTTTCAGAACAAATGACAAGGTGCAACCCTCTGCAAGAAGGTGCTTGCATGTACATTTAGGTTCCAGTGTTGCTAGTAGCTGTTATGCTGTTAAAACCTAACTGTGGTCAAGAGCTTTACTGAGTATGAATTGTGAAACAGAGGCTTTAGTGACAGTTGAAACCTTGGGAAGCCCAATGGTAAAATAGGATATTTATAGACAAATCTCCAGTGGGGGATAAATTCTTACCCTTTTTCTCATGTTAAATAGCAATTTATTCTACCCACTTCTTGTCTACTTCCAGTGAGCATCGAAAATTGGTCCAAATGGCCTAACATGTCTGTAGTCCAAGCCAGGATTTTGTAAGACCCAAAACCTGAAGTTTAAAGCAATATTTTTAATATAAGGAGATATTAAGTGCATGTTACAAGGAATCTTACATCTTCTTTTGATTCCTTAGTTTCATGAAAAAAGTCAGCTTTTAGGTTTTTAACAAAAACTGATTGTTGCAAAATTTCTTTTAAGCACAAACCCTTCACTTTTTCCCTAACAAAACAAGACAGTTTCCATTGCCTGATTTCAAGCTAAACCTAAACTAATTTTTTTAAAAAAATCCACCCTGCCATGAAATAAAAGGTATATTTATTAAATGTGGATGTTTTATAATCAGAGTTATAGAAAGTGTAAAAACTGTGCTTTTTCATCCTAGACATTTACACCTCCTGATTTCACTTTTTCAGCATGTAGGGAAAGAGCACAGTCAAAAACATATTGTTTGGTCTAAAATTTGCGCTTTAAATAACTTTTTATTTCAATAATTTTTATATTTACCATAGTGAAAGCAACACATAAATGAAAACAGCAGAAATATCAACTTAAATAAGTTGTTAATGGCTGCTTTCCTTCCCCCCCCCCCAATATCCTCCATTTGTTATGTCATAATAATGATTACTTTCATGGGCTGTCATTTGACAGTCTCACACAGTGTAGGAGGGGTGAATGAAAGCTGCTTCTTCTGCCTTCAACCTGAAGCACACAGCACACTTGCACAAAAAGCAAGAGCTGAGAGGATGCTATATATCATCATGTCAGTCATTGCCTAATGATGCTCTCAGTTGTTCTTAAATTTGCTTTTATTTTACAGAGGGGTATAATAAAATAAGTCTCTATTGCCTTCTAACCCCAGTGAGTAATATTTTTGGCTTTTAAATATTTGCTTCATTTTGACCTGCTCTTCAATAAACATGAGGCTTGAAAAATGATTAAGCAGATTAGGCAAAAATAAAAAAAATTCCTATTAGCCTGGACTTCTCCTCTCCTCCAGACAGCCCCCAAAAATCCATGGACATTATTACTTCCATTATTATGCAACAGGTAGCATTTAAATCTCAGTTATATTCCTGGGGCCTGACTGCCACTACCACAGCCTTACAGCAATTTACACAGATGACTCTCCGATCCCATGCTGACAGGCTAATGGAGTCCATGAAATTCTGTGCAGTGGTTCAGTTGTGCTGAACTGCACCTGAAAATGCAGCACATGAATTGATTTAAGTGTCAATGTCGCCTTTCAGCAGCAGCTTGTGCACACATTTAATTTTATGCACATAAGAAAAACCAAGGCTTAATTTGGAGCAAAACTAAGTGCCATAATTTCTTCTCCTACAATTTATAATGATAGTATTTCTGTTGAGTGACCCACTCCATTACTTATGCTCTTAAAACATTATCTGTTACTATTTTTAGAAGCCTCAGTTTACACTTAGAAAAAGCATGGTCTTGATCCAGCTCCCAGAAACGTCCCTATATCTGCATTGCCATTGTTTTTGTAGGCGAGAACTGAGATTTTACCAGCTGGATTCACTGTGTGTCAGCACACCCAGCTGTGTTCACACTGCAGCATCTTTGTACCTACATAATAATACCAAATAACACCTTTGTATCAGCCCTGGCTCATCCACCCTCCAGCTTGTCTTCCCTGCTCCCTGTGTGAAGTGTGGTGCTATCAGCAGAGAGGCTTTGGTATTCCTATGGCTCTTTTCCCTAACCATGACATGCAGTGGTAGCAAACTCTGGAATGTGAGGTAAATGAGGAAGGCAAATAGGTCACCTAAGTGTGAATTTATTCCTTATTGCAGCTCAGGATTTTACAGATGGCACAGTTCTCAGCCTTTTATCTGACCAGCAGCCCAGAATATTCTTATCTTGCACCTGTTGCATGAGACCAGAACCAGGTGCAGCACCATTTCTTTGACTGGATGCTGGAAGGATGCATCCATTCCTCAGCAATCTAGGTTAGAAACACACCATGATGGGACCATATCGGGCTGGAAACATGATATTAACTCCCATGGACTAAAAATCCTTTATGTGCACAGGGTTGCTGTCACCAGCTGTGAAGAGCTGATTTTTTTTCTACTTCAACAGTGCAGTTCCTCCCAGCAATGGAGGTTTCTATCACAGGAAGATGCAAGGGTGAAGCAGGACTTTGGATTGCCCAGTCAAGAAATGAGTGTCAGAACACTGTGGAACCACAAAGTGAGAATCTTGGGTAACCACTTTGGAAGAGCAAGGTTATCAATAACCAACACTATCATGAATATAAGTCTATGCAAAATCATCTATGCCCAGCACAGAAGGGATAAGGACAGAAAAAAAAAATTTTTCTTTAACTTCTTAGTTAGTATGTTGCCTATGTTGAGTACATCCCACACTATCTTTCTACTCTGAGAGGAACCCCAGTCCAGAGGCCCACAGTGGATATCAGCCATGTCCACCTGTAGGTTAGCTGAGCATTTTCAGGCCTTTACCCAGAGCAGTATTCCTACTGTCCTTCTCCATCCTTGTCTGGATCTCTGGAGACCATAGATAGGGGAATCTGCTGGGAGAAATGTGATGCCTAAAGAGATGTGGATTTCTGTGTTTCTGGTTTTCCAGTCCCTGAACCTTTATCTCTGTTATGGAAGCCTGAAATGTCCACTCAGGCTCATAGTTGCTGTCCTACCGCACAGGTGTCCTGACTCTGATGGCATTAGTGCAAAGTAACAAACACAGGGAAAAGTAGCTTTATTCAGACTTTTTAAGATCAACAGGTGATAGTAGTCATCAGCTACTCTAATGACTTGCAGTTACTGATCATTGCCATTTAAAATATATATCGATATATCTACAGGTCTATCTCTGCTGTAAGAGAAGTAGAAAAATTTCAAGTAAAGGAAACTTGGATGGCCACATGACTGCAATTGGTGTAAAACAAAATAGACTAGGACCATCCAAAGTGCAAAAGAGAAGACAGACAGGACATATTATATTAAATCTTAAAAGAATGTAACATGAAACTATCTATAGAAAGTATTAGTATCAAATATATAATTTTAAAATTATATAGAAATGGCAAATAAGGACTGATTATTCACTGTTTGTCACAGTAACAGAATCACTCAGCACCAGCAGAAAATGTCGGGTAACAGATTGAAAACCAGACAGAGAAATTAAGCTCTTCAGTTTTACTACAATATCTAACCTGTCTTTGTTGACACTTAGTAATTGAATGAGACACCATGTGTAAGAAAAGCAGCTGTAACAGCCACATATTCTGACAGGACTGGGCAACTGAAAATGATGTTAAGAAGGAATGTGTGAGACATCTTCTGAAGACACGGTGTGAAAACCGGGTGAGGTATTTTTCACTATTAGCTAACGTAAGCTGCCTTAATTTTCAGAGAATCATTATTTTCTCTTCTTCATGTGCTGCGAGCCATGGCATCTAAATTATTATTCCCCAGAAAGTACTTAATTATATAATATTGATAATGCCTGCAAAAGGAGTTGAAAAAGTCAGTCTCTGGCGTACAAACAAGCTGTGCACTGACTGCTGTAAAGGCACATGGAAGAGAGACGGGAAGCCAGTTATCCTGCTTCCAGTACTCACAGCAAATTTTTGTCATCCCATACAGCTTGCTGAATGCCCAGATGACAAGGAAGGGATGAAACCTCTGTCACAGAGGGCTGAATCTTCACTCACTGACAAAAGATGCTGAAAGCAAAGAACTGGAGACATTTAAGGCTACAATGTTATGATGAGTTCTGGAAAATCATTTGACAACAAAGGCCAGAGATCCTGAATTATTTTGAACTGGGACAGCATAGGGTCCTTTTGTGTACAGAACAATATAACACCATGAAATGTCATATCCTTATTATTATGATGAATCTGGTATTTATGTCAGCACAAATTAGTTATACTAAAACCAACAGAAAGATACAATATAAAAACACTACTTTAATGCTTATTACTCTTCAGTATGTCATAACAGAAAAGTAATTTGAGAGGGTACATAATAAGAAAATTATATGAAAGTATACAGTAAAATCTCTTTTACACTTTGGGGACTGTAAACAGCTCTCAAAATAAAATTGCCAAGCTTATGGAAGTCAGTGAAAAATCTATAAAAATTCAAGCTAAGTGAAATATTCCAATTGCCTTATGCAGCTATCTTGGTATCTTGCTGTCAGAAGTTCTTAATGGAGTAACAGCCTCATCATCCACCTATCAGACTTNTATGTGTGTGTGTGTGTGTGTAACCTTTATATATGGTGATGGTTGGAGCAGAGTTCAGTCATGGGAAATAATCCCCCTCCCTTCCACTAACTACAGAAATGGGTCTTTGAGGGAATCATGGGTAGTAAGCGATAAAGACAATGGTGATTTTTTAGACATCCTAAAGACAGAAGGGAAGGACATAGACTGTACTAAGGAATGAAGAACAAGAAATCAGTTTCAGTATCTGGAATGAAGGTAGTGGTAGCATGACAATAGCAGAGTTTATCGTATTAAAGCCAAGTAGAAAATGAAGGGGTAAATTCTAAAAATGTTCATATGTATGTTAATAAATACGAAGAAGCTGCTATGGAAGCTGTATTCAGCTAAGAAGAGACAGCAGCAAAGCATTGTCATCCAGAGAGAGAGGATCAAGTTTCTTCTTTTTGCCTGAATTTGATATTTTTTTTTCTTTCAATGACAGGTAGGATAAGACTTATTATTATCCAGAGGTAAAGACACTGAAGATAAAAGTGTGCCCTGTTTCACGCTTAATAAATTTACTGGCTTTAGTGGAATCAGATTTTACACAGTGTCTTCTAAATGTATGAGAAGGTCTCAAATCAGGGGTTGTTTCTTGTTTGGGGTTTTTGTTGTTACTGTTTTTTTGTTTGGTTTGGTTTAGTTTGGTTTGGATTTTTTTGTTTTAAACCCATGTAGCTAAATGGATTTGAAGTTTAGCAGACAAAACACAAGGAAATTTCATTTAAGTTAGATTTTAATGTAATATGTGGGAGCCCTGTAAACCTTATAACCAATGCATGTTCTGTCTTTGCCCTAGAGGAACACACAGAGTGGACCTTTTCCCCCTTGAATTACAGAGATAAAACTAGCTAAATATCACATCTTGCATCTGCTGTCATGAAATATTTAGCATGTTCCTTGCAGAAGCTCATTTATGGGAAACAAAATAAATGCTATATGAATGGGATGTTTTCACAGTCAGTCTGGTTTTTTAGGTTTTTTTACCTGAAATGTCTTCAAGATCCTTTAAAGATCTTGAAAGAGAATTGAGATTGAATTTTTTGTTTGAATTGTTTGAGGGTTTTTTACCTACTAAAAGACTTACAGGAAGCAAGTTGCCTGATCCTAATGTTCTCATGACTACTGTCACAGGAAAGTGCAAGACAAAAGGATTGGATTGTAAGCTATGGAGTACATGTTATTTCTAAAGTTCAGATTATTCTGCATTTTTTTATGGAGAAGCATTAAGCTCTTACAAGAGTTAGCAAACATAGTGCTTAGAGACATCATACATCCCAGTAATCTTTAATTTAACCTTTGGTAATTAGCTGCTCTCTTTTCACAGCCCAGAGAAACTGAGGCTATTGTCTAATGAAGAAAGTTAGAGATCTTAGAAAAAATTTAAGGGTCCTTGCTTCAGAATGCAGTTTGGAAACAGCTAACTAGTATGGGCTTTTCATATAGTATCTTTAATGTGCAAGTGAATATAAAATATTTGCTTTTATTAACAACCAGTAATAGTTCTTCTATGTAGGATTAAACATTAGTGAATGCATATGCATCTTGAGATTGTGGTTCCCTAATATTTTTGTTTTATTTTGAGTTCCATTTTTTTAAAAATGCATATCCAACTGGAAGCTTTCCATCAGAAAACTCAAATAATATTGCAGTGCTGAAACTCTCTAGAAAAAGTGTAATTCATCTATCTTTTACTATTAGGGCAACAATTTTTTCCAATTTCTGATTTCAGTTTCTTGCATTTGACACTTTTATGCTGATCAAGACCACTGGCAAAACTGTGCAGACTTGCATTGAAATTCCTGGTGGGATTCAGTAAGAAAAGATGAGCACTATGACAATTCAAAATCCATGGAAGCTAAAGGTATTTTTCCAGTCTTCAGAGGCCTTTAGAATAAGAAACGAAGATATATAGCATTTATTTTTCCTTAAAAGACTATGATATCACTCTGAGACTACAAGAGCAGACCTAAGCCACAGCAAGCTGATGTGATTTCATTGATGCTGAAGCTGTTTCTATCAAAGACATAGTTCTACATTCACACTTTCCATATTGCTTGGTGTCACAGAACAAATTTAGTTATTTTGTCTTGGTTGACTAAAAGTTAGTTCCTTGTTTGTCTTTTGCATGTTAATATTTACTAATTTCTTTGTAGCAAATGCATGTGTATAAAGGAAGTGAAGAAAGATCACAACAGGAAGAGGGGGAGGTTTTCTGTAGGGATTTTTTTCCCCCAAGACAAAAGAGAAGGATTTAAAATGTGTAAGTAAAAGCACTCTGGGCCAGAAAGATGAAGGCAAAAGACTGAGAAAGAAATTGTATTTCACTCATGAAAGGACAATCAGACAGCAGTGAGGAAGCAAGAAATGGTGACACTTCACCATCGTTATCACGCCTCCCACCAATGTTAAGTTTTACGTATTTTTCTTTGGGAAAAAAACATGGAATAAACAAAAGCATTCTTGGAATTTATTCAAAAAATGAATGAAGTGCAAGTCCATTAAAACTGCCATAGCTGAAGCATCGTGAATGGAATTCAAACTGTTTCAAGTCTTTTGCAAAGCTTTCACAAAATTTAACAGACTTTAGCAAATTGTACTTCAAACCCATTATTGGTCCTCCCTAACAACAGTATTAATTAAAAAAACAAATTAAACTCACTGTAAAATCTTAATAAATCAGACTGCTATTAAAGTACAAAAGAAATTTCAGCTAAAACTCTACAAGAGCACACCAGTCAGTAATTCAATAGAACACCTTGTTTCCTTGAAGTCATTAACACTGGCTAACATGTAACAAAAAATGCATATCGTAGAATCATCGAATATCTCACACTGGAAGGGAGCTATAAGGATCATCAGGTCTAAATCCAAATATATATGTATATATAAACAATCTGTACATTTAATAAAATACATCATGTCTTAATGCTACAATGAATCAATCCATCTCCATTTCAAAGGTACTTCTCTGAAGTACACATCTGAATTTCACTGATTTATTCTGGTGCATTTGATTCCCTTAGAGACTGCTTGGATTCAGCCTTCAGTTACAAACACAATTGCTCAAATTGCATCTATATCAATATCCTCCTCCACTGGCATACTCCCTGCACTGTTCCCACAGCAAGGAACAGCAACACATATCTTTGCTAACTAATGAAGGATCCATCAAAGATGGATCATCCCTGCCACTTCAGGGTTCAATCAGGTGTTCATTTTATTTAGATAATGGAGAAGAGCATCAAAGTCAGTTTGGTGTGGTGTAGGATGAATTCGCTTAAAAAGTGCCTAGAGCTATAACAAAAGAACTAATTTTGAGATACGTACAGAAATGGTAAAAGTATTCACTTTCAAAGAATTGTTGTTATTTATGTTTAGACTAAAATATTTAACTATTTAAAGACCAACGGGATTTTAAAACTCTACCTGTAATCCTTTAGTTCCCATAGATTTTAATTACGAAAATATATCCAATTAACATTTTATTCACAAAAAACTTTTTGCAACTCAAGTTTTTGGGCACCCCATCCTATTGTAGTGCTCCCAGGGCTGTGGCCAGATCTGGCTTCAGTGGCAGCTTGGGGGAGTGCTGAGATATCAATGTGTAGCAACCAATGCTCAGGATGAGCAAAACGGCTTCTTCCTCAGGTTCTAAAACAGACCCAACTTTTGGTTCCATCTCCAGGCTTCTGAGAAAAATATTCCATTTTTTAAAGTCATTTACAATTACCTCCTTGGTCTTGTGTCTGTTAATAGAATATCAGCTTGCTCTAGATTGACTCACCAAAGAAATATGAAAGCCCAACATGAGAAAACAATTGCATTTCCTTCTGATTAACCAGACCACACTGTGCAGTGTCCAGCTGGCTCTGTGTCAACTGCATGAAGATAGATACCTGGTGCATTGTGGAAAAAAAATTTTACAGGAATTTCAACTAGTAGAGTGAACTCACGCTAAGTGAGTTCTGTACATCGTGTGAAGGCAACATCTCAGACCTAATATTTTGTACCCTAAAACTGAATTATTTTATTAAAACCCCACAATCTCAGAGACCCTTGAAACATAGTCTGATGTTGGAAAAGAAACATTTTTTCTTACAGCCATGTAAAGCACAGGCTAGCACTGAGAACATCCCAAATAAAGCTTGTTACATGAAAGAAGAGAGCTGTTTTGTACACATATACCTTGGGGATCTTTATTTTGTGCCATGGACTGTGATATTGTGTAGACATCCATGAAATTCCCTGTACAAAAACTACACATATCAGAGACTTCCCATTTGTGGACAAGTCCAGGTGTGGATTTAAGTATATAAGCCCTAGTTAGGATTGTGGCTTCTATAATTCACTAGCAACAATGAGGACATTCTGAAGAGTGGTGGAAACAGGCTACGGAAAAGCTACAAAGATTCAATATTTTAGGTTTAGCAATAGGTGGTTTTATAAGTGTTAATGAGTTATTGTTAGCTAGGATATACATGTATTTATTGTAACAGAGGGAGCTTGGAGGAGAGGTGATAGTTAACCCAAAACGGGAACTTCGGTATTTCTGGCTCCTGTGGCTGGGAATACAGACACACAGACTAACAAGTTGTGTTAATGCAGGTGCAAGGATGGATACATCCTTTTGTACATCAAATAAAACATTTTTTTCTGCTTGTTGTGGTCTGGAAATGATTGCAAAATTTATCTGCAAAGCATTCTGATTTGGCGTTCTTGAAAATCTGTATTTACTTCCAATGCTTAGAGTGAATTTGCTTTAAAATTAATTCAGAAAAAAACATATTTTTAGTCCTAGAAAAAGGAAATGTGGCCAAAGGTAGGGTTTCATCAGATATTTTCCTTCACATTCATGTTTTGTCCTGTTTGGCTATTCATTTAGGATTCCCAGGCTTTTTTATTATTTTTTTAATCCTGTATGAGAGCTGCTATCTACAGGCTTTGAATTTATTATCTTAGGCTGCACAAAAGGGCCATAAGATAACCTCCTCCCCTACCCTTCTGTTGCATTTGACAGTGACTTTAAACATTCCAATAGTGGAAAAGATCAGAGCTAGGAGCCAGCTCCTAGCTTTTTAAAAGTGTATATACTAGTATTGCAACAATCCAGAGCTGGGAATGGAAGAGGAAAAGAGAATCGTTGGTGGAGAGGGGAGAGAGGAGAGAGCAAAGAAGGAAACAGGCAGAAACACTCTTTTAGTGTAGTACTACACCTTGGTATATCAACCAAAGTCTAAAATGAAAAAAGGAAAATTCAGAGTGGCTCTAAAATGGGAAGCTATTTCAATCCAAAGAGTGCCTTGGAAGGCATTCCAACATTTCTGGTGTTGACAGTGACTAAGGCAGAACTAGCTGTAAGCTGCCCTATAGCTACATTTGTCCTATATCATATACTTCAGGGTCACCTGTGTCACTAAGAGCACGTGTCTTAGCCAAACAGTGCACCCTGTTCTTCAACTTACTGCACACAGTTTTTATTTCTCTCTCTGCAAATGAGAGAGATGGTTATGGAAGAAGAAAATTGTTCAGCAGTGGCGAAGGTCAGGAGCTGAACATATTTGTTTAATAAACCATCTCAGTACCAATTCTTTAATCCTCTGAGAGAGGAATAAAGCAGAAGTGCTAGTCAAGTTCAGTCTATTTCATTATTAATTTGCCTTTTTTCTTCTCTATTAACTCATATACTATAACACTTTCCATTTCTATGCAACTGCCTCGGGCAAAGCCAGGGCCCGGCCTTAAGCAAGAATCATGTGCTTGTCTTACAGGGGCTCTGCAACGAGGTCATGGAGCCTGCAGCTGAAAAGAACAACTGAACCTTCCCCCTCACCTTCACCCCTGCTACCCCAAAAAACCTTATGGGAAATTCAGCACAGCAATACCTGTAGCATTAAATCCATTTCCCATTTCACACTTGGGAGCTGCTTACTAACGTGTTTGCAGGTGGATGAAAAATCTCCCTGACTGGAGATGAGTAGCATGGCTTTAGCATAATACAGTATAATCCACAGATTTTTTGCAAGTGCAACAGGTTGTGCAAGGCACAACACCTGCTGATATCTACTCTGAGCAGTCTGAGTGTAACTGTTGGGAGATAACCACGAATAAAAAAAACCCCCCACTTTTAGGCAAGAGGATTGCAGATGTCAAATTTGTTCTTCAGTCCACAGAGCAGACTTATGTACATGATAACCCTCCAAGGATTCCACATATACAGTGTGTACCTAAATCTAACCTGAGAAATCAGTAACATGCCTCCATTAAAGCGTAGATTAAAACTGACAGCAAAGTTGGAGAGGCACTATATAAATAGTTAACAGCAAAATAACACATTGATCGGGTCTGTCTAGTACAACTGCCAGCATATGTCAGCTAAGATGATCTGAAACTGTACTAGAATGCTTTTTTCTGATAACAGAGGCCTGGCAGAAAATAAGGCAGCAAAAGTTTCCCGGGTGTTCATGGGGGCTTTTGGTGTGGTTATTTGGTGAGGGGCTTGGTTTGAGGCGATAAGGGCTCCTAATGCCAATGAAGCAGCTTCTGGGGATAACATTTCTCCTCCACTGATTTCTGGTGCATATCTTGGGAAGTCTTCCCAAGTAGCCTTTTTTCTACAGCAGCTGGCTGGTCTATCTACCTCCAAGTTCAGCCTCAAGCCTCAGGACACTCCCCCAGGTGACTTTTCTTAGCTTCACTGGTTTCAAGACTCTTATAATAGGTTTTCTCTTGTGAAGAATTCCATGCAACATTGGAAAGAAAAGAAAGCCCACCTTTAATGACATATTCTTTAGCTAACTTCTGGGCAGCAGAAACCCTTGCTACAACTGGAGTCATAGACTGTGGAAGGTGAAAAGGAGAGCTCTTATCCACCCAGCATTTCATTTACAGCTCAGAGACAGCATTTAGGTGGTGTGTGATGTGTGGTACTCACTGTCCAAATCCTTCTCCTCAGCTCATGCACCTTGAAAGTGCTGGTGTCTCATTCATCAAAAAATCTGCAGAGACAGACACACTATACATGAAAAAGGAGGTGCTGTCACTGACAATACCCTAATAATGGCTGTTCACTCCACACATGGATGGATGTCAGACTCAGGAACACCTGTCCTCTCCCTGCAGGGAAAAAACTGAGCCACCATGTTAGCACTAGTACACAAAGTATCTTGCAGCACGTCAACATAAAATATTTCCAAAGTTAATATGAATTATGATTAATTACCCTTTCATAATAAGCTGATTCTGCTTTTTCCCTAGGTATATTATAAATTTAAACCAAAGACCATGCTACAGGCTAAAATGGATTCAAAAGCTAAAATTACAAATTTTTGTTCAAGAAGCCTGAGATAAATTCTTAAAACCACACTCGTGTTTATACTAATGAATTAAATTTAGAATATTATTATTATTATTATTATCCAATGTTTCTACTCACTTACTGCTTTTGTTCTCTGATTTCTAAGTAATCATTACACCTATTGGTCACTTTAAATATTTTCAAGAAGTTGAATTTCACCCTATTGTCTTTATAAACTTATTTCTCATTAGTACATTGGCTGCAGTCACGTAGAAGTAAAGTAAAAGGCATAAATCTTTCTAAAACTAATCTTAGAATAAAAAGTCTGTCCTGGGGACTGTTGGAAGCTGGGTTTTATACCTGGTTAGAAAAGATGCAATGGCCTTTTGACACAAAAAAAAACTCTCATTAAAACTCAGACATTAGTGAAATCTCTTGATCAGGATTGAATTCTATTTCATTGTGGTGTGATTAATGTATGAAAAAAGAAGCAGTAGTTGAGCAAACGGGCCAAGGGTTATCCATTTATGGACAATAGTATCTGTTCAATCAAGAGACCTCATAGAACAGCTTTTTGTTCTGATTAAGATATATGCCCAATTAAAGGTTTCAAACCAGTTCCCACTCAAATCAAAGGGATCTTTCTTCACCATCTTCGAGGGTAGTTGATTAAGCCTGCAGAGAGGACATTCCCTCATATATGAAAGTTTTCCCATATCACTTGGTTTTCCTTGAGGTAAATTACTAGTTTAAAAACAGGAGACGGAGGACTCTGACACAATACATTGCCTCAAAGGTTTCTGAGGAAGGAAATTTACAAAAAGATAGAGGTCAGGAGTTATTTCTAATAATTTCTGCAAAAGAGTAATTTCTTTAAATCTGTACTTAGCTATGAATCACTCATAAGGCATATATACATTTAAACATCCACTGAATAACTGGAAGATTAACCCTTATCTATGTTTGAGAGTATGTTTAAATAAATAAATGATGTGGGCTGACAAAGTTTTCTTTGGTTGTTTGGGGGTTGTTTTGGTTTGGTTTTTTTCCCTAGAAGTACTGGTGAAGTGAAGTACCACTGGAGAACTATCACACTAAAATCCCCCTTGTTAATGCCTGTAAGAATGCTTGAAAAATAGTTAATTTTAAGGAATTTTGGAAAAGTTTTGGAAGGGTAGTAAAGCAGTTTATCTTAACAGACTTACATTAACAGAGGCATTAATAGAAAATAAAGCTAGTACCAATAGCTCTTTTGCATTGCATAGCCTATATCTGCAACCTATTTACAGATGTCACAATGAACTGGGATTGTTTTCACAATTAAGTAGCACTGTGGCCTTTTAAAACTTTTTTTTTTCTTGATGATGTGTGTTTTCTTGATTAACATGTAAGTCAAATGGATGAAGTGAAATTCGAATAAGTTCAAGCATTAACAAACGTTTTGCATAAATATTTTGAAGTAGTAATGGTAAGAGTTGCACACTAGAATTAAGATCCATCCATACATTGATTGTTACAAGATTGTGAATAATGTAAGACTAAGGACTGGGTCTAACCTTAAAAATTACTTAAAATTATACCATTTAATAAAGCTGAGTCTTTCTGCTTAGTTGGTTTAATTCTGGTGTGTAGACCCATCCTCTTCAAAAATATGCAAGTCTTTCAATATTTAAAGGTGCCTTTTTTCCTCAAAATGAGTGTTTAAATTGTGAAGCAGTTAAAGGACAAACTTGTTCATTTAAGAACCAAACTAACTAGGGTACTAGAAAACTCATAAGATAAAAGGAAAAGAGTTTTTCCCAGGTAACAAAAGATCAGAAAAGAGGACATTACTTCAGATTATTCCAGGAGAGGGTTAGATTGGATATTAGGAAAAAATTATTTGCTGTAATTGTTGTCAAGCATTGGACCAGGCTGCTCAGGCAGGTGCTGAAGTACCTTGGTGAGGTGTTTTAAGATGTTTAGATGTGGTGTTTAGGTATCGGCAATGAAGAGAGATGGAGAGACTGATCGTGGTCAGAATCTGAATTTATAGTGAACTACACATGTTTCTATGCTATTCTAGGAAGGTTAATAATTCTTTACTACAATGATTGGGTTAATAATCACATAAGAAAACTTATACATTTTACAACATTTCTTGCTTGCAGAAGTTGATGTGATTTTCCTTTCCGGTAAAGCCTTGATTCAATCTTCATCTATCTTGATTCAATCTTCACAGTTCTGTTTGCTCCTGCCAAGGCATGCTGTCTACTAAGTCTCTTATGCTAATAAGTCTGAGAGTGCTATCTGTCCTTTGTACCCCAACATCTGTCCTTTGTACCCCAACCACATGGCTAAGTGGTGGACCTGGCAG
>VZTR01006162.1:3232-20459 GCA_013400775.1 Chaetops frenatus | reverse complement strand
GGTGGACCTGGCAGGGCTATGTTAACATGATCTTAAAGGCTTTTTCCAACATAAATAATTTTATGATTATTTTATTTTTGTCAGAACACTATATATGCTGCCAGTACATCCACTGCTACACCTACACTATGTGCCTCCAACAAGTTTCTAGATCCCAAGAGGGTTTACAAGGAATGAAGAATCTAACTATTAGGACCATGTAGATCTGGACATACATAAAAAAAGGGACATCTTAGGCAATTTTCAGATTTGAAGTGAAGAACTAGTGGCATTTAGAGGCTTTCAGTGTAAAGCAGTTAATGAGTGAGAGAAATTCAGGCTTTGATTTGGACTTTGGATATAAAGTCCACTTAAATCCTTTTCTGGATTTGGCCTGTAATTGCTAATGCCACAACTCTCTGTGTATGTTTTTCTCTAACTGATCTTTTCTTAATTCAGACCATACCCAGTTTTTGAGTGAGTATTAAATGGCATAATGTTAATGTATCCCACTATTGTTCATGCTCATGTTTTTTGAATGGAGAATTAATTTGAACACTGAATATCTTAAAGAATGCCAGGGAAATCTTGCATAATGGCAGCTTCAAGAGAATTAGTGGGTTATAGTGAAAAGAAATATTCCTGGCATCTCACAATTTGATCCCCTTGGCTAAGCCCTGTTTGCTTTTAATAATTTCTTAGAAAATGTAAATCTTTCACTTGTCTGAAAAAATACTCAGAAATCACTAGAAATCTTTAGTTAATATAGCACATTTACATTCCTACAATATTCATGCTTACTTTACTAATTTTGTCCACCCAATATTCCTATCAGAATGAATCCCCAAAAAAGCTTCATTCCAGTTGCATGTATTGTTAGAGTGTCTATGGAAATATCAGCCCAACATTTTTTGAGTGCACAGTGCTGCAATAAGAGAAAAACAGAATGCAATCCCCATCTAGAAGACTGCTATCTAGATAAAACAGAAAAACAAACAAAATCCTACAGTACTTTAATACAGACAGATCACCACAAAAACAGTAACACTTTTTTCTTGTTTCTGGAAATGCAGATTTTTTTCCCTAGTTTTTTGTCTCTTTCTGAGTGTATCCTTTAAAATATCAGGTCTGATTATCCTTACCTGCCTGAAGTGAACATTTTCAATCCTCTGTTCTCACTTCAGAAACAAACAGCCAAACAGTGACCAAGTATTACTGTCATGCATTTGGCAAATTGAGATAAATAGCATTCTTGAGTTCTACTTTTTCAATATTTTAAAATACTGTATTAAAGTAAAAGAATAAACAACACACTCTTGTGTCTAGGTCTGCCTTGTTTGCTTCATGTTAGGCTATGTCAGAGATGTCTGAGTTAAAAGAAGAAAATAGATGCAACTGACCTTCTCTGAGCAAGAATAACTTCATCTCTGTTAGCTTCCCAAAATATCTGTCATCTTCTCAGGGATCTGGGTCAGCACTTCAATCATAGACTAGAATTGCAGAATCATTAAAGCTGGAAAACACCTCCAAGATCATCAAGTCAAATGTGACTGAATACCACCATGCCCACTATACCATATCACGAAGTGTCACATCTACTCTTTCAGGGAATAAATTTTTCCTAATATCTGACCTGAACCCTTCATGCCTCAGCTTCAGGCCATTTCTCCTGTTCTATTGCTTGTTGCCTGGGAGAAGAGGTCAATCCCCATCTTACTACAACGTTGTTTGGGGTAATTGTAGAGAGTGATAAGGTCTCCCCTGAGCTTTGTCTTCTCCAGGCTAAAAATTTCGAACTCACTTAGCCACTCTTCATAGGACTTTTGCTCAAAAAATGTCCCATACTAATTGTATAAGGCCTGGGTGAAAATTCTTCTGAATAAAGCATCATCATCAATCAGTCAAAGGTTCACCTGACCTAGGGGCTGTTTATATTACTTGTTCAGGTCAGAGGTTGGTGTAGTAAGCCTTCTGATTGTCAGCTGGTTTTTATATTCAGACAAATTTTAGGTACAAGGCAGTAGGAGCTGGATTATTGCAGAGGTGCTGTTTGCTAACATCTACACAGGGAAATGGTTACCTGTGCTGTGGAATCACTTACACTCTATTCTTGTCCACAGTGGTGAGTTGGAACCACCCATGTCTATAAGTAATTACATCTTAAGCTCCCCTGCTTGCCTTTGCTTTAGAAGAAATTAATATCAGTGGCCTCAATGTGGAAGTGGTGAACAGCAGAAATACCTTTCAGCTGGTGGAAGTTGTGAGATTAATATGTTCATTGCTTGTGCCATTTCAGCCCACCACCAGAGCATCCTAACATCCTGTGGTGCTTTGCCTCAACTTCCCATGCATCAGGTAATATGGCTTAATAACCAGGTTTTGGTAAAACTTTGGAGACAAGGGTGAATAGTTATCCAAGTTTAGTGAACAAGAATTTTACTTTGGCTTCATGGTCCTCAAACAGTTCTCCCAGATAATGTACAGCTAGTCCTTCACTGTTTCGTTGGGTTTAGATTGAAACAACGGTTCCTTCTACTCACAGAAAGTCTTGTCATGCTAGATGCAACAGTGAATACAATGAAATACTCTTCCTTACAAGCGATGAAATAAAAATAATTAGAGAAAATGACCCTGACAGTACCCTCAGGGAAGGAAGGAAAGAGGGAACACAGTATGGAAGAACCAAAGTGGAAATATGAAGAATCTGGTGTGCCTGACCCCACAGCGGAACCCTGGGAGGGGTTCCACCTAGAGGATATTATTGCCCATTGATTTATCCCTGCCCAGGAGAGAGCGACAGCCTTGTCTCTGTGTTCTCCCTATATGGGTCTGTTTGGAGTTCTGTTACCCCATTGGTGCTCAGCTCGTTGGCCGTCCCTTCCCCCTGTTTCCCTCGCACTTTCCAGTTTGTTCTCTGCCCCCTGTATCCCAGTTGGCTTGTGCTCCTGTCTCTATCCCGGCTACACCCTTCTCCCGGCACTCGTTGGTTCAAGCCCCTAAATCTTTCCTCTGCTACCCCTGTGTTAAAACCCTGTGTAAGACCCTCAGAAGCTCACTTCTTGTTATGGAACCTTTCAGATTGTAGGCTAAATTAACCTCATCTGAGAATCTTCAGGCAAGGGCTCCTCCTGCCTTCGTCTCGTCGCTAGCCTAACACCCTGCTGTGTGTGTCCTGAGTCTGTGCTCACTCGCCCGCCAAGCGAAGTGGCTCCAATTCTCGGAGAGCTTGCAGGAGGGTGGCGCGTAGCTAGCTCGAGCTCACAGCGCCACAGAAATAGAGCTAATGAGTGGAGAGAAGCCTTCATTTTCACATTTCCAAGGATTTAAATACTTATTCTCCTTTCCCTGAGGTTAATCTCTAAGGTTATTCTCTCATGTCAGTCTAAAAGCTGCTGATGTTCAGACCAAAAACCATTCCAGACTCAACTACTACATGACATTTTGGGTACTCTATGACATATATATCACATGCATCATTCATCTTGACTTTGCCAGCATTTTATTTACTGCTCTTGCCTCCTTCTTATTTGAACAGGACGTCACTATTTTATTTGCCATCTGTGAGCTCCATATGGTCATAGCTAATGAAAGCAAGTAGTCTAAAAAAGATGACACCATTAAATAACCTTTATTTGATTAAAAACACAGTCTACTTCTTTTAGACTATACTTGCCGTCGCTAAATGTCAAGATAGATAGTCTTGTATTTTCTGTAGACCACAGTGTTTGGAACAGCTGAAAAAAAATATTGGCTGTCATATTACAACTGCAGTGAAAATTCCTAAAACTCTCCAAAATTAAAGTTCTGCTGAATCTTTCTCACTCAGATAAGACACAGTCATATTAGCAGCTTTTCCTGAATCTCCAGTTCCATCAGAAAGAAAAAGGAAGCTGAAATAGGCCATCACATTTTTTGTCCTCTAGTCTTAGCCACTTGGGCACTTCAATCCACAGGGCTTATCTCTGATGCTGTGATCTCATTTATGAACCCACTTATCTTGTTGGGAAGAACAGCCTGGGAATCCCCTGGTGTGCTGTCGAGCACCACAAACACCACTGTGTTTCTGAGCACTTCAGAAGACTGAGCAATGCCAGTATCAGCTACATCTGCCGCTCACTCGTCTGTCTCATCAATGTCTTTTGCACTTAGTCAATAAAATATTCTCAGGCTTAAATCTGTAGCAATGAGGCCTCTCAGACCCACCATCTCTGCCTTCCCGAGGGGAAGTCTTAGCAACCAGGGTAGCACCTGCAGTGTCCCAGCAGAATTCTCTGAGGAAGATATTTTTTCTAAAAAACTTGTGAGAGAAGAGGCCAGGATTTGTACATGATATTTTATACTTTAAGATAGAATTAAGGCTGCCTTACATCTGTGAAACCCCATTAAATCTCTGGCAGTCATAGTCAGGACCTTTTAAGCCTGTGGGTTTCCAAGTTCGATTTTTATAAATGAAGTTGAAATTGATGCCAGTTTTATGTGACTACAGAACTGCTACTGTACACATGAATAGGGGTTTTAATGATTAGTTGAAATCCCTATGGTGTTGAATGAGGTTTTAAATATTGTTTTAAAATACATTAAATGAAAGTAATTAAATAATGTCTTGCTTTTACAGTGCAACTAAAAGAGCTATGTAATTAGAATGAGGGGTAATATACAATATTTACTTGTGGCCCTGGTGTTCTTTATAACAAAGTGTGAGTAATTAGTGGCATGATGACTGAGTACTTATTACTTAGTATGAAGTTTTTGTTCCGTTACACAAAACATCAATCACTGTTTCCCCATGACAGCTGTTAGGACAGTGTCTCTTTTTCTCTTTTCCTGTGACTCTGTTTACAGATTTCTAGAGTTACCTCAAATTTTGTTTAAGATTTTTATTGTCTGTCTTGGTTGTTTTGACAAGTAAGGCCCCATTGTCATCTAAATAATGTAGCACAAATTACTACCAAAAAGGAGATTTAATTTTTCTTCTGATAAAACTTCTTATATTGAAAGGCATGCTGGAAGGCATGTCTGGTTTAACAATTTTGTAGCATAACTCTCCACCTATCAAGTTTTTATGTCTATTTATTACAGCCTTTTTGTATCATCTGGGAAGCTCTTTTGCAAAATTTTGTTTATATGTTCTTTCCATAGTTTTCTCTGCTCTTCAAGAATTGAGCCCATGGGAAAACATCACCTGAGATAGCCAGGTCTGAGCTTCTCAAAGGTTTTGGAATGCAAAAGGAGAGTGTTACTTTGGTGTTTAATTAGGAGCCAATACTGGGGAAATATTTTCCCATCACATTTTTGTTTGCAAATATTCTGTTACTCACCTCAATACTGCCTCAAGTTTGTCTTGTATCCATGTTTAGTCTGAATTCTATTACAATGAGAGCAGGTACTCATAAATGTCTAGGTTTTGTGACTGTCTGACATTGTGGTCCTTCATTTTCTGGCTGGTGAAAAGGCTGAAAAGGCTTTCTTCTTGTTATATATTTCCCTATTTTAGATGTGTTAGGGAACAGGCCAGGTAGTTTTAGTAACTGAATAGCTGTCATTCTAATGGTAATGGGATGGTATTAATTGTCTCTTTAAAGGCTGAGCACTACTCAGCATTTCCTGACTACATCTGACAGCTGTTCTGTGTTCAAGGCCTGATATCACCCAGGCCTTGAGGACTAATGTGGTATTTAGGGTGAACATGAAAAATGACAGCCTCTTCTCAGCAAAACCAACATGTAAGGTCATAGCACCTCCTAGCTAGCCAGCCACTCCACGACATCCCACAGATCCTGCTATCAGTTTTCTGTCAGGTTTTTTTAACAGTCAGGCTGAGATCCACCAGCATTCTTTTACATCACACACTAGTAAAGGATGGGCCACAATTATATGATTAACAAAGAAAAAGTCTTTCTCAGCTGCCACAAGCAATGACCTGCCATGATAACTCGTAAGTTGCAACGGCCCATGTTCCTCTTCAGTGACTGGGTGTCATATTTGTGAGTGGAGAGGATGACAGAGGTAATTGTAGTCTGGACTGACCTGACCATGGCAGGGAACCCAGCCATGTGCTAAACATGAACAGCAGCAAAAAGGCTTTTCTAAGATGAGCAGACTTCACAGTCTCACAGCATGGCAACCTCTTTCTAACACCCAAGAAAGACAAGGGGAAAGAACCTTTTGTATAGATACAAACAGACCAAATACAGGAAAAGCCCTATGCCTTTTTCTTCCCTTCTGCTGAAGAAGCAGAAGAAAACTGATTAACATAAGGAATGTAGTGGTTGTTAGATAACACACTCAGTCTGAGCTCTGCAAATCTTTTTTTTTTAATATTTTTCAATTTGCTCTTATTGTTTGCATGTTTTTATTGTACATTTAAGGAGCAGTGAGAGACAACCTTCTTGTACAAGAAGTCATTTTCATGAGAAAATTGAGACACGTAAATATTACTGGTTTGAGGCATAAAATCAATCCTGAAAATATGCTGATTTGCACTTGCTAGCTTGTTTGAGCTGGGCAAATAAGTAAGGAACTTTCTCTGACAAACGCTTGTGCTCAGATTGACTCACAGAGTCAATTTCATTGACTTAAGGCTAACTTTGCTGAATGCCATGAATTCTTATTGAATAAACATAGGTTTAAAGTATATGGAATACATTATATATAAGATGAGGGCAGAATAGACCCAGGGAGAACATGAGATGTGAAATTAGAAAAGGGAAATATTAAAAAAAGGAAAAGGGAATAAGGAATAGGGCAAAATTAGTTTCACCCAAGTTGGGTCATACAAAAGCTGGATATGTAGCCTGTGTTAATTGTACAGATTTTCTCCATAGTCATGAAGAGGAAGTGATGACTCCACAGAGATATTAATTTCAGAAATCTTGGAAAATTATTTCAGGAATGAATGAATCACCCTTTGGGGCATCTGTGTCTCTCCACTGAGTTTAAAGGGAGTATAGAGAATGGTTGGGAAATTTCACCTGTGAAATAAATGCATTCATTTGAAAGAAAAAATTCAACTATGGAGCACAAAAGAACATACCACCATCCTAAAGACAAAGCAATTACAATTTGGGCAGATTTCTTGTTTTCTTTTAGATGCTTTATTGAGCTTTGAGGTATAAAAGACCTGAAAGTCTTTTTTGTAGAGTAAGACTATAGAGTTCTGTCTCTAGCTTCACTCATTTTTCATCAAATGAACCTAGGTGATTCAAAGTACCCAAATGCCCATATAGAGAAAATAAACCAGATGTTATGTGTCAGAAGTATCTTTCATGCAATCATCAACATTTGCATTATCACCACTTGATTCACAGTGGGGGTATCCCATAAGACTGGTAAGTCCTTCAATGTGGGCTATAACCACAGAAAAGCTGAAGGATCTAAGCTAGAATTTTGATCCCACACAATCTTGCTTTACAATCTTTAAACCTCCACCCCATTATGGACATATTTTCTGTTTGATTTCTAACAGCTTGCTCCATATTACTCTGCAGAATTATTCCCCTCTGAAACATCAGGTGCATCACTCATTGCCAAGAGACATCTATAAATACATGCCAAAAAGCTGTCTGACCACTTGCTTATTAGGTGCTCCAATGTCAAACTTCCAAGTATCTGGACACCAGCCTGGTTTCAAAGACTCAGAGGAGGAAGCTTAAGAGGCATTCATTCAGTAAGGAGACACCTTTAACTAGCCTCTAAGAAAGGACATGAGATTAGGTGTAGGAGAGTATGTGGTTGGACAGGATAATGGCCAAAGAGGCCAGAGACAGGACACAGGAGAAAGCAAAATGTTCTGCCTGAGACCTGTGATCATAAGGTCACACTGGGAAGAAGTGTGATCAGTGGGCTCAGGAGTAGAAGACAACCCTACAACTGTCTTGCCCAGCCACCTGCACTTCAGCTCTCTGGCCCTCACAAGTGAGGGATTCCCAATGAGGACAGCATGCCTTCCCTTGGGACTTCCTCCAAGAGATCCTCTCTACTGATTGTGTAGCTAACATTGCTCACTTGTTTTAAGGTATGTTCAAGTGCCACCAGAGCATCTTGGCTCTGTTGCTTCCAGCATCTGAGCTCTTGATTGGCAGGAAGTGGGATCCTGTGTCTGTTCCTTTGTCAGATTGAGGAGCTTAAACCTTGGTCTCTCATCCCCACTGCCCTGGGAAGATACTTATAGCTTAGAAATAGTGCAGGAATCCTTTTCCCCTTCTGTTCAAGTTTCAAAATTGCCCGGGGGAAAATAAATCAATAATTCTATAATCAGAAACAGAGACAACAAATACAGTCAGCTGAAAAAGGACAGTTATCTGCCTTAGAACTGTGAGCTTTATTTGACTGAGAAAAAGAAATCAAACACATATTTGCAATATCTTGAAACAGTTGGTGACTGTCTCACACAGTTTCTGCCTGGGTGAATGTCCTGATTCCTAGCTGGGGAATCCAGAGTTTTCTTCTGCTTTTTCTTTCCAAGCCTTGAATTTCTGAAATGAATTCTTAACAGTTCAGTAATCTCTACCTAATTCTAGGACAAAGCCTAAAATAGATATGAATGTTTTGTCAGACATGACTTCTTTTGCAACCCAAAAATCTCATCTGTGAGTGGTTCAAGAAACTGATGTTTGTTCCAGATGTCCAGCAGCATGCTGCTTCTGTTCTTCAGGAACAGTACAGCCCTCCAGCAACAGCAGTGCCAGCGCTCAGTGGGGAGTGCTGGACCTGTGTAACAGCAGAGAATGTTAGAGTTCACTCTGGGATAGAAACACATTAGACCCAATGTTGGTTTTTTTTAAGGCACTGGGTTTATAGATCATGTGTCGTAGATATTCTGGCCACGTGCAATAAATACGAGGTTGCCTGGAAGAATGTAACTTACTGAGCACTTCATAAGTGTCCAAAATGTCCTGTACTGATCCTTGGCACGAAGGTCTTACTCCATGCCAGAATAGGAAATGAGAGTTTATTTTGGTTTCTCTCATCAAGGTACAAAATTCTCCCCATGAGGCAAATGGCACAGACCACAGATCTGTCTGCCCCAACTTTGCAAAGCATTGCACTGTATAATCTCTATGCAACCCAGTCCTTTTGAAGATTTGGTCCCAGCTGTCAGTTCTTGTTTGCTAAATAGTGATATTCTTTACCTTGTGCTTGCACTAATAACTGTGCAGCATGAGTGTAAAATTTGTTTTTTATCTGATAAACCTTTGCATTAATTTTAGTCTGATATACACAGGTGATGAATGCTCAAATCACTGGTCACTGAACCTCAGTCTGCTTTTAGCTGCCCCTGAATAGCAGCATTTAATTTAATGGATTGGTTTGTGACAGTCAAGATTAGTTTCCTAGAAAAAGCAGCTTTTCTATTCCACATGAACTCTGGGAATAGTACCATGAAGCCGTGCCATCACTACCAACGATAAAAAAAAAGGAAAAGCAAAATTTCTCAGAAGTGTGATTGAAAAGCAGTTCATATTACCTCTGGTCACTTAAGGATCTTTTATCAACCTCCAAATTCCCAACTTCAATTTTTTTTTGGTTTTGAGAAGTTTGTAACTTTAGAAGAAATCTTACTACAAGTCATTTTCCTTCTCACTGGTTCATCAGCATCAAAGATGCTGACACTTCCTCTGACTTGACACATTCTCCATCTACCTCTTTTATAAATGCCAGTAAGATTAATTTAGCAACAATTTTTGTACTTCCACAGAAGACAGCAACTTGAGAACAAGAGGGTATGACTGGTGACTCTGTAGTCATGATATCTACTTACTTCCCCAAGGCAAATTAACCAAGTTGATTCCTCATATCCACTGGACCAGGTTGTTATGTTTGAACAGATCTCCAAACATGCATATCAATCTGGCTTCTTAGCTCAGTTAAGACCCTCTTCAAAAGTTACTGAAATATGAAAGTATACTTTTTAAAGAAAGGAACGTAGAAAGTTCAGTACTTGAAAATGCTGTGCCATATCTGTCATATCCACATAGATACCTTGGTTATCCTACAGAACCTAAAATGTCATGAGACATGTACATTCATTTGCCATGATGGCTCAACACGTGTCCAGGTTGGTTGTCTGAGATAGTTACCATTCATAACAAGTAGAGGCAGATAGATAACCATGCTCTACTGGAAAATGAGCCTCTCTTAGTGGGCCTCTGCTTCTTGCCATTGACTGGAAAGAGAATATATCATGGGCAGGTCAAGACTTCCTGATGCCTATCTTAGGACAAATTAATCCAATTTCAAATCTTAGATCAGCCCCATGGCTATTTGAGTTAAAACCTTGTTTGTGTGTAACACAACAGGAATAATAACATCTGAGTTACCTGCCTGTCAGAAATTCACAATGTATCTTATCTTGACATTTCTATGTAGATTCTGCTCCTCCATGCAGTGGTCCAAATACAAGTACAGTTAGTGAAAATAGTGTAAGTCTCAAAAAATATTTAAATTCCTAACTAATGCAATCTGCACAATGCAATACAGAGGATTATTTTCAGAACAGTCCATCTGTTTCATGGCTTCTTACTTAACGAGAGTGAAATTAAACAGTTTGCAATAATTTACTAGACAATCAAATTCTTTCAAAAATCCCTTTAGGGATTGAAAACTGGAAACTTTTCTTTTTTAATATGTGGATATTATTAACATTTTAATAGACACCGTATTGAGGTGATCAGGGGAAAATCCAGGCCCAGGTTGTGCCCTGAGCCAGAGAAAGAGCTTTCCATACCAAGACCACCACAGATCAGGCAAAGCACATTTGAGACAGTGCTGATATCTCTGACTTACTTCTTCTTGAGCTTTAAACCTCACACACTTTACTATAATCAATTAGTTCCATTTCATTCACAGTATTATAGGCAAAGAGAAAGTGTTAATGAGATGGTGTAGTTAAGATCAGGTAGATTTTGTGTAAAATGTGCATTGCTTGTCACAGTGGGATTACATCTTTATAAAGGATTTGTGTTCCTGAAGCACATACAGAAAAGGAATGGTATACTTCTGAAATTAAGAACAGTGAAGCTAACCAGAAATCTACCCAGGAGAAAAGGATACTGATTGTTTGAATGAAAGTATCAGGAATCAGCTCTATCAAGGGAATTCTGATGCTATAAAACTGCTCAGGTAGAGGTTTGGGTTGGCACTTTTGTGCTTAACTGAGAGCACTGGCTATTAAGGTTTGTGCAAAGCTCATTTTAGAAGTTAGGGAACTGATGGACAGTTTGTAGAATATTCAGCTATACATAGACTAGAATGAAAGGTCAATAGGTTTTGACCTGCTCTGTGCTTCCTTGGCCATATGTTCCTATATTATAAGAGAAAGTATATAATATTTTGACTTGGTGCAATCTAAAACTTAATAAATAAATTTATGACACTCATTTCAATTGTTTACAGTCAATCTTTACTGGGCTTTGTCTGAGGCATCTGTCCCCAAGTCTTACTGTCAAAGATGCCACTACATTCAGAAATTTTACTTATCACCAATCAATTTGCTCTCAAAAATGAAATCACATGTTGTGGTTTTTCTACCTTGCAAAAAACACAGACATATGAAGATTCAGTTCATCTCATTCTGAAATTTGAGATAGATACAGATGAATGCAAAGATCTGTGTTGCAGAAGTGTAACAAGTAACCTGTCATGAACTGTGGTGTCTGCCAGGATGCATAGTCCTAGGCAATTACAGTAGTAAAATAAAACATTTTACCTTAAACTTCCCTGTGAGAATGTAAAGTGATCTCCCTGCATCTCAAGACCTGACATGTAAGGTGTTTGGGATGTGTTAGATTCAGTTCAGAAGGACACATCCTCTTATGCCCCTGAGAATACCAAGTACATGACCACAGCTGGAAATCTGGGCCAGGCGCTTTCACTGCCACGTCTTTTATTTCCTTGGTTCATTAGTTTGTATAAAACTACTAAGCAATATTAATTAGGCTAAAAAAAAAAAAAAAAAAAGAAAGAAAAAGAGAAAGAGTAAAGAAAGATTAGGAGGGTGCACTGCATCTTGTAACATCATGATCGGTTAACTGTGAAATTACTGCTTATCACCACTATACATTTTCTATTACCCTATGGACGTTTTCAAACTCAGTATGTTGGCCAGACTCCAAATCCTGTTCCAAAGTGTGTATTTTACACTGGATATAAAAGGATTATATTTCTCCTTTAAGGGGTACATTCTGCACATGATTAATTGCCACAGGGATGTGATACTGACCTAGTCAGAGAACTGTATAAAATACAGTTCTAAAAGAACCAAGATTGGGAAGTTACTTCATTGAAATTCCAGTAATTCATTAAAACCAAGATCCAGGGGTTTATGTATTTTTTGCAATCACATCAGTCATGATAAAACTGTGATAATTGATAACAACACAGATGACATACACACACACAGCTTGTTGACTGGTACAGCACAACTAAGCCAATATTTCAGCACAGCATCTTAAGAACATAGTGGTTATTCTACAGTAAACATTTCAGAGAAATGAGATCGCTGGATTTGAAAAACAGATATCTATACACTTTTTAAAAGCCATCTTATTTTAATAGCAGGGATTGTAATAGCACATTTAGTTTATATAGCTGTATTTTTAATTTTTGAAATACTTTTAGGGCTGTGCTATTTATATGAACTATAAAGATATCATGATGTTTCATTATAGGAATTAGCATAACAATACTGAAAAATAAAAGATCAAACAGCATCTCAAATTTGTCTGTAAAATGTCTTCAAATTCCTTCAAACAACTAATTTATTAAACAATATATCAGAGCCTAGATCTTATAACAAAAGGTACCTGTCTACAGGTGAGAACAAAGATGTATAGGAACAGCACCTCTAACTAAAGAATATTAATTTAAGAATGAGATATTGTTCTTGCTGGTCTTCATTTTTGATCCAACTCCTACTGAAGCTGATGAAAGGATTTCCAATTACTTCAGTGAAAAATGGGTCAGTAAGGAGTTGGCTTTTGTATGTGGATGTTAATGAGTTTGTTAATTGGGTTATGAAGTTTATATGTTAATGAGGATGCAGATAAGCATTGTTGTTTAAGGGTGGGATTAATGTATTAGGGATTGATCACAGAAATTTCTGGAGTTGGCTAAAAGGGGGAGGAACTGGTGTCAATTACAATTAACATAAGGGGAGAGAGCGTAAGACCCCATTGGACCATTGGGAAGCAAACAGAAGAGTCCTGGATACAGACAAGCCAAGCAGAACAACATAAGGGGGTGGGGTCAAGGGAGGAGCTATACTCAGCTCCAGGGTATAAAATGTATCTCCCCAGTGTTGTGGGTGTGCCTCTGGCCATACCTGACCTGTGGCTAAGCACCCAGAGCTTTTCCTTTGCCTTGTAGCTTGGCAGATTGCCATCTTTTGGTATCTAATTGTTCACAGTTACTTTGGTTAATAAATTACCCTGTTTTAAAATTTTTAATTGGCATCTGTTCATTTCACTTTTCATAAAAAGAATTGTTGCATGTAAGTGACAAACAGATATCAAAGAAACGTAAGCTTCTAACCAAATATCAGAGTTTGGTGATATTAGTCAGGATTTACAAGCTTGCTCTGTTAAGTCCCCAGACAGTCTCATCAGGGTGAAACAGACAGTTGAGATGCAAAGCACGAATCATTGCTGTTCTCTGGTACAGCTCATAGGTGTGAATAGGCCTGTGGGGTTTTACCTTGTCTTTTGCTGATCAGATGGGCTTTTTTCTGGCATCAAGATTAATTGTGGAATATACAAACTTCAGCCACACATTGGGGGTTGGAGGAATATGCCAAGGGGCCATGTGCTCTTCAAATGTGAATATTAAATGGGAAAAATATTCTTCTGAGAAAAGTAAATAACGAGAGGTGCTTTAAGCAATGTAAAGGGTATAAGACATCAGGACTATTAAAAGTGACCCCGTTTTTATTTCTTTTAACATTTGTACATGTTTACTCATCCAAAATGGTGGACAGAACAAAAGCACTGCAAGCCAATGTCTAGTACCAGTCACAGAGCTAGAACTCCACTGAAGACTTGCCAGCATGTATGAAGGGCTTAGATCTGTGAATGGGATTGTGTGATTTTATTTACTATAGCCTTGGCAGGTCAGCAGTGGAATGATTTTGGATCAAGAACTGGAGGATAAATTTAGCTACATTGTCTTACAGCAAATCACTCTCTTCTTGTATGGGTGTCAAGGAAAGAAAAGCAGGTAGTACCTTAGTACTTAGGCTAGGTACAAACCTAAGAGCTTAGTTAATGCATCTGTTATTGTTATGGTTTTCTCAACTATCAAGAATAATGTTACTATAGAACACTAGTTTGGGTGTAGAAAAAAAATTTACATAAATATAGGAGATTATGGGGAAAACAGCATGGTTAAATTCCTCCAAATTATTAATATAATTGCACTATTTATGTACTTACAAGATAACTATAGTGGGGTGGGTTTTTTTGTTTGTTTTTGTTGTTTTTTTTTTTTTTTGTTTGTTTTTTTGTTTTTAGTAATTGATAGTTTTTGTAAATTCTAAAATAGTTTCTGAGGTGAGGTATATGTTCTGCACTTCTGGCAAACATTTTAAATTATGTGTTTGCACTTTCTGTGGTGGAACATGTGATATTGTCCTTATCTTGTTTCAATTATTTAAATGCTATAGAAAAACAATATTTAAAGTAGTGTGTATATATATAAAAAAATAGTTCCAAAATGGCTTCAGGAACATCTCTGATGCAAATTTCTTCTCTATTACTTTGTGCAAGCAGTCATTATGAATCTATTTTTCTGCGTATGAGCTCAATTATTGCAAGTTTACAACTAAACCCATATAAAATCTTATAAATACCAGAGTAGTAACTGCATTACTTTTATTTAAAAAAAAACTAAAGATATTTTATTATATTGAACTTAATGTCAATATCATACCTACTATAAAAAATGGCTGAACCTGCATGTACTCTGAGTTACATCAAAATTTCAATGGCATAGCTGTAAAGGGTACAACAGAAAATGTGAATTCATACTAAGTTTAGAAAATGGCTCCAGAAAAATACTCTTTACCCTGCCCACCTCTCAGAAATAGGCGAGGCCATGGTTACTCCTAAAATTTTAAAACATAAAGCAGAGTCTAATTGGGACAGGATAATTGGTGTCAGATAGAAAACGTGACAGAGAAACTAGCACTAGTAAAAAATTGAGAAAATTACTTTAATATTTTGAGCATGTACCTTGAAGACTTAAAGACAGTGGATAAACCCATATTGACTTACGAATTTAATTATATCCAAGAGTTAAAAGTAAATCCTGAGTTTCTTGCAAGGACTGGAACTCTTCCAGGACAAGGACACGCTCACAGCTGAACTGATTTCTTCTTCTTTTGTGTGACAGTAATTCTTCTATATGAAGGAATTAATTTTCATGGAGCTTTCCCGATTTTCCACAGAAATCCTAGGATGACTTTCTCCTCTCTCCTCTCCTTTCCCCTACAGACCTCCAGGAAAATATCAGGATAATGTAAGTGTAACGCAGTATTTTTTATGATGTCTTCAAAATGAAAATTCAATTTAAAATAAAAAAAAAGTTCTTTGGCATCTTATCTTGTAAGCTTTTGCTAGTACCAAGACTATATTGTGCAAGTTAAGGTCCAACAGCCAGATCCAATCTAGGCCAGATTTGTACTGGTAAAACATAACTTGCCTTGGACTGTTTCCTAGGTTTGACATCACGTGATGTGATGTGACATAAGCTGCAAAAGCAAGACAATATTTTCATATCCTGCTTTCAGAGACAGAGGAAATTGGGCTGATGAACAGAAATGCATTACGTTGACTCACTGGTTTTCTTTCTTAATATAGCTAGCTACTCACTTAACATGTATCATAGATTCATAGAGTTATGGAATAAGTTGGATTCCACAATACCTTTAAGGATGTTCAACCCCACCCTGTGTCATGGGCAGGGACACCTTCCACTAGACCAGGTTGCTCAAAGACCCAGCCTTGAACACTTCCAGGGATGAGGTAGCCATAGTTTCTTTGGGAAACCTGTTTCAGCCTCATTGTCTTTACAGTAAAGAATTTTGTCCACTCTTACTCATTGCCCAGCCTATATCCATATATGGGATTGCCCCAACCCAAGTGTAGGACATTGCACTTGGCCCTGTTGAACTTCATCCCTCTGAATGGCATCCTATGCTCCAGAGGACCTGCCAGCAACACAACTCAGCTTGGTGTCATCCGAAAGCTTGCTGAGAGTGCATTCAATCCCACCTTCCATGGCCCTAACAAAGACGTTAAATAATACTCGTCACAATACAGACCCCAAGGAACACAGCACGTAACTGATGTATTTTCCAATTTTACCAAATCATCTCTGAGCAGAGTAGAGGAACTACAAGTGGAATGAAAAGTACTGAATGCAATAAGCCTACACAGCAGGATTGCTATGTTTTTATTTTCTACTTTCCCCTCAGTATTCTCCTAATAACATTCTATTTCTTTTTCAATGCTACTAAGCATTGAGATAGGAGTATTATTTTCTGCTTCTTTTTATTGGATTTTATTTAGCATTTTGTTACACTGTGATTCACTATCTTTAGCCTTTTCTGCAACCTTTGTTAGTCAATTCTCTTCTTAACATGTATTTTTAAAACTTACTAATATCAGGAAACTGTCACCTAATTGTTTTCTCTTGTTTACAGATAATCTGTGAATATACTGAACTGTTTTCAATGGGAAATGGTAGCTCAGTTTTTCCCTGTACTGTGAAAAGCATTTATTACTGCTCTGGCTTCCTGTATTTAATCATGTTAGAATGTTCCTTTTAATTCATGGGAGTTATTTCTGTAACAGCACTTGGTGAGTTCTTGACAAAGGAAATTGCGTAGTCTGTTACCTTTTATATCAGAACTCGTTTAGGATGTCATCTTGTTTCTGTCTTGAGTGCTTTCTGGGTCTTTCTAACATCTTAAGTAATATAAATATTCTGTGAATATTCTACATGTTGTCTATTTAATGCATTTTGCACATCATGTAAACACATTTTACCCATCATGTAAACACATTTTACCCTGTGGGTCTCCCCTATATCTTTTTTTAAAGAAGAAACCACATCCTGGCATGCTTATGTGGTCTTCTTTTGGACATTAAATGGTAGGGTAGAAGACTGGGTGAAAGGGAACTCACCAGGACTACAAAAATCCTGGATCTTAGTACTGTATAAAGAGCTTTTTAGTAAAAAAAATATGCGCTGT
>VZTR01006161.1:24457-105444 GCA_013400775.1 Chaetops frenatus | reverse complement strand
TGTCTTTACCTTTTTTACAGAATATACACTTTACAGAAAGTGTATATTAAATGGCTGTAGACAGTTTTCTCTTGGATCTTTCTATTAATCAGGTTGAATAGCAGTTTTGCAACCTTTACTACAGACTTGCTATTTTCTTAACACTTTATACTGCCTTGTCTTATCTTCTAAGTCCAAGAAAAGTAGTTGTTCTTTTCCTATAAAATTGCCACCGACACCTTTAGACATCAACTGTGAGTCCATAAAGTGTTTGGATGACAAAAGATGAATGATTTGTCAGAGAAAAGGCTTCGTATAGGTCCTAAGAGAAAGAGAAGTCTCGTTTCAGCCTCGTAAGACCTAGTGAACTCCAGAAATGTGGCACAAAACCAAAGGAAGAACTAGGCCAAAAACCTGTGACTGGAACCTGACAGTGACTCATGGGTCACTTTCAAGCCTGTTGAGCCAGAAGCAGTGAGGTGCTGATTATGCTTGGCTCATTTGAAGCCAGGTTTCTCAAGGCAAATTAAACATCTAAATTAATTGAAAAATGTGAACCTTAGTATGTGCAGCAACAGAATTCACTGAGCCCCTCTGTTTGCTTTTCTAAAATTGTTTCTCTTATTCTAGTTCAAAAATGACCCTGTGAGAGATTATATCATTTAAAAATTATCCAAGATTTGCTCATAGATCTGTAATGTGGTTTAAGAGCCTTTCCAGAGGCAAAAAAGTATTTCCTTTTCTTAAGGAGGGGAAAAAAAGCCGTCTCCCTAATGAACTGAATATTTGAAATACTTGAGCAGGACCGTGATGCAAAAGCAGTTCTACTGGTGTATATTTTATCAAGAATACTTGTAAAAAGTGATGGATATTTTCATTAATGCAAAAAATTGTTTGGGGAAGTATAAAAAAGAAAGTGCCTTTTAACTGTGTTTGAGGAAGATTTCTCACCAGTAATAAACACACTGATGAAAAGCATGTGCCGAGCAAAGCTGGGCTGAAATGTCAGGACAGAGTATGTGGGAGGAACAAGGCTGTGTGTTCAAAAAAAATAGTTATCTCATTCTGCATTTTATTTTACAGTCAACTGTTTCCTTAATATGGTCAAGATTAACTTTATTTTCTTCCTGCACAGATGAGTACTTTTGCTCTTCTGTTTAAATTTTGGCCAGAATTTTGTAAGTTCCAAAGCAATCCGGATAGTGACAAAATTCTAGTTGCCTTGGAGAAAAAAAAGGAAAGAGAGATGCAAAAGAAGGAAGGGATAATAGCAAAGGTAAGGCTCATAAAGTTTCAGGTGATTGCTGATGAACTGAATAACATGAGCAAAGATATATAAAAGAAAATATCCCTTTCTCAGCCTGATCCAAAGCTACCAAATCTTAGATTTCAAGCTTTACATGCAACCCAGTCCTAAGGTGATTAGTTCTCAATTCTGCCAATGCATATACATATATTTAAATTGAAGCAGATGAGTCAATGGAATACTCCTTTCATTAACCAGAGGAAAAAATGGATTTTAATCTCCTTTCATGCCAAGAGAAGAGCAAAAAAAGAAGTTTGAATTAAGAAAAATAAATCTGTGTACAGTCCATGTGTACTGTGGGCTACTGCAGACCTGTTTGCCCTTTCATGATGTATTGTCTTATATTAGAATTTACGTTGTGGATCACAACTGAAATCAAACCAAACCCAAACCAAAATTGATTTCATATCTATTTTCCAGAAGGACCATTTGAAAATCCTGCACATTATTAAAAAAAAAACAAACAGTAATTGCTTTGCATAATATTTGCCTTTTCTTGAATATTTCTCAGCTTTGAAAGTTAAATCATTTATTAGACTGTTCACAGCGAGTTTCCAGACAATTCCAGTGCATTAAGAGCTGTGACCTCTACAGTGGAATGCTTGTTTGTAAAGTTGTTTTTCTTGGATTGTTAAAATTAAAATATAATGGACTTCTTTTTGTATTGATTATAGGCTTTGAAAATGTTTATTTTTTATTGAATACAATTGTTTGGCAAGCTTTGAGGAACGAACATTCTTTTAAGGGCAGAGAAATTACTGGACTTGCAAACTATAATAAGTAGCATTACAGAGACCTTTAAGTATTCTAAGTACCGTGTACATGTGTTGAGATGTTACACGTGGTAAGAAACACACAGGTATCTGGAGATAAAGACATAGGCCCATAAGAACATGTATATATTGTTATCCTCTTTTAGGCAGATGAAAGCTGAGGACCAGTGAAGCATTACTCAAGGCCACACACCAATGTCAAGGGAAGTCTAAAATCCAAGAACCCATGTTCCTTTCTCCAAAGCTCATTGTCTCCATATACATATGTCTGCCAAGGCCATTGGCAATACTTTTAGTGCAAGAATACAATATTTCAAAGTAATGCACTTTTGCATTTTCAGAGACTTAATTTCCATCTGTTTGTTGCCTGTCTATGAGATTTCTGATCAAGACCAAGGAATAAAGAGCAAATCTTGGGCAGGAGGGCAGCAGCCTAGCTTTTATGGAGAACTAATGGGAACGGTGAATTATGCTTCTAAGCAGGGAAATAGATTAAGAAATTTTAGAAAGTGATGGGCAGAGAATGCAGTTCAGTAAAGAGTTTGTAGGCTGTTCTTCTCACAAAAAAAGAACAAAAAAACCAGATCAATAAACCAGTTAGCTTTTAAAATCTCTTAAAAGAATAGGTGCAACTGATAAATTTTTCCAATATTTAAAAAATCCTCTTCCCTTTCTGTTATTTTTTAAAGAATTTGCCATTTCCCATTCTCTTGCCTGAGACTTCTGTCCTCTCAGTGACAACATAATTCAAATGATTCAGTATCCCTGAAGGTACTGATAAGGTTCATCTAACATGAGCAATAGCGAGATCACTTTTTGGCTTGTGGAAGGTGATGATTTCTTGGCAATGAAAATAAGGACTATGTTCCTCTACTCCACCAGGCTCATTGAATGAGAGGAAAGCTCTGGCAAGGGTTAGAAGTAGCTTTTCTTATATGTATCTCCTCTCTACCTCACAAATCAGTTGCTGGTTTGGATTTATGTCAAACAGAGAAATCATAGTCCTAGGGGAGGAATTAGCTTTCTTCTTCCTTTACACATATGTCCCCGGGCACTGAACCTACCTGGGCCCACCTCAGTTTTAGAACTGAACAGGTAAGAGCTGGACTTCTATGCAGTATAGTGGAAAAAATGGGAGACAAGGAGCTTTTCAGTGAGCAATGATGCATAACTTGGTATTGTTTGACTATCTCAATATTTTTTGCATGTGCCTATTTGTTATTTAAGCGACAAATTCTATCAAAGGTGTCCTGGCAATGGACTTGTTTCTTTGTTAGCTGCTAGATGCACATGCCACCTACTTTCAATTATATGAGTCACTTTTTCCAGACTGCCTTGATGCCAGTACTAGCAATTTGTTGTACACACTGTTGCATTTTATCTCCAAAGTAGATTTTGGATTTTGTTGCTTTCAAGTGCACAAAATAGCTTTAAATTTTTAGCTTTAACTTACACTGTAGATTTGTACTTACTCTTTCCATGTCCTTAACAAAGAAAGCCATCAACATTATTTTCCTTTTCTGTGTTTTGGCCACCTCTCTTAGCCGTAAGCTTATTTGTTAGTAACTGGTGTAATGGCATGGGATCTAAATTCACTGTAACATTGCTTAATCTAATATGAGAAGTCATTTTTAAAGACCTTGCTTAATTCACCATTGTCATTGGAGAGAACCAGCAAACATAAACTGCAGTGCAGTAGTATTCACAATGCCTCTGTGTTTGCATTGGCATCCCTGTTGCACCAACTGAGCGTGCCACAGAAGTTACTGAGCCTGTTTCTGGAGAGAAGATCAGCATCACACTGCCTGGGCAGTTCTGTACCCAAAAGTCACTCTTACATTTAATTGGTTCATAGGACAGTGGGAGTGATGAGGAAGAAAAAGGCACTTTGGGAGCAAGGAAACACAATAGTGTGATTCTTTTCCAGATCTTTCAGGGACTTACTAAGTGACCTTGGGAACCATTTGATCCCTGTTCTTTTTTTCTCACTTTCTCATTTGGAACATGGGAGGGTTATATTGCTCAGCTTTTGGAGATGTTGCGGGGTTAACTATGTGAGGTCAAATATGAACATTGATTAATGTTTATAAAGAGTTTTGGGATCATCAGACAGAATGTGCAAAGGTGAAACAAACCAACATGAAAATGACAAACAGTTAATCATCAGAGCAGTTTGCCAAGGGTTACAGTGCCTTGTTCTTCACTGTAGATTGCAGATGGCCTGTTTTCCTAACTTGTATACTGTGGTTTGTACACAGCTACTGGACCAAGCTGGAATTAATCATGACAAATCCTACATTCTGCATTTAATACCTGAGGCCAAATTAGAGGCTCACAATGTTCTCTCTGTCCTTAAAATATGTTCTGTTGCAGATCTGCCCTGTCACCTAGCTATATTTTGCAGCAGGTATTGAATGTAAAAGGAAGATGGTCTGCAGGAGTGTAGAGGACAGGCACCATGAACTAGAACAAATAAATGCTTTAAAAAAGCAGCTACTGTTTTTAAATATGTTCAACATTAATTAGGAAACTGAGCACTACAAAACATTACTGCAAATGACACTATCTCATTTCCAATGACAATTTCTGGTTCCTCAGACTTTGCTTTTTACTTTAGCTCTGTAACTGTTGTTCACATCTAATTATGAGTTTCTAGCATTTGCAGGGTAAAGAAGCGGGGAGAAGACTCATGAACTTGACTCAGCTTAAGTCCTTGACTCAACCTAAGCTCTTGACTCAGCCTGAGCCCTTGACTCAGCTTGAGCCCTTGACTCAACTGCCAAGGAGTGTTTTGGTAAATGAGCTTGATGCAAGGAGAAGATCACACGCAACTTTAGCACGTGTAGATGGACATGGGAGGAAGGTAAATAATACATATTTCTACAGATGTCATTCAAGAGAGATAAAATGATCTTAGGAAAAGGGGAAGGGAGAGTTTGGTTTTGAATATTGCTGTCATATAGTTCTGCAATAACTGTTCATTCTTCTAGAATTAGCTTTGCTGTTATAAGTTTACCTACCTTACAGGTGATTTTTTTTCTTTATTAATTTTTTTAAGATATGGGTTCTGAGTAGTATTAATAGCTAACAGAATGTTAAGGTCTTATGGTGTATGGATTAAAAAAGAATCTGCATATGAAGGTAAATTGAATAAAAGGTAGTTCACTTCTGGAATTAGAAGCTTTTCATTATTTGCAAAATTCATATCCTGAAAGAATTCAGTTTAGGCTAGAGTCCTGTTCTGGTTATATGCCAAAAATTGAAGCTGAACTCCTTTAGAAGATCTAAGTATTTGAAAATCTGACAGCAAATACCACTTCAGGACTTCTTCCATAACAAGTCTGACTATGCATCAGATCTGTAGTGAAAAGGTAACAGTTATTTTATTGGGAAATGGGAAAAACAGACATGCTACATTGGGCATATTAAGGGATCATTCATGGCTGAGTTGGCACTGCCAGAACATAGTGAGGAACCTGTGCAACCACATAAGCCCAGATATGTCATGTGAATCAGGAGTAAATCACACTTTGGCCACTGCTTGTATTCTATAGAGCTCTTCCCATGGCATTATGGTAGTGAAGTGCAGAATATAGAAAAAGGTACCATGAAATACCCCCAAAATCTGAAACCGTAGTGTGAATTGCAGAGATAAACTTAAACACTTACCCTTAACAGGACCTTTTAACTTTTGCTCACACCTATTAAAAAAAATGAATTGAGTGAACCAGCATATCCCTGGCATACACTTAAGCCCTCAAGAAGAGGTAGAACAAATAATTATCTTTTAAAGGGCAGTTTCTTCTTCCTACTGCAAGTCTTTTTCTACTATAGGAAGGTGCTGGAAGTTCTTACTGAATCATGATATGACAAATCGGCCCCAAACTTCTCCTGCTGTAAGATAAAAACCAAGCCAAATAAAAGTGCAGTTCTCATACTATTTTGTGAGAGCAACCTATTATTTATGTGCAATCTGAACTGTGGTTGTTGCCTTTAAAAGCTCTATTTTATCCTTAGAAAAGGAAAAGATTACATCTCCAGTTGATTCACCTCTAGTGGCAGCAGAATTCTGCTGGAGAGGGCAGGCAGAAGGAGCTGTGAGGCTAGTGAGTCCCCCAGCGAAAGGACATACTCTAATACAGCTTTTCTTATATATATCTCCTCTCCACTCCATAAAGCAGTCACTGTTTTGGGTTTATGTCAAACAGAGCAATCACAGTCCTAGGGGAGGACTAAGGGTGTAGCACAGAGATAAAATCAAGTCCTTGATAGCACAAATGATATTTTGGGAAGGTAAAGATCTGCTGCTTAGTTTCTGAAGATGAAAGGAGAGAAAATAACACTCAGACCAGGAATGAAGAATAAATATAAACGCTATATCTGTAAAACTTGCTTAAATAATGGTGTTTTGACATTTACTTATTTACAGCAATACTATTTTTCCCATTATTCCAATACTGTAATGAAAAAAGTATTCTTAATATTTATAATTATCCAATAATAAGAATATAACATAAACAAGTTTTCTATCCTACTGTTGAAATGGATCAGAAACTACAGTGATATGACCTGAAGGCTGATGGTTTTTGATGGTTCTTGCAGGCTTCCTGGTCCTATTCCAAGTACATAGAAGCCTTGGAGCAGGAAAGAATACTCATTAAAAGGCAAGAAGGTCTGGAGAAAACCTCATCATCATTCCCTGCAGGTTATAAACCAAGCTCTGTAGTTTAGCAGGACAAGCTTGTAGCTTTGGTGAAATTCTTGCAATACAAGGACTTTGCTTGCTCTTCTTTTGAGTTGTGTACAGAAACCTCTGCCTCTCTTTTGTCTTCTGTAGGGGAGTTGCTCTCTGCACCGTAGTCATGAGTGTTATATTTTCTAAGAAAAGAGGAGTCAAAGTTGAAGGGTACCTTTGCACTGCCTTTACTGCACAGGTCCTGCTGCAGAGAGGAATAAAGCTATTTCTTCATTCTGCAGTGACATGGCAATCACACACACACTTCACCTGCCTGGCTTCTTGTCCTTCATCAACTTATATTCAAGCAGATACTCTTTCTCACAGTTTGTCAGTATGTTTTTGGAGGATGTGAGAGGCATTGCTTCATCCTTGTCTCAGCTGTGAATATCCTTGTAGGTCTTTGCCAAGGATATTATGACCTATTTATTTATTAAAAATATTCATTTAGCAGTAGGGCTAGTAATAGAACTATGTAATATTCGGTTCCTTCAGTTTCACGTAATTTTAATTTTTTTTCCATGTGCAGGTTCCTTGTCTATGTCCTCCTTGAAGCCTGAAAGTTCTGTGAAAGCCACCATTCCTATGAAGCATAAACTCTGAATCTTCCCAAGAAGCAGAAAGTGAGTACCAGACTGCCAACAAGTGTGCTTTGAAATGTGAATTCATAAAAGCTAAATTTTCTGCTGCCAGTGCTGATGCTCATTAGTAGCAAGTTACCCACTCCAAATCATGTTTAACTGAAGCTACACAGCCTCCATATGAAAACAAGCTTATTTTTCATGCCAGCCATGGTTAGCGGATCTAATGTTGACCAGATGGAATTTTGTTGCAAAATGGCAGCCTCTGAAATTAGGTTATCTAAGCTTTCCAGTTAAGTTATTTTAAATAGGAACATGAGATCTGGAGAAATCTCAGACCCTATGAAGTTATTGTCAAGAACCTGACACAGAACTAGCAACAGATCACCTCTGACAAAACCAATTAAATATTAGACTGAGAAGAAGAAGTGGGACAGCAAAAAAAACTGATAAAGACAGAAAACCAGATTTTGCTTCAAAGCTTGAATTCCTAGAAGGAAAAATCCTCTAGATGTTTTGTTTTGCCATTTTCAAGCCTATGGTGAAATTAAGTGGAGTTAAAAAAATCAATAAGACTTGGAATATTGCTGCCTTCCTTCTCTGCTCCTCCTTCCACTTCTAATTCTGTATTTAGCACTGCTGTTTTAGACAATTTGGTGTCCTGCCCTCACTAGTCCTCCTAAAATTCCAAGTGTCTGAACATAATCTTCCTGCGGAAGCATTTCCCATAAAATAGTTCAGAGAAAACTGCAGCATTCCTTGCTTCCCTCACATTCTCTTTCTGCCCTCTTATCATATCCTACAGTTGCAGTTAAAGTAATCCAGCCACCTGGGGCCTCAGGCACCTTGCAGGTGTGACTGTATTCCACACATCTTTGCCTTCTGCACCACTGTTCTGCACCTCATGGAGCTGGACCACTGTGGGGAGTCCTGGTGCAGGACCTCTGCTCCTGTTCTGTGGCTGAGGAACCTCCAGCTGGGCCCAGGCACCACAGGGCCAACAAGGCACCTGCACCCCTTGCTGCAGCCCAGCTGTGTTTGGCCCACCCTGGTATTCCAGACCTGAGAACTGCATTCCTGCCAGGCAGCAGGCTGTGGTACAGGCTAATGCAATGAGAAAGCTGAGATCCCACGTGATTAGAGAGGTCTCTGCCACCGGTTTCAGTTTCAGCCCACTCTCTAATGCAGCTGGAAATTTGCCTGCCACTGCCCTATATGATCTCTCCTCTCTGCTGGTAGGGTGAGATAGCGACACAAGACCATCAGGGCTCTTGATGGGGCATCTTCCCTCCACTTTGTAACCAATCAGGTCACCCTTTGTCTATTGGAGATAAATGGCAAGGCTGGCAGCAGGAGGCCCGTGAGAGAGGCCAGGGCTGCCATGTGCTGGGCACAGCCAGTCCCAGTTGCTATCACAGGACATGGCTGATCCCTCTGCCAATATGGTGGCAGCTTGGGGAAACACATTCAGAAAGAGCAAAGAAAGCCAGAGAGTGGAGGAAGGAATAAGCAGAGTCATAAACAACAGAGGGAGCACCAAGGGCGGGGGAAGAGGTAAAAGAGGAAGAGATTAAGGATGAAATGGAGGAGGAGGAGGAGGAGGAGGAGGTGGAGGAGGTGCTCTGTGGTGGAGCAGATATTCCCTGCAGCCTACAGAGGATTGATGTTGCAGCAGAGGAAAATAGTGAGAAGGAAGAAGGGGCTTCCCAGTGCCTCACCAAAGGGACAGAGTGCAACCAGTGGTGGTAACAAGGAGGCGAGGAGAGGTGCTTGGAGTGAACTTGAACCTGGGAAACATGGAGGAAAAGTGTTTTCTCTAAGTGTGTAAATGTTCTGATTTTTTTTTCCCTCTCTCCTCCACTACCTGAATCAGTAATGATTTATTCTAATTTGCAATAAATTAATTTCCCCAGTTTGAGTTAATGCATATATTGAAGAACTGTTCTGATTATTTCAACTGGCTGAACATAGCAATGGAATTTTATTACCTTTTCAGGCACATAAAAATCTCTCTGAGGAAGGGAATGCAGAGACATTCAATGGAGTTGGCCAGGAGAGACAAATTTAATGTGCATGCAAGGTTTGTTCTTAAAATACCAGAGCAAAGATGACGACTTGGAATGTTATTAAGAACCATGGGATCAAGGGTAGAAAATAAAACTTCTTCCAATGTATTCCATAATTGTGACACTAGCTCTTGTGTTAATAATTTAATAATACACCTTGAGGCTTAAATCCAGTGAAGTATGATTCTACTGAAGTATGCTTGGTACAGACTACTAGATAGTCTCCATCTTTAACATCTTATAATCAAACCCAGTTCTTCAGTGCCTGGTCTAATGAATGAGTAAAACACTGCCTTGAACTGACAGCCCTGAAGCAGGGTGTTTTGGCATACTGTGCTCTCACTATGCAATTCACACAACTTCTGTTCAGCAAGGATAACTCATGAGGCCTGTGAGTTATTATGAAGCCAAATGCTCTTATTGTTTCTTCTCAATTCAGTTCGATTCCTGTTCCAAAGTTCACCTTCTGTCTCATTTCTGAGTTTTGATCCACAAGAAAGGCTTAAAATCTCTCAGGTCACAGATGGGATTGAGACCTTCTATGAAATATCATTAGTCCCAAGGCATTACTCAACAGAAGGTTGCAGGAGCTCATAGCTCTTGTGTAGCTCTCCCTACTTCTAAAAAGCTTTAAAAAGACTTGGGACACAGTTGATGTGGGGACTACAGACCAAGGATTAATTGAGAAATTAAGAGGGGGCAGGGGAAGAATTAACTACTAGGCAAGAGACAGGATGATACTAGACCTCTCCACATTTTTCAGACCACTTTAAAAACCACTTCTCAGCCACAAAGCTGTTGGCTCCATTCTTCTCTACATGTGTGTAACACCTGTAAAAGAAAGGCTGATCAGCAAGCTCCAGCAAGCTCCAGTGAGCTGAGTTCCCGAGGATTAGCCCTGAGTTAGGGATGGGACTGTCTGCTACTCATCCTGACCCCTTGGACAAGGAGAATGAGCTATGTGGCCCTGTCTCCTTTGTCAGAAGTACAGGTTCTTCAGTTGGAGCTCCCAAATCATGCAGCTAAGGACCACCCAAGAGTGGTTTCCTCCTCAGTGTGGAGTGGCAGCTAAGGACAACTAATAGTCGTCTTCACTCTCGACACAAGAGTGACCAAGAATTGTAAGGGATTTCCATTGGGAGTTGCTTCAGACAGGCTGGCAGGGAAGGAATACACTTTCTTTTATGGGTGTAGATGCCCTGCTCATATATCCTCAGAGAAGGAGCAAGGGAGATAATTAGTTCAGTTCCTGCTTTCCCCATGGTTCAGAGTGCTTTGTGTTTGTCTCCACTCCTTCTGTGTTTGAGTGACCTGAAAAATATGTTTTTGGTGGAAGCTACAAGGGAATAAAACACAAAATACTTTCCCTGGTTTTTGTGCTTTCCCAAATTTCACAAATGCAGTAAACTTCAATGTTCAATACATCTGAGGAGGTTGGAATGCAGCATCTTGTAGTGAGCAAAGCACATGTGGTACTGTGTGGCCTACCGCTCATTAATGTGAAAGGCAGAGGAGAATCATGAAGTGCCATAAATGCAGTGATGTATGTCATGCTAAAAGGCACATGGAAGGCCACCTTCTACTGCTGTGGTCAGTACAGTGCACACAACCAAATGCTGGAGCACAGCAGGCTGTTTATGCGTTGCTGTATTCTTGCCTTCATGGAATTTTGAGGCAGTTAAATTGCATGTAGACATTGCTTATCTTATGCTTGTAGTTCTATCACAATTAACACTTGGATTACTTCAAAAATTAAAAATATTATCCAGATATTTGTTGCAAATGATAAAACTCCTCAAATTTACCTCATGCAAAAAACTACTATCCCAGATCATTAATATCATACATGTCTATGAAACTTAAAAAGAAGTACTTCATGTACTTAATTAGTGAATAGAATTTTCCAGACTGGCCCTATTCACTCAAAGTGCTGCAAACTGAAGTTTACCCTCAATCTAGTCTGCAGTTCTGTCTCTGTGGTAGCTGAAATATATAAGGATATATATGGATGTATGTACACACACATGCACTGTCTTAGTGCAAGGCCATGTCTTTAGTATACAATTGAGAAGGATCACATGTATTACTAATGCTAAAGCTACATGTCATATGATTATTTTCATTTTCCATGTCAATTTTAAAGAAATATTGGGCAATTGAACAGAGGATATATTAAGAGACAGAGACCCTTAAATTTCCGGGTTACTGGACCTAATCTAATGCAGTGGCAGATACTCTAGGACTGCTATTTGGTGATACACCAGAAATAGAATTGTGGTTTAAGTCTCATCCCGAGGGACCAGTTCCAGCAGAAAGCCTGAGAACTGACTAAATATTATTGCTCTGAATGGTAATTCTGTATAACTTCAGAACACTTGTACTGTTATTGTCTTTTGGTCTTGCTCTTGAGATCTGTTCTCTCTCAGGTTGCTGATTTACCACCTATGTGAGCTCAGCAGTTTTAAAGAGCTAGAAAAGTTTTTCTCAACAACCCTAGCATCTCTCCCTTCAGACTATGAAAATTTATTCCTTGTTTATTTTAAGTACTTATACTTTGGGACATTCAGAAGTCTCTACAGCAGAACAACATGAAGTTAGCTGTTACAGACAATAAAGCCAGTTCTCATTTTTAGAAAGTTACAAACCTAGAAAACTTCTGGATCGATTTATGCTCTAGTAGTGTTAAAATACACAATGCAATCATACTCATTCAGGCTTACTTTTGATGTTTACTCCCAGTTAATGGACTATAATAGTAGTAGGATTCTTTTGGATTTTTTAAAGATGTAATTTAAATTAATAAATATTTACATTAAAATGCTATTACTGTGTATTTCACTTTACTCTCATCTGACCTGACATGTTTATTAAAACAGTTTATAATTTTTGAGAGTGCAGTCCTGAAATTGCTCATTCAAATACTTTTGATATCAACACAAGATGTGATTATGTGCTTCAGAGGGGCTTTATACATTTTGCTTTGACTTCTCTTCTGCTGCTGCATGACACAAAATATCAGACCATGAGATGAATTCCTGAAACTACATAGTGCTGCATTATGTTACTAAGGTGCACACTTCTATCAGTTTACAAGAGTGGTAGTAGTCATCACCAGGCCATTTAAAAGGGGAAAAATGCTTCTTCATTTGAGTCTGTGCAATGCTGCTCTGCCATTGCCTCTGTACTCCTCATGGTCCCTTTTTAATGACTGTTTCTTAAAGTACTGGTAATGGGGAACTGTCTTAGACCACGAACTGTGGGTTCATTTGTTTCCTTCAAGGTGTGAAAATCTAGTTTTTAGTCATCAGATATTGAGATCAGCAGTGGAGAGAGGTGTTTTACAGAAGTAGACCTGATGGAGCAAGACCCAGTTTCTCTTACTATACACTATGGGGTGGCCAGGGCCAGACTGATTTGTGCCACATCTTCTACATAATCTACATGAAAAGAATCATTGTGATTCACTTTGCAAATATGTTTGACCTAAAAGAAGAGAAACCTGCAGTAATGAAATCTTCAGGTAAAAGGATCAATGAACTGGGTATTCACATGGATTTGGTACCCTCAGTTTCCTGCTATTGAGAACACTGAAGAATGGCAGGTGCTCCTTCATTACTCCTTCTGTGCCTTTCGCCCTATGCAGTGTTACAGGTACATTTTCCATCCTCTACCTCTTGTATGCTTGTGAAATGGCCAGCCCCCAGTCCCAACCAACATCATTGCTCTGGTCAAAAACGTTGACTTTAGCATGTGTGTGTAAAAAGGGCTGAAGAGAGAAGAGATGTTTCAAAGTTCTGTCCCAAACTTGGAAAAGAAAATCCTTAAATTATTTGTGTTTCTAATGTTAAATGCTTGGTCAAACTGATCACTGTGAAGCTGTAAGTGGTCAGTGGAGCTGCAGTAATCTGGTTTAAATTTTACCTATTTAAACTGTCCTATTACATTCATCTGGTGATTTTTGTTACTGGCTTTTTATAGAAGTGTTTTTAGCCAGCCATTGTGAATCATGTCTGAATACAGCTAAGATGGGGTTAACTGATATTTTTTTTTAAGCTTATGGAACATTGTTTGTTTTAATACGTTCAGTAGTGGCTGTAAAAATGTTAGGCAAAGACAGGTTTGAGCAAAAATTTTAGATCTGGATCTGTAGTTACAGTTCAAACCTACCTAATTTGGAGCATTCCCAGGATTTCAGAGAGTTATAATTCACATCTGTGTTTCTAACTCCTTCATGCATGATTGTTTGAATGTGCACTTTTGGAACATGTCCAGGTTTAATAGGCTAAATTGTAGTTCCCAAATCAGAAGCCACGTGGTATTGCTGTATAGTTTTCTTTTTTCCTCTTACAACGTAGCCTTCAAAAAAGGTTCTGTCAGTCCAGCAAATTGGATTATTACAAAACAACAAAGTCTACACTTTCTACCTACCAGCTATTGAACTCACACATTTTGATTTCTACCAATGATTTAGTAAAGCTTTTTCACAATGGCCACAGTGGAGACTCCTCTGCCAAGTAATTATTTATCAGAGCGCTGGAGCAGATTTGAATTGTGCAGGACACACTAATTGTCCTAGTATGGTAAGGGTAGTTAAGGTAGGGATGAGATTCTCTTATTTCTAATACTCATAGAGTCAAGCTAATTTTTATGTCAAGCACAGGCTGTATTTACTTGGATTTTCCTCTGTTTCTCTACTAATTAAAATATTTTAGTTTCATGGTAACATATGTGAACGCGTTGACAACAGCTTTGCTTATTCCACATGTTAATTATGTATTTGCTCTGAGTATGCTGATGAACTGTGTGCATTTCTCATGTTAAGATTTCGTTTCATGTCAAAGGAAAAATGGGAATGTAGTAAGTGGGTTTGTGCTTTTAATTTTAGATATTTCTTCTTGCTCTCAAAAAATCTTGTACGATTCCTCTGTACCACATGGATTTGAAAATCTTTTGTTGGCAAGAAGTTAAAGAAGAAAGTAATACTTCCTTCTCAGAATAGGGTTTTTGAACAAAGCAAAGCAATTTTTCCATTAATGAGACAGTTAAATGAAACAAAGGACATGGCAAGCAAGAAAAAGACCACAGCATCACACTCAAGGAATGCACAGGCACACAATAGCTTATGCAATATTCCCCATCTGACTAAGTCAGTAAATACAGAGATTTCCTTGGATTTATTCACTACAATAGGCCATGGTGACTATAGCTCAGTAAATGCAATCAACAAGCTTATAGCATTCTTAGTAGTTTTCATTAGTAGGCAACTGAATGGATTTCATCCCAGCTGCAAGGCCCAGCTGATCAGCACTGGGTTTGTAAACCCCAGACTCTGGCTTGGATACCACTCATTCCTGAAAATGGTGCTTTGGGAATTGAATCTATCACATCTCTAGAGTAATTTACACCCTTACAGTTTTGTATGGGTAAATGCATTTACAGGCAAGGGTATGTGCATATGTGTATATATATGTATATATATATATATGTACACACACAATCCAACAAATGCATAAAATTACCTTCTTCGGTAAACTGTTTTACTGTCCCGATCACATAGGGCTTAACTTCAGTGTATATAAATTTTTTTCCTAATACAGTATTCCAGCCATTTTCCTCTGTGTTATTTTTTTTGAAATTAAAGTCTTTGTTTCATTACAATGTTTGGGTCTGTACTCATTTGCATTTGAGAAATGGAGCCATTACACTTGCTTTGTTGAGGAATATGGCTCCTTCCAGAGGTCTGCATGGCTGCTGAAAAGAGAAATAAATGCATTTTTGGGGAGTTCTTTTTCTTTTAGAAAGCATACGCAGGAAAAAAATTAACATTTGCTGTGTTTTTTTTCCCAAATGAGAAAGTAATTAACAGCATGTGTTAGGCTATTCACTAAAGACTACAATAAATTATTTACTATTTTCAAGCTAATGAAGTGAATGCTTGATCTAAAAAAGGAGAGTGTGTATGATTATGTTCATTTTCCAGTTATGACCTTCCAGTTCAAAGATCATCTTAACTCCTGGCTGCCTGATCCTGTAATTTGCTGAATTTATTGAAACTTGTTCTCTTAATTCACATCTCCAGAGATGCTCAGCACCTGGCAATAGTAGGACTTCGGAAATCTGTCCAAAGGACAAAAACAGTAAATTTTTTTTTTTTTTTGAGTGAGACACCAGAAAAGCACAGCTTTATCACTGGAGTTCCACATGAAAGTATATTGAGAAATAACAAACGAAAACAAAATCAAAACACACAAATCCATAGGCTTAGTCGGGCTTGCCAAGGTAACGTAGTAGAAATCCAAGACTGTATTCTGAGACAACAGTTAAGCATTGGAAACAAACTGCCCGGAGAGCTTTTGGTATCCTTATTGTCATCAGAGGAGCTCTAAAAACAGATAAGGTATGCATGTCTGCCAGGAATGACTAAGTATGTTCAGACCCATGCTGGGGCAGGGGAGTGAGTAGATGAACCCTTGAGGGACTAATTTTCTCTGAATCCATACTCAGGTTGTTCTGAAGGCAAAAGCTTTGCCTCTGCTATGGAATCTTATGAGAGTCAAGGGCCGTGACACTTCATTTGCTCTGCACCCGAAACTCCCACTGAAGCCAATTATTCAATCTAATTTAACAAAGACCACAGCTTCTCTGGCTGTGCAATTGTTGGTAACCATCAACAAACTGATTCATGTACAATTGGGCCAAATGTTACAAAATCTGTTTCTGAGTTCTTGTTTGTACCTCCATCATAAGATTACACCAAAATTAAAGCATGCAGTACTTGAACTAACTTCAAAGGCTGAGCTTGCACTTCTAGCTAGTTCAGCCTTTTTATTGGTTCATGTTTTCCATTTGGCTTCAACATCCTGTTCCTTACTGATGCCCTTCTAGAGTTTCATTTACAAATATTATGTCCCTGGTTAGTGAGCCACTCTAATTAATACTGTGGTGGGGGCTATGGATTATAGTAATCTCATGCCTCCTGCTTGGAAAAACACTGCAATTTTTCCAGACGTTTACATGTAATGCCGTATTGAACATGGCCAAATTCATTTCATGAAAATGTATCCTGAACTCATTTAACCAAAATATATTTAAGATTGCTTATACTGTTATTTAGTGCCAGTTTTGTTAATCATGAAGCTCAGAAGTTTCAATGCAGTAGAAAATGGAGACCCGTAATTTCCTAATTAGATTATTTCAAACAAAACAGTAAAGTTAAAACAGGCTGGTTTAAGTATAGATATGTTTAAAAGGTTATGCCAATAACAAGTTTGTTAAAAAAACATGAACAGATGATTTAACTACTTTCTAAAAGCCTCACGTGTCTGGCTGTGCCTCACCTTTCAAACCTAGGACCATAACCTGAGAGGGATTCAGCTTGTCTGGGGATCTTGTAGTCAGAGACTCTCTGACTCTGGGGACTTCAAATGTTCCCAAGGTTATGATTATAAAGAAAATCCATTGTATTTGCAGTACCATCAAATACTGAACAGAAATTATGAAGGCTTTGCAAAACATAGCAATCCTAAGTTGGTAGATTCTTCCAATAACAAAATAAACTAAAGCAATGGCATTTCCTTAGGAAGAATATTTTACTATACCAGGTAATGTAATTGGAAACAATGAATAAGGCTTCAGGCTCACAATTAATTCACCAGATCATAAAGAGGTCAAGAAATACATCATCTCTGGGGTATTTTATTTTATTTTTGGTTTTTAATTATGTTCGTGAACTCTCTTTTCATACATGGACATGATTTTATTGATGTGACTGCACTATGATGATACAAGTCACAACAAATCTGACACCCTTCACTCCTTCTAGACTCTAATTTCAGGCACAGAAATGAAAACTTGCCAACATCTCGTAACACTTACCATGTCATCACCTCAGTGTGAATGAAAACAGACTAAAATGAGATGTTTAGAAATCTGTGAGGAAAAAGCCTAAAAATTGTCACAGAAACCAATTGCATGTCCCCCACCTCCAAGAGGAGCACGTTGAGCCAACAGCTGCCCAGAGCAAGTACCTTGACCAGGGAAGGTGTGAATGTAATGCCGTGTGGAGAGTGAGTCTGATCTATTTGAAGGAAGTTTTCCCATTTCACAGCCACTGTTTTACACTCACAGGGAAGTTGGCCTGTCATTTTCTGTGAGAGTAAGTTCCTTGAGCAAAATTATAGCTGTGCCAACTGCAGCAGCTGGCCACTTCCTGCTTTCCTGGAGGTCTGATGATCCCTGGTCACATCTAGGAAAAACAGAAGCTAACAAAGGGTCTGGCCTAAACTCTATTAATGTATGAAGAACAATCCTTGTTTCAATGGCTTTGGACTACTGAAGGGTACCCATGTGAAGGTTCTGCTCAGACTTATAGTAGCACATCCATAATCAAGGAGGAGAGCACTGGCAAATGTACCAGGTGCATGTAGGCACTCACCAGGATTGCTGGGCACGTCGTGCAAGCACTGTCTGCCATAGAATAGTTGCCAAATGGTAGGTGATGTTTGGAGCTACAGAATTTTGCCTTGCATGAAACTAAATCATGTCCCAGCACATCAACCAAACTGTGCTCTGAACAGGAGTGTGAAAACGTGTTGTGGTCCCTGCTTTCATTTTTTAAGGGAGTAACTCTACTCCTGTGCTGTTCTTACCCTGGATGCATTCTGGAGCTGAACACAGACTAAGAATGCTTGTGGCCTATGTTGGGCAGGCTGTCACTTGATGAGATGGGCCTGTAGAGACTGAATTACATGTAATAATTTTATATGTTGACTGGTAAAATTTTAGATTGGAGTATTTGTCTGTAAAGGTGGTTCCACATGTTCCTGGAAAAACAAGCATGAGGAATGAGAAAACTTTCTCAGAGTAAGGCACCTCTACTGAAATACAGCGGAGTAAAGAAACAGTATAAAAATGCTTCTTTGATGACTTTATTTCCATTGCAGACAAGCTACATAACATTTAAAACCACAAAAGACAGAAGAATCTTGGCATTGTTTAAAGGGCTTTCAGCAAGGAACAGGGACTGGAAGGAGGTGTTTCTTGTGGGTGTGGTTTTGTTTTTCCTTAAGGAATCAGATGATAATCTAGGACATAATGGCAGTGAATAACGAAGTTAGTCTAAGTTAAACTTCTAGGTAAGAATGACATATATAGAGTTCTACTTGTTTAAAAGCCTAATTTATCTGACCAAGGGTCTCCTGTTGCTAAAATAAACAGCGTATTTGTTTCAGATAGATCCCCTGAACCTGGAGGACTTCAGAGTGAGAACAATGCAAAACCAAAATCCAGAAAACAGTGTCACATGAATTTCAGCTCTGAAACCTGATGTGTTTTCTGGTTCTTGGGCCTGAGTACACACATTAGCCATGTTTTGATTGCAAGTTGGGAAATTGGGAAATAGCTGGTTTTTTCAGCAGTAAAACTTATGATGGTACCAAACACAGGATCATTTGCATAATTCTTTCACTATTTCATGTGTATTCAATATACCAAAATCTGTCTCTTTACAAGTGGAATAAAACTTGAGAAATCACTTTCTTTTTGAGATTTTTCTATTTCAGACACTTGCATAAAATCAACAAAGGCTTGTGAAATCCCTGTCTGCTCCATTTATTGTGATTTGAGCTTTTCCTTTTTTCTCCTTTGTTTATACTGCTCTTTTGGAAGTACAAAAACACTTTTCTTCCCTCCTCTACTAATTTTGAATTTTTCCATTTAGGAATCATTGATTCACCATCATTTTTTGTACAGCTGCCATTCTAATTCTAGAAAACTTCTTGTGCCACCATGTCTTTGTTCCACAGCACCATTGGTTGATGTACACACAGCTCTGGCAAGAGAGTATTTGATCAGTTAATTTCTGGCACAGAAAGGGGAGGATGAGTCCAAATGTATGCATTTTCATATGTGGCACTTAGCATTGTTTACCTTCTGTTTCTTTTGTGATAGGTAGATTTTATGTTAAACTATTTGGGAATGAATCTGGTTCAGGGGATTGCTGACGTCCCATGTGATCTTTTTCCAGTAGATTTTTGGTTTTAATTTGATCCAGATTATGATTATCTAAAGACTTTTCATGGCATGTGCAAAATCACTTGATTGTCATAGTCCTGTTCCTAGTCAGTGTCAGTCCACACCACAGAAAGTACAGTCCCAAGTATCACAGCTGGTACTCTTTGTGGAAAAGGCAAGGATTCACTGACTAAATTTTCACTCACTAAGGTCAGAAGTAAATTTTACTTTCAATTCCGGTGGAGCACAAGCAAGAAATTATTTAGCATTAATGCCTTCCTTCACTCTTCAAAAGATGATCCCTCTCAAGGACACAATGGAGAAGTGTAAACAGTTGCTGGCTCTACAGTATTTTGGAGAGGAGAAAGAGGACTGAAGATTTTCCTTTGATAGCCATGACACCTTTTGAGTGAACAATCTTAATATTTATGTCCCAAAGACCACTGGAGTAGATGTCAGAACCCCCAGAGATTAGGTGGACTGGGAAGGAAACAACTGCTATTGTCTCTGTATCTCTGTATATGCTTTCTTGTTTTCAGAAGGTTTATTTACTTTCGTACATTTGGATGCACAGGGTCCACTCGGGTCCAAACCACACTTAGCCCTATAATCCATTCAGAAACTGGTGTGACAGGAAGCCACTCTCTGCACTGACCTAATGGAGCTGTTTGTTTCTGCTCTCCTTCCACGGCTCTTCCTCTAATGTATTCTCCATCCTTTTTTTTTATCTCTTATTTGCACAGTCCCGAACTGCCCTTTACACAGAACAATAAGGAGCTGGCTGTATATTCCACAGTAATGACATCAAAGGATGATAACAATTAGCACTTCATTTAGCATTTTAACTATAACACAAAGATGCCTAGCCAGCAGTATCTCAGGCACATGGGGAAACTGGCCACACAGAAAAGAATTTAATGACCTGGCCAGCCATGCAGGAAGCTATTGAAAACAGCAATCAAGATTTTTTTTTATTTACAGACCTAGTTCCATCCACCAAAATATTCTGTCTCCACAAGACTGATGTTTATTGGAAAACTACTCATATCTATGATGACAGTAGCCATGAAACCTGCCATGCTTTTATTCCAATTACTTTTGTATTGTCTTTTTTATGAGAGCAAGTTCAGTAAAGAATTTCTTTCTTATATCTAATCTAACTCTGCCATCTTTCAGTTTAAAGCCATTACCCCATCCTGTCACTGTGTCCCTCTCCAGATTTCCTGTAAGCCCCCTTTAGGCACTTTAGGTTGCTCTAAAGTCTTCTTGGGAGTCTTCTCTTCTCTAGGCTGAACAACCCCAACTTCTCTCCACAGGAGACAAGGAGGTGTTCCAGCCCTCTGATCATCTTTGTGGGCCTCCTCTGGACTCACTCCAACATGTGCTGGGGCTCCAGAGCTGGATGCAGTGCTCCAGAGCTGGACGCAGTGCTCCAGGTGGGGTCTCACCAGAGCAGAGTGGAGGGGCAAAATCATCTCCCTCAACCTGCTGGCCATTCTGCTTTTGATGCAGCCCAGGACGTGGTTGGCTTTCTGGGCTGTGAGCACACATTGCTGCCTCATGGGGAGCTTCTTGTCCACCAACACCTCCAAGTGTCCCTTCTTACTTCCTGCCCAGCCTGTGTTTGTGTTCAGGATTGCCCTAGCCCAGGTGCAGGATCTGGCACTTGGCCTTGCTGAACTTCATGAGGTTCACACAGCGCCACCTCTGAAGCCTGTCCAGACCCCTTCCCTCCACCGTGCTGACCACACCACACAGCTTGGAATGGACACTGCTGAGGGTGCACTTGATCCCACTGTCCATGCCACCAACAAAGCCATTAAGCAGTGCTGGTCCCAGTACTGACCCCCGAGGAACACCACTTGTCACTGGTCTACACTGGAACATTGAGCTCTTGACCACAACTCTTGGAGTGCAATCATAAAGCCAAGTCTTTAGTTCCTGATTCACCAATTGGTTCATCCATTAAATCCATACCTCTATAGTTTAGAGACACAGATGCCATGCAGGACCGTGTCAAATGCTCTGCACAAGTCCAAGTAGATGACATCAGTCACTTGTCCCTCACCCACCAATGCTGTGACCCTGTTAGAGGAGGCCACCAAATTTGTCAGGCACAATTTGCCCTTGGTGATGTATCTTGCCATTCTTTCTGCATGACATCATTAACATTTGGGGTTTTTGTGTTAATCCACATGGGAAAAACTCTTGGACAGACATTCTTCATTTTGGTCTTAACTATTGTAACAAACTTTCCTTCAGTTTGAGGGAATGTTGTCCAAATTGCATCTATTCAAACTGCTGTTGCAAAGACCATTCTCCCAGACTGTTGCCACAGCTGTATGATTTCCCTCTGCAATCTTCTACTGACACTTATTTCTTCAATTCCATCATAGGAAAAGCAACTCCTCTTCAGTTTTAAGGGTCCATCTCTCTCATTTGATGTCCGGATCTGCTGGCTTTGGCAAAAGGCTTGAATGAATACCTCACTGCACAGGAGGGACTTGTTTTTTCAAAGCAGGAATTTATAGCATTCAGTGTAAATCCCACAGAGACTCCCAGGAATAAAAATGACAATTACATGTGCAGGTGGTGATTAAGTGGAAATCAAGGGCAAGGCACATGTTCCTCATTTCCAAGAAAGGAACAAAAACTGACTAAGGGACATCTAGAAAGGATTACAAATGGCTTCATTTCTTTCTAGGCTTGGCCAATAATCCCTGGCAAACTCTATATAAAGGCCTGAGCTCCTTGGCACAGCAGTGTCATCCCAACCATCCTTCAAGTGGGTGACTTGGTTTTCTCCCATTGCTCTACATAGAATCACAAAATGGTTTGGGTTGGAAGGGCAACAAAGGAACCTGNATAGGAAAAGCAACTCCTCTTCAGTTTTAAGGGTCCATCTCTCTCATTTGATGTCCGGATCTGCTGGCTTTGGCAAAAGGCTTGAATGAATACCTCACTGCACAGGAGGGACTTGTTTTTTCAAAGCAGGAATTTATAGCATTCAGTGTAAATCCCACAGAGACTCCCAGGAATAAAAATGACAATTACATGTGCAGGTGGTGATTAAGTGGAAATCAAGGGCAAGGCACATGTTCCTCATTTCCAAGAAAGGAACAAAAACTGACTAAGGGACATCTAGAAAGGATTACAAATGGCTTCATTTCTTTCTAGGCTTGGCCAATAATCCCTGGCAAACTCTATATAAAGGCCTGAGCTCCTTGGCACAGCAGTGTCATCCCAACCATCCTTCAAGTGGGTGACTTGGTTTTCTCCCATTGCTCTACATAGAATCACAAAATGGTTTGGGTTGGAAGGGCAACAAAGGAACCTGAACATGAGCCAGCGTGTGCCCAGATGCCAAGAAGACAAGTGACACTTCAGAAATGGTGTAGCCAGCAGGGCCAGGGCGGTGATTGTCCCTCTGTACTCGGCACTGCTGCAGCCACACCTCCAGTGCTGTGCCCAGTTCTGGGCCCTGAGTTCAGGAAGGACATTGAGATGCTGGAGCGTGTCCAGAGAAGGGCAATGGAGCTGGTGAAAGGTCTGGAGCACAAGAGCTGTGAGGAGCGGCTGAGGGAGCTGGGGGTGTTCACCCTGGAGCAAAGGAGGGTCGGGGGGGGGCCTTACCGCTCTTATCCACACGTCCCTCAGAGGAGGCTGTAGCCAGGTGGGGGTCGGGCCCCTCTCCCAAGTAACAAGTGACAGGGCAAGAAGACATCGCCTCAAGCTGTACTTAGGGTTGGACAGTAGGAGGAATTTCTTCACAGCGAAGATGATTAAACAACCATTGGAATGTGCCGCCCAGGGAGGTGGTGGAGTTGTCCCTGGGGTTGTTTAAGGAAAGACTGCACTTGGCTTTCAGTGCCAAGGTCTGTTTGACACGGAGCTGTTCGGTCCCAGGCTGGACCGGACGGTATCAGAGGCCTTTTCCAACCTAACCCGTTCTGTTTTGTCTCCGCACGGGCCGGCCGGGTTTGACCCGCGCCGCCCGCCGTACGCCGCCCGCCCCCCGCGCATGCGGAGTAGCGGGGCCGCAGCGGGAAGGCGGCCGGCGGCGCGGAAGGACCTTGTGGGGAGCTGAGGTGAGGGCGCTCCCCGCTCCCGCCGCGGCCCCCGCTGTTCCCTCTTCCTCCCTTCATTCTCCGTAACTTCCCTTACCATCCTCATCCCTAGGGCCGCCGGCCGCCGCTCCCCGCTCGGCCGCGGCCCCGCGACAGCCCCGTGACCTCTGCGCGTCCCTGATGGTGGCGGAGCCGGGCCCGGCGGCTGCAGCGGGGGTCTGGGGCGCCCTCGGTGCGGGGAACGGCGCGGGGCCGGTCCCAGCCTGGCCCCGGTACTCCTTAGAATGACTTCTGGTGTAGACACAGGACAGCATTCCTGTGAGGGAAGACCCTGCGGGGAGCGCAGGATTTAGTGTGAACAACGAAGGCCAACCTTGATTCTACAAATACTGGGTGCAGGGAGTGTAAGAATTTAAACTAGATTCTTGTAACAAGTAGGTTGTCCTTGAATTTTGTCCCTTAAATGTTCTCATTGAAAGGTCAAACACTCAGGAGCACTGTTGCTTATATCGTGAAGACGATTATTGCACAATTCAAAAAGAACGATCTTTTTGTAGTACAGGAGATTGTTTTGAGTAGAGCTTCTCCCCCAAATCTGTTATTTCTTTTTTCTTTCAGGAGATCCAGTCACCATGTCGGCTGCACTGTTGCCAAGGCCACAAATGCGGCGCCTCTTGGCCAGGCGGATGAAGTTTCACCTCCTTGGGGCATTTTTGGTATCTATGGGATGTGCGACTTTATACAAGGTGGGCTCTGTAGTCATTCAGCTATAAACCAGGCTCACTGGAATATTTAAAGAATTCATAATATTTTTCTGTTGAGATTGGGTTGAGCTGTTCATTAGAAAGGTTTAGTAATGTGTTTTTGCAAGCATGTTTCCAAAGCACAAATAAATCTTCCTAAGCTTCATTTGAAGAAATGATAAGAATAATGTGATGGTTTATGGTGTGTGTTCAAGATCACGCAATTTGTGACAACTTGACCTCGAGTCTCCTGGTCCCAAACTGCTCTTGACCATTCACAGCTGATGCACATTAACTGTAGATAGTTTGTGTTTTGGGGTCTCTCAGCTTCTGAGACTTGAGAGAGTTGTCCAGGTCTTACTTTAACTCTTGACTGATTTCAGAAAACTTGCTCTTAAGCAATTTGGAAAACTCATCCTTCACACTGAAGATACCAGGGTGAGAAAACCTAATGTGGTCTTTCTCTCCTTGTTTTTGAAGTATTGTGTAGAAATGGAGCATTACATTTCCATAAAAACACCCTTATGTGTTTGACTTCTGGTAACAGTAAGTAAGAGCAGTACTTGTTCTTGAGTGCTCTTACTAAACAATTCTGGGGTCTCCTACACAAAGCAAACAACACAGTGTGAATTCTTGTGGAAGAGCTAGATCTTGGTTTTCCCATTGAACTCATGCATATACTACTGGCAGCATTTGAGTGCTCAGGAAGCTGTTGATAAAAATTACTATAAATGGAAATTAATTTCAGATTTTCAGAAGCTTCTCAGAGCCACAAATTTCTGTCCGAAACAATAAGCTCACACATGTACTTACACATCTGTTAAGAGGTAGACAAGCTTGTTTGTGGTCAGACTTAGAATATATTTTTTAATGGTCTGTGGGTCAGTACCTTATTTGGAACCCCCATTTTAATACACTGGTAAGGTGGCAAAACAGATTTAGAACAGGTAACATGGACCTCAGCAGCAATTCACTTTGTTTCATGACAGATGCTGTTATACAGCAATCTTTTCACATTTTTTTCACATTTTTGAGAGCTTTCTGAGTATATCCCTGTGCTTCAGGTCAATGGATGTCCAGGGAATGAGGATAGTGTCTTTTTATGTTGGTGACCTGCGAGAGTGGCTCGGCAGTCTTGTAAACTTTTACCAGATGTAGTTGACTTACAGTGTAGCTCAAATGTAGTCCTTCAGTGTAGGGTGCCATTTTATCTAGTTTTGCAGCTGCCCACAGGCACAAAACTAGCCATAATGATATGTTTTATGTAGAAGACTATTAGCAGGGAGGGTGTTGCACACTTGAGTATCAGTATAGATGGAGTGGTTTTGGACTCTGAAAGTGTGATGTGCTACCTTGTAACAGACTTTCTTTTTAAGGTTTTACTTCTGATGTGTGTTCTCCTGACCAATGATCATGTAGCCTGACTTGTGGGTTTTAACAAGAACAAGAGAATTTTAATAATTTTAGCTAAAGGTCTTTTAGACTAATATCCACTGATAGAAACTATAGAACTAACAGAAAAAAAATCTGTTCATAAAGCTTTGCTAACTTTAATTTTCTGTGTGTTACTTTCCAGTTTGGAGTTGCTGAACCCAGAAAACGAGCTTACGCAGAGTTCTATAGAAACTATGATCCCATGAAGGACTTCCAAGCCATGAAGCAAGCTGGTGTGCTTGAGAGTGCACCACCCAAGTGATGGTAAGCTGCATCTGCAAGTAGTGAACTGCTCTGTATTAGAACATGAGTGAGTTGATTTCAGCAAGATGTTGTGCTTCTGCTGGGGAGGCTCTTCCTGGTTTTTTCAAATCGAAAGGGGTTCCAAAGGGAAAGGATACAAACTGCACTCAGGAGACCTCTGGGTAATAAAAATGTGAAGAAACAGGAGAACTGAGGATTAAGGGCAGGATAGAAGCTCATGAATACCTCTTGGGTAATTTGTTTAATTTGTGTGGTACAGGAGACAGAGTGATGATGCCAGGCCCTTGGCCTCCCCACGTAACCACGGAGAGGAGGCAAAGCTCTAACGTTAAGCTCCAAGACTTGCCTGATTCCACAGTTGTGTTGAAGCTGTCACATCTTGAACTGCTTAACTTGAGGTTATCTTTGTCTTCTGCTTACATACTTACGGTGGTACAGTGAGTGAGAAAATGGAGAGGCTGATTCTCTCGTAGCATGCATCTTCACATAGATGAGATCACATAGATGTGATGCATCTTCACAGAGACAGCTTCTGCATATCATTTTGTATTTTGAAGTTGGTGAGAGGGAGAAGATATCTAGCCATGACGAGAAATACATCTCTATACACACATATATATATTAAAAAAACCACAGTGGCATATAGCTCTGTGTACTAATAATCACATTTTTGCCATATTGTATGTAGCTCGAATAAAACTTTGTTCACAATACTCTTTTTTTAGCACTTGACACTGCCTTTTCTAGGAAAACTACCCAACTTTGTTCTCCCTTGCTAGTAACACAAGGAAAAACCTCTTGATTTCAACTATGTTGTAGTTATTAATAACTACACTTGCTAAGCTGCACAAGCTGATGTGACAGCTCAATAAAGTGTTCCTCCCGCTTTCTTGGTGCAAATTTTTTACATTGAGTTCTCTGCTTCTCCTAAAATGACTTCAGACTAATCTGGAATGATAGTTTTTCATTCTTTTGGAATGTTTTCATATTGTGATCATTACGTGATAATCTGTGGCTTTAATTATCCTGGCCAGCTGGATTTTCTCAGCTTGTTTGCATGAAGAAGCAAGATTGAATAAAAGATTTGTACTTAACACTATGAATACTGAATTCTGTTCTATGACAATCTGCAACTATTTGGTTTCTGCATAACACAATTACATAAAAGTCAGAGCTCCATCTCTTCTAAAAATTAGAAAGGTAAAAAAATCCTTGTGTCAGTCGCAGCTTTTGGTAGTGGTGGGTGGTGGTTTTTTTTTTGTTTTGTTTTGTTTTTTGTGAGAGTGGGATACTGCTGTTCTTTAGCTATGACTGCAACAAAGATAAATAATGAAATTATAAATTTACCTGTTTTAAACCTTGGTAATTCTGCCTCTGGTCCAGTCCTCTGGCTAATGTATAGTCACTTTTCAACTTCTTTAGACACTGGAATTGCATTCTTTAGTCAGGTGGCCTTCATCAGTGTATTCTGAAGGGCCATCTGGTAGTAAAATCATTTGAAACAAACACTGTCAACAGGGATGCATGTTGAATATTTAATTGAAATCATGAGCAGGATTTATTTCAGTGCAAATAGTGCCTGTGTTCCCATTGGCAGCTTAAAAAAATTGCACATTGTGTGCACCTGTTAAAATTAAATGTTTCCTAAACAATTCTTCCATTTTTTAATTGTACTGGTTCAAAAGAAAATGTGGGAGACAAATTGTCATATGTGATTTTGCTTGAATTGCTGATGCTTCTTATTCCTTAGCCTGTTTATATAAGAACAGATATTTTTTCACTCCTTCATAGCAGAAAGAGGTTTTTTGTTGTGCCTGCACATGAATACAAAAGTAGAAGGGGAAAAAAATGCCAGTGTTTCAGATGTTCTGTAAAGGCTGTAAAAAAAGGACCAAGTACCTAGAACAGATGGAAGATATTTTTGTTTGCCTCAGAGGTTTAACTCTTAGCTATTTTGAATTTTAAGCCGTTTTTGGTGTAGTTACCTAAAGGGTACAGTGATCATGCCCACTCTGCATCTGGTATTTTACTGGAGTATGTCCTGCATGTGGCTGTAAATACAGTGGCTTAACCTCACTGAATACTCTCTGTGGAACCAGTGCTCAGCCCCAGAATTGAGGAAGTGGTCGAGTGGGCAAGAAGGAGAGTTCATTAATTATGGTGGTAGCATGGCACTCTACATCAAGTTTGTTCCTGCTGGGCATGGAGGCACCTTGGCACCTCCCTGTGAATTCATGCTGTTCCATTGACTTGGTGTGGAGTCTGCTGGTGATACTGACAGTGGGAATTAAGTGCAAGTATAAATGTGAGGAGTATCTGGCATCTGCTGTGTGTTCAGCCATGGAATAAAGGGGGAAGCTCAGAGTTTGGTGCTAACCACTTTCATGACTCTTTTCGTGGAGTACAGCTGGTCTTGGATTGTGTTCAGCATAATGGCGAGAAGCAATTTGAATTTGGTTTTCTTCCTCCCTTGGTAGGCTGCCTGCACCACTTGTTTCCTCTCTGGCTCCTATCTGAAAGCTGCATTCCTTTCTCCTGCAGGCCCTCAGCAAGACTGATTCAGTTACCAGTACAGCATATATAGTGAATCTGATGTGCTGTGCAGTGTTGGTCCAGCTCTTGATTTGTTCCATGTTTTACTTCTGTTTGCCATGTGAAGGGTGTGTGAAGCTTCAAGCATCAGGAAATAATGGGGAATTCCTCTAGACTAAACTACCACATAAACATTTCTCTCTGCTGCTTTGCATTCATACATACTAATATGTTTACTTAGAGCATGAAGTTTGTCCATCATAACTAAATGGTCTTTTTTATCTTGCAGATTCCCTTCAGTTCAAGGAGACTTCATGACCGAATCTTATTTGTTCACTGACGTGTAAAGTGCAATGCACTTGAGTGCATGGCGTTCTCTAATGCAACTCAATAAATAAAATACATATGTCAGTGACATTAAGTTGTCTTCATTAATGTAGAAATACTTAAAGGCTCCGGTGCTGGGTGGAAAGAGTGGTGGAAAGTCTTCAGAACTTGCCCAAGATGACTGTCTGTCTTTCCTCCAGGAATTATTTGCATCTCAGTTTTGGCCAAATTCCACATTTGATAGCACAGTCAAGCAGCGACAGCTAGTTTGTCCCAGCTGCTTATGGGAATGTGCAAGAGGACAGGTGTTGCAGGGAGGGAGAGGATGGATTTCTGGAGGGGTCTGTGTTACCTCTGGCTTCACAAAGTGAGCTGACCTTGAGAGGAAAGAATTTGGTTAGAAATTCTGGAAATACACCAGCCAGCCTTTCTGTCTTTTTCTGCTGTCATTGCTGTATTGTCTTCCTTACAGCAGCAAACTGTTGAAGCAAGACTTACAGAGGGGGCAGATGCCCATTCTTACACACGGTGTATTAGTTACTCTAACTGAAAATTACTCTAGACTGCAGGCATGTTCCCATATAATTGATGTGCAAGAGGAAAAGGGGTACAGTCAGACAAAGTAAATATTGTAGGGTATTATGTTAATGAAAACCTTGGCATGCTGCTTTTAGACATGTATCATCTTTTTAATATCTGAAAGTAGTCAGCTAAGCATAGTTTGGATCTGTGCTACATTCTGTGCAGTCTGAGACACGATGCTGTGTCTTGTGGCTCGATACCTGAGTGAGAACAGGCTTTGTCATTGCCTGTTGCTCAGGATGAAGAAGGTACTAGGACTGCAGCTTTTGTTTGCTGAATGTGGGTACTTAGGAAAGCAGGCAAAAGCTCACTGCATGAAAGGAAAGAAGTCTTTGTATGAAGCAGCATGACAAATTAGGCCATCTGTGTTGTATTTGAAGGTCTTTGGTTCAAATCCTGTTTGGAGTAACTCTTATTATTTTACATGGATCATTAACTACTTAACACTTAATAGGTATCCTTGAACAACATTCGGACTAATGAAAGCACATAAGTAATGTATGTGATCCAGAACATTTTATAGAGCAACACGGGATTTTCTCTAAACTTCCCATGGAGGCAGCGTTTCCTTTAAGCAGAGAAACCATCTAGTAATCAAAATACCCCAACTCCTATAAATGTAAACCAGAGCTTAACAATAGCAAATGATACCCATTTATCTTCCCAATGTACAGTATAAACAGTGTATGCCATTAAGTACTGACCAACATTTTCTCAGGCCTGTCTGCAGATTTAAATAGCCAGGGGTCTTCAGTCTTACTGACAGCTTCAGAGGCAAAGAAACTTGCTACTGCCAGGTGTGCAGGCTAATAGACATGACTTCCCTTGTCGGTCTAGGCCACGTATTCTTCACAGTTGCTATGAATTAATTCACTGTTAAATTCTTAGTTTCTTCTAAACTGTTGTAGCCAGCAGCAGTTATTGTAGTCTGTGTTCCTTCAGCTGCCAGCACATGTGATTTAAAGAAATGAGAGTTTTGTGACTGAAGGCAATTTTTGACAGATACAGAGAGCTCAGGGATCTCTTGCTAAATGTATTTAAGAAATGTGAGTTCTAACTTCTGTGGCTGTGCTCTGAGAGTCTGCATTCTGATGCATTCTGATTTCACAGTGGATGCAAACCAAGTACTTCCCTTAAGCAGGCAATGCCAACCTACCCACAGCTTGCTTGGGTAGCTGCAGTAGGAAGGGAGGGCAAAGCTGGGTACCTAACCTGCTTTTCTGAAATCAATGCCAACCTACCAGTTTTCCTTATTATTTATTTATTTATCGATTTATTTTTATGTATATATTTATTTTAAAAAATTTTTTCCTTTGCTAGCAAGAGTTCAGCTAATTCTATCATACGAAGAATTGGAGTGGGATGTAAGATAATACAAGACCTGTGAGTTAGACCCTAATCAGTTGCTTATTGCAGGGTCTGACATGCTGGTTCTAGGAGATGCAGAGCTCAAAAACATGTTTGGCTGCTCTCAGAGACTATCCCAAGTGTCTGAAGGTTTTCGCTATATTTAAGTACGAAATGATATATAAAAAGGAATTATTTGACCTGAACTACTTTGGGAAAGGTCTTGCCTGACTATGCCTTCAAATTTTTTGGCTAGCTTACTTTATTCTCGAGTGTTTGAGGAGTGATTGATTGTTCTGGAAGCAAACTAAAAAGATAGGTTTGAAGTTGTGAGCTCTCCAGGTCTAAAGAGCGTTATGAGAGTAGGCATGTTGTAAGAGTACACATTGCAGTGCTTTAGCAGCTAAGTACAGGCAGCTGCTCTTTGGACAACTTTGTTTTCATAGTTCACACAGCTCATATGTAGGAGAGGTTGATTTATGTGCTGTCCCCACTCGTTTCCATACATGTGGTCAGAAGGGGGAGAAAGAACCTGCCTAATGCAGTAAAGATGCAGCTCAATTCACTGAAGAAAAGTGTAATTTAAGCAAGTGTTTATTCCAGGAGAATGTAATTCAGGAAAAACACAAATGTATCTTAAACAATAGCTGAAATCTACAAACTTTTAGAAATGAAACTGCTGTTCCTCATTTTTTACAGGTGTGTTTGCATCCCCTTGGCTTGTCTGTGTACTCCATAAATAAGGAACAGATTAGTCTAATTGAAACTGTGACTATAGTGCTGTTTTGATTCAGTTAGTCACAAAAGCATAAAACTTTTCAGCACACATTTTTGGCAAGCTAGTCACCAGTTTTTACTTCCAAAGTATTGTCATGATCTATTGCATCTTCCGGTACACTACAAAGTCCAGTGACCAACTGGGATCTAATGGGGCCCTCACGAAGCTTGTACATCAGTCTTGTCACTGTCCTACACCTTGTAACTGAATGAATAAACAGCTCACAAAAACAAGTATTACAGGAATAGCTTTATTATCTTTAAACAATTTAATTATATTACAATTTATCCATCAATATGCAAAATTAGAAGTATTAAACAACTTCCATAAAATATTCAGGAATGATGCGCATGTGTGTATATACATATACATTTTAAAACAGTGTTATTTAAACAATGACTAAGTTATTAAACCATGGTATGAAATGTTGATAATGGATGGGCTTATTTCACAGTCAGAAAAGGACAATGCAGACCCCAGCCTCCTTTATTCTCAGTAGACGAGAGACACAGCTTTTAGAAATACCTTTTAACAAAACAGAACTCAAGAGAAAAACATTGCAGTTACTACATTCTTATTTACTGTGCATTTGGTCATATCAAGTATGCATAGAAGTTATTAACTATAAAGCATATGCTCCAAATGGTGATCAGATTTTATTCCAGTTTTTTATTCCAATTCCAGCCATGTTCAGGAATCTCCAGACGAAATTCATTTTGGTAGGCATATAGAAAAGGGGGGAAAAAGTTAACATGCATAGTTGGAAACCAAGTAAGCTTTTGGTTTTAAAATAAAACTGCCGTAGCCAGATTTTGGTTTATGAAGTCATCTGTGCCCAGAGACTGATTTCTTGTCTACTGCAAGAAATATGGGTGTTTAACATATATTCCTAAGTGTATTGTGATGGCATCATTAACTATTAATGTAATTGGTGCCTGTGGGTCCATAGTTTTCAATGAATTTTTAAAAAATCACACTTTCCTTAGTACATATTTGAAAGGCCATGTTTCTAAATATTCCTGTTTAAATCAATTCGAAGATAATAAGCATAAAATGGGTTCAGGCTGAAGGGAGCACATACAATGCAGTGGTGGCAGATCAGAAATAAGCAAAACCCCTCAAGGCTGTACTTAGCACCTGCACATCTGCGTTACACCGAGATTGGAGATTTCAAGGAGACAGCTGTTTCTTAAATTTTTGAACTGCATGTTACTGGCTTCCAGCTAACGAACAGACAATGCACAGTCATACATACATTGAGAGTACTTCTGAAAATTTGATCGTGGATAAAATAAAGTTTTTGTATACAGACAGTTTTAAAAATAAAGTCATGTTGTAGTTCATGTTTTGTTCTCCAAACCACACAAAGGCACTAGTTTACATTATGGACTAATGTCCTGCAAAACTTCAGTCAAATAAAGGAAGCTATTTTAAGGTTAAAGTGGTGCTAAAACCCAGCTGTCACTAGTAACTTAAAACAGCCACACTGGGTTTTTCAGATTTAGTGGGGGAAAATGTTTTGCCTCAGGACGCACATGTTGGGGGAGTGTGGGTGCGGGGGAAAAGGCTCAGCCTTGAGCAAGTTTTTACAGCTGAGTTATAAACCTGGTTTATAACAGAAACTGGCAGACCCTAAAATATGATGTAGAGGTATTGATACACATTTCTGTGTGTGGTAAAAATGTCCGTATGCACGCAATTTCCCCCTATTCTCTAATTTTTGGTTATCGACAAGAAAAAGGATTTTGATTGAGCTATAGCCCGAAGCTGTTCCTTCTCACTTTATTCGTTTGCCAGAACACTTTCCTTCCAGCACTAGTATTTTGGCTAGCAAGCAGGAATGTTGTCGAGATTAGAAAAGCTATTTGGCTTTGTTATCAATTTCTACCTCCTCAAAAATTATATGCATCTCTACTTGATGTAGGTTACTGCAGAGAAAGCATTGCTTTCAAACGGGTATGGTATTGCTGTACGCACCAGAAATAACTATTAATTAAATCCTTTCCTCAGTGCTTTGTTTTTCACCATGGTGAATTTACTAATGAACACTTGGGCAAAATTTGGATCAACTACGTAGTGATAGGTTTTTGTTATAGTTGGGGGCTGTTCAGCAGCCACGGCTTGCGGGGCTGGCGCTGTGGCGGGGCTGGGAGCCAGGTGATACGATGTCTTTGTGACGTACTCCACGAGGCGGTTGTACTGCTGTTCTGACAGCCTCTCTCTGGCTCCCTCGGCCTGAAATCAGGTAAGATAAAAATAGTTTCTGAGTATTTGACAGAAACTGAACTGAGTAGCAAGGACAATTAACTTCCACATCACTCTGGTAAAAATCTTCCTGCCTGAAATCTTACAACAGTTTAAAGGATTTTTAAAATCATAAATATTCTCCCACAATTGAGTCCTTGGTGAATTAGTCCTGTCCTCTGCTGTTCTGGATTTCTGAGAAGCTCTAACTCTGCCACAGAAAATCTAAGCAGTATCTTTTGAGAACTGGTCAAGAGTAGAACTTAAGTTACAACAGATCAACTCCTTGCATACAGCAAAGGCATCAAAACCCCTTTTAGAAAAATGTCAGTAGCTCTTGGCAAGGCTTATCATAAAAAAATTCTATTTAGCTAAAATATTTTAGGTCTTTAACTTAATTAATTCAAAATGAAGACTAGAAGCTAGCTTCCAGGTGAATGTTCTATGGCAGGATATATCCATCTGCTTCTGGTAACAAAACACCCATTCATACAAGAACATTTTTCTAAACAAAAGGGTTTTACTGAAGATGATTTGGCCATTTTGTTTCTGGAGATGACATTAAGGGATCTATGTTTTGCAGGCTGAAATAGGTAGAAGTTTAAGGTCATAGCAAGAGGGATGCAAGCAATCAGCAAGAGGGATGCAAGCGACCTTCCCTAGTGGAAAAAAAATACAGTGAATCAAATACTGTCATCTATCATATGATTCCAATCAGATAAAGTATTATCTGTAAAAGGTATGGGCAAACCTGGCTTTGGAAGATCAATCTGTTGTGCCCTTACTTTTGAAGAAGTTGAAGATGACTATAACTAGCTTGAGAAGGGAAGGCAAACAAGCAGGCATCAAGCTGGTTGCGTGGTTTCAAAAAAACTGTATTTCAGAAATACCACCATGGATGCTACAGTAGTGTGACAAGCTAAGTCATTCAGAACAGAATTTATTTCCAAAATACGACAACAAAGAAAAAAGGCAGCAGCTATCATAGGGCTAGGGTCTGATGCTTCCTTATTTTATACTTGGAGAACTGTTGATCAGTTTAATTTTTGTAGGATTTAAAATTTTCTTGTTGGACATCATGCTAAGGATTTAAAGACTGCTATCTTCTGTGTGTCTTTCAGGGAGTTTTACAGGTCTTGCTAGATAGGGTGATATTTTCAAACAGTGCCATTAGATTCAATTTAGCATCCACAATCAATATTTTGTCGTATCTCTGGACTGCAAGACTCATTTAAATACTCTGTTGCTTATTTGAAGAAAGAATTAATACGATTGATAGATAGTGACAGGTGTCACATTCACATGAAAACAGTCCCCTCTGGATTTTTTGCTATGCCTTTGGAGATGGATTTGCTGTTCAGCAAGTAGAAACACTCCTGTTTTCAATCATCATCACAAAATTGCCAAAGGAAGCAGGCTCATGAACAAGCTCAGAAGTTTATGGTTGAAGCCTATGCCTAGAAACAGCGGAAATGATGAAATGGGCAGAGGAAAGGGTTTTTTCCATGAACGACCTTAAGGGAGGGAAAAATCAGAAGGCAAACTGTTGCAGCAGACTCAACGTTGACAGTGGAGAACAGTGTCTGTGCCACATATTTGGCCTGGTGGCTCAGTAAAAGTATCCCAGCAGTCAGTCTTTTTCAGCAGTTGAAAGGAGAGAAATATGCTGGAGTACCACCTATGTAAACTGGATTTTAAGTTACAGGGTAAATCCTGCATATAGGTGGCTTCACACTTTTTCCTGATTTCTCCTAGGGAGGTAAGCCCAGGGGCAGCTGCGTTCTGCCTCCACATCGACCAGAAGATCCTGCTTACCATGGAGATGGAAATGGTGCTGGCATCCCACTCACTTACTCTTTGTGAACCCATTCTTCATCCAGCCCCCGGATACAGAAGAATTGTTCAGGAGGAAATATTAAGTATGGTTGGATGGTCTTCCAAAGCAACTGAGACTCTGCTTGCTTCCTAGAAGTGCTGCTTCTGCAGCCACTTTCAGTTTGGCTTATATTGTCAAGACAAGAAAAATCTGGAATTGATGTTATTCTACATTTTCTCCTAAATGGGACCTAAGATTGCCACTAAGTGCCCTCACTTGCTGCTTTGAACATCTATCATGTTAATATCCAGATCACTCAAGGATTCAAAACTTGATCAAGGCTTGCTTAATGCACCTCCTAGAGTAATATGACAGATTATCATGTCCTTTCATACTACAAGGCCATACTTTTTGGGTTAAGAACTCCAGTATTTTTCTAAAATTCCTCCCATTTTGGCTTATAAAGAATAAGCCTTCAGCAATTCTAACGTCACAGCAGCTACAACACCTGTGCTGTGCAGTCCAGATGGGTATAGCACTGATGGGCTCCTCTGTGCACACTGACCAAGGAGATTCAGCTCTTTAGGATTTTTTTCTCATTGCTTTGAGAAATCCAAAGGTTGGTTTTCAGCTCCAAAGATCATAACATGTAGGACTATTATGAACACCCTGTTGCAGATTATCACAAAAAAAATCTAGACTATCTAAATTCCAGGGCCCTTCAATTTTTTGTTGTCTTCTTGATGTTATGTGCTATACCAAGAGCAGCTGGAAGAGCAGGCCTTTTGAGTTTGACATCTGTCTGGAAACAAGCAGTGTCTCAATTACTCTGGAAGATAATCCAAATACAATTAATGCTTCCCTTTCAATAACAAACTTGTCAGTGCCAGAGTTTTTAAGAATCCATCCAGGCTATTCCTATCCAGATGGATTAAGTTATATATTGTGGAGGCAAACAAGGCATCAAGCAAACCTATTGCTGAAGGAGTCAAAATATGCTCTATAACATCTCTGGCAATTACAGCTGGAGAATAACTCATGTTTTGTTTCTTAACTGTTCCAAGAAGCTGAGAAGAGGGAATGTGAGAAACTGTTTTGGGTAGAGCCGAAACAAAACTTTTGGCAATTGTTTTTGTGAGCAGTAATGCAAAAAAGTGGATTTTTATAGCCTTGAAATGAAATGTTTCAATTTGTTGTATTATTTCTAGCATCTCTGACTAAATTAATCAGAAACATAGGGATAACTTACATTTGGTAACATTATCTCTGTTTTGCTAAACTCATAATAACATTTTGGTTGACTTGACTGGGCATTTTCCACCTAAAAGTTGAGGCCATCTTTGCAAATGTCATCATGCACAGACATGTCTGCACTTAAGCTGAGGACGCCTTCAGTGCAACACAATGGCCTACTGTTGATACTGAGGAGTTGTGCCTGTTTAGGCACTGTCCTGCAGCTTAGAGCCTGCTCAATTGCAAGTCACAACTTGTTCCTCCTAAGACTCCTTTTCCTAATCACACCTGAAGACTTTGCAGAAGCTCTTGTCAGGGAGCTGAAGGGAAGCTCTGGTTCCCATCAGCACCAGTGCTGCACGTGACACCCCAAGGACCACAGATTCAGCTGCAGGAAGGAAATCACCAAGTATGAGATCTCCCAATCCACTAAAAAAACACAGTAAATATTAATTACAGAACACTCTTAAGTAATTACTAAAACTGTATATGAAGATTTTTGCAATCTTTTATTGTGTAGCTGCCTTAGCTGCCTTGACATTAAAAATTTCAATTCTTAAAATTCTCTTTTTCTTTCAACTGCTCCTTCTCACAAGCACATTTCTTTAAATTTTTACAAGATTTTCAGTATCAGTGTGTGCATTCTGAAGGAATATTTTTCCAGATCTGTTTTATACAGCACCACTCAACTTTTGCTGTCTTGCCATCACTGGCTTGGCTCCACCTGGGACACAGGCACTTTTCCCAGCTTCTCCCATGCTGTACATTTTCACTGCATTCTCAAGAGCCTGTGTCAGCAAAAGAGATGGTGTACTGAGGCTGGGGGGCTCCAGGCTTACAGCTCCTAGAGCTGCATTGCTGCACCACTTGAGTAGGACTCCCATATTTCCTTCCAGAACTTCAGAAAAAAATGTTGTCTTTGGTCCAGTACCTCCAAAGGAGGGTGTTATGAGCCGCATGTCTGGGAACCTTGGACTCTGCACATGCCATGCGGGGTTGCTCTGTGCATTCAGGGCCCCACTTGCCCATAAATCCTATACTTACCCAGCAGTAGCAGCTGTGGGGACTAGAATTGGGATCCCTGTCCCTCACCTTCCCTTCTCCCAAACAGGCAGACCTCTGCACCCTTCATCACCCACCTGCAGCAACCTTTGAGCAACCTTCCCTTCCCCCACAGCAGCAGTCTACTCCTCACCCCTTGGAAAACCAGATGCAGAGACAGAAGCCATCACACTCCAATCCAATACAGAAAAGATCTGGGCTGGTGCTAAAGTTATGGTTTACCTTAGTGAGAAGAACTTTTCTTCCTCTTCCCTCCAGGACAGTAGCTCTAGACTGAGCAGGATAGTCTGGACTCTGATAGTCTGATATGTGCCTCCACCAACCACTCAGCACTCAGGGACAAAAAAAGCTGAGCTTTTCCCTCTTGCTTCACAATTTAAGTAATGCCTCATGTAGCTTTGTGGTGAGAGAAGGCAATTTCAGTCAACAGTTCTCTGTGAGACTGAGGTTAGTGGAAAGACAATAAATATAAATAGAGAATTCAGCACTAAAGAAAGCTTTCACAAAAATATTCAAGTGCTGTCACGACACAGATGAAGTTCTTGCTGAAATCAACAGGAAGTCTTCAGTGACTTCAGCAAAGTTAGGATTTGACTGAAGGTGCTCCTACTTTTTGTCACACCTCATACTTCATGGGCTTTTACATGTTCTTTTCTTTTATTTGAAACAGAAATTTCTTGTATAGCACACTTTTATAAAAACTGGGACATGCGTGTTCATTTTTGAAATGCTCTCTCATATGATTCTACTTGAGAATTTAATACAATAAACATTGTTTCCTGAAAGTGTAAAAATATAACATTCTTCTGCCATTAAAAGGAAATAATTAATCCAAAAAACCTCAGTATTCAAATGGCTTAGACATCTTCCAACATGAAGATGAAGGGTTTATGCTCTTACTAGCAAACACTTGGTGCATCCAATCTCAGAGAAGGACTAATCCAGTTTAAAGGTAGCATTTGCAGAAGAAGCAAGATCTAAGGAAGTAAACACAGCCAAGCAAGACCACTGCAAGATAAAAACAGGCTGAAAGGAGCATCAGCACCACTGAACTGTTAATGGAATTCCCAGAAGAATAAAAGGAACTGCTTTTGCTGGGACTTTGTAGGCACAGGGTGCAATGCTGACTTACCAAAAATAAACACTCTGTGCATACATAGCCATAAGATCCTTTTCAGAAAAGATGTGGTGCTTACCAAGAACCCAGACTTCCTTTACTTTTTCCCTCAGAGAATTTCTTTCACAGATGTGGCATATCATGATCAATAAGAGGATAGAAGAGATGAGACAAATCCCTTTCATCCAAAGGGCAACACAGCCAACTATGAGGTGCAGGTCTCCTGGTTTGGCACTCCAACCTCTGCCCTCCCAGCCCAAAGGTGAGTATCCCCATTGCAACAGCATCAGTGTAACTTCATTTTTGAATGAAAAGCATACTCAAATCTTTACCTCCAAGTCAGAAGGCACTCTCTGTTGTTTTAGCTGCACCTTCAGCAGATCTTTTTGTTGATCATCTTCCAGACACTCGATTTCAGTCACGGGAAATGCCTGTTGCTGCGTGTCTTCACTGATGCTCACGACAAAGAGCACCTCTGAGGTGAGCAGCAAGCAGCCTTCATGCTGCTGGCCTGATCCACTCACAATCATGACATCTAAGGCCATGTGAACCTCTGGCCTTCCCAGAGATTGCAGCATTTTCCTGCATTATCAGGTTAAAAAAAAGACAAAAAAAAAAGACAAAAAAGAACTAGTCAGTGCAGTGCATTGGATCCTCCAGGGCTTATTTTGATCACTATGTTTTTACTTAAGCCTGTAGCTATCACCTACAGATGTAAAATAGGCCAGGAAATGTACTCCAAAACTCCATTACTGAAAGATGTACAACTTCAGATCTAAAGAATGAATGTGAAATTGTTACTTATCAAAACCCCTTAATCACTCACCACAAAAATGGCCTAATATCTGTGCTAGGCTAGCCTACTTCCCATCCTGTTTCCTTGATAATAGAAAAATTATCCTGAGAAGTGGGTTAGCAATTCAGTGCAAAAAATAAAGCTATCTTCACTAACAACTGTTTCTGGAGATGTGCAGTATTTTTCTTGGGCTCGGTGCAATAATAAATAAGTAAGAACTTACTGAATACCATTAAATAAAGATCAGCTCTGTATTTCCAATGCTGGATGCAGATCAGCAGCTCATCATTTGCAGATTGGGTTTCTATGCACTACCTTTGTGTTTAATGTTCCTAAACAAAACTGCCATAACTCAGCCTTTCCTAGGGAAGCAGCCTGCTAACTTGACCAAAGGCCAGAACCTATTAATAAACAATGTGGATGTAAAAATGAACAATTGTCTAAATAATGTTACCAGACGTATTTGACGTGGCTGTTTGGAGCCTGCTCAACATGTTGATCATTTGGACGAGAGCGCTGCTTGGGAAGCTGAGAAAGTCCAGCTCCATGCAAAATACCTGTGGTAAGAGAATTCAGGTTTTTTAGTAGTTGTTTTCTACAACACAGTTACGTGTTGCATTGATGTCATCTGTTTAAAGCAGTTCATAAAATAGTATAGATCCCAAATGATGTCACATCTCTGGAAGCTGTAGTCAAGACAATTCATTAAATATTACAATGCAAGAATTGTGCACTTAACCCCCGTGATCTTGCATTAGCAAGAAACAAAAAAACCCCCACTGTGTGTTCTATGAATCAGCTCTACACTTGCAATCACAAGAAACATAACACTCCTGAGAGCCATCACTTCAGAGCAGGATCAGACACATCACTTAAGATTTATGTAGAAAAAATCAAGACCATTGTTAGCTTTCTTGCTTAATATTAAAATACTTTCATATATGTGTCACTATTGGTACAAATTAGAAGGCAAGTTTGCCTTTATTTAAATGTTTAGTTACTTAATCCAGCTGTTAGACACAGATCTATGTACATTTATGAGATCTCCTGGGGCATCTTTTTTATTGTGAATTCTTCTTAGTGCCAGCACAGAATGGAGACTACAAGCAGCAGTTACGCAGGTTTCTGAAGAGACTCTCCAAAGCTGAAGATGACACAGTATGTATGATTTCAGATGTCCTGTAAACTTTCAATGATGAGGTATGGTCACCAGAAAGAATGAGTGGGTTGCAAAAAAAATTCACAAGTTAAGTAGTTTTAAAAAGTTTTGCATGACAGACATGAAGTACGTTATGCAGCAAAAACTAGTGTTATATGGTTTGGTACAAAGTTTCAAAGTACTCTTTTAGAAATATACTTCTTTACAAATAAATGAAGAGATTTTCTTTTGTCTAAGCATTCCGAAGGCATTTTTGCATCAGGGTGTCAATAACTTAGATTCCCTCTTACACAATGGATAATAATTTAAACAAAACATCAGCAATGAAAAAAACCCTTTAATTTTTAGCACACATGTTGATGGTAATACTTAAAAGCAGCATCCCAGTTGTAACAGTTGGCTTACCGAGGTTCTCAGCATTATGTGAGTGAAAATGTTATTTACAGATGGAGACAGAGAGAACATGTGTTTATTTCTGTGTGGTCCTCCACCCCTTGGTCCCCCCCAAGAGGCACAGTCCCACTTCCAATCCAGTTGTGGGTAAGAGTTACTTGAACTCTTGTGTATTTTCCTCTCATGCACTGTCAGCTACCACTGATATAGTTTTATTATTTTTCCTGGCTATCTCTTTTTGTCACATGGTTATGGAAAATATGATGTCTTATATACCATATCTGTAATGAAAAGTGTCCCTCTACTACTATGAGTTTCTTGATAAAGACAGCAGCAGAATTAAATCCAGAAATAATAATGTCCTGGGCAGCAAAGCCAACACAGAGACGGCTGACAACAGAAAAAACCTTCTAATTTTGCTGATACAGGTTTTACACCTATGGGATGTGTAATTCAGGAGAACAGTTATTATTTATGCTTATACAAACAAGATAAAGTTAATTTGACAGAATTCCAATAATTGTTTCATTTTTCTCTAACTAGATGGAATGAGCTGTGAATGTTGTGGGAAGCATCCTAAACTTAAGCCCTACAATAACTACTCATATTCTAGTCAACACAGCACAAGCGTAAATATTGCTAGTGATTAAAGGCTTAAATATTCAAGGTTTGTCTCGTACAATTAGTGAGGTGAAATTATTGACACATTGTCTTTTTATCATCGGGTCTTCCTGCATCTCTTCCCTGACTCCCTCCAACCACCATTTCTTCTTAAATATTCAAACTGAAAGTGATTTATTGATACTGGAAACAAAGAAATTTGTGTAGTTTGATATTTTATTTTTATCTTTTACACTTTTTGTTTGTCCAAACTTGTTCCCATCAGTTTGAAAGGATCTAGCACCACTGCCATTAAGTGCTAAGTCTAGCTGCAAACCCCACCTCTGGTTTCTAAAAGGTTACCCAAGTATCTGAAAACAGGACTGTCTTCTCTTGAAGCTCCAGTTTAAAGGGGATGCTCCTATTACATGACACTTCTTTCTCCCAGGAACGTAACTCACTCTTTGTGTAGAGACAGCACAACTCTTTCCCTGACATAACAAAGCGATCTCAAAATAACGCTCTAATTGGACATAGTGTTGCTCTAATCCTTTTATGTCAAAAACTATTTGCAAGCACGTATGTTTCTGTAACTAACTCTACTGTACTCCAAGAATTACTTCATGCTTTCTGCATTCTGTGTTTCTGTGGCTGTAGACTGCTGATCAGTAACACAAGAGAGAAGCACAACACGCTTGCGTTTCAGAAAAGCAGCGCAGCATTTGTAAGTATTTAGCTGTGGCATTTCTAAACCTTTCTCGAAGTCACACAATCCTGAGCTGGATCAGTAAGGCAGAGCATGTTGTATCTGAAGAGCATTTTAAAATTTAAATGGAGGTGTTGGAAATCAGAAACTCACCGTAACCTGTCTGGGAGACAAGATCAGCTGCCCCTCCAATGGGCTTTGTGAAGACGCCCATGATGCCCTTCCCCACACCTGAGATGACCCCTCTGGCTTTATGCCCAGCTGAAGCTTGAGCCTCAGATATTCGCTGAAAATTCTGCATCGGCTGATCCACAATCCCAGCAATTGCACCTGAAAAAACAAGAGTCTTCAGTAAGCAGTGAGGATTAATATTCCAGAATAAGAGGAAGTCTTACTATTGGACCTGAATATTGTTTGGATTAGAGATTCTACCCCATTCTTATACAGCTATTTAGCATGTGAATAATTAGCTAAACACTGCCTTAGCTTCAGTTAAGTTAGATCTTAACCTTTTTTTTTTTAATATTTAGATCACCCAACCTTACAGTATGTTTTCCTCTTTCAACCTATTATGCTAAATGCTTTTGCTGAGTTAATTTAATTTGGCTCATTCTGTGTCATAATTCTGAAAATGCTGGGCTAGGAATAAAATCCTCCAGTTTTGGATGACTTGAGCTGCTATGGAAATGAGATTCTCATGTAAGTGTGAGATTAACTTCATGAGAATAAAAACTACTTGTATTCAATAGATCATTTTTATATCCTCTTCCACTGCCAGAAATGTTCATAAGCTAATGCAACTTTTGATATATTACTAAGATTAGCAGAATTAGACTTTGAGACTTTTTGTTACTCTTTTTGTGAAAACCATCATATTTTACTTTAATGCGTATGGGTCAAACTTTTACAAGTGACATAGTGACCTTCCCAGCTTTTAGTATCAACAGAGAACTTCAACTTAAATCTTCCTAAATGTAAACAGGTATGTGAGGTGGTACATTTCTTTGATCTTGAGTTTATGCTAGCCACTTAACCACAGACATGTCTCTAGTTGTTGTAGTTTTGATAGATAAGCTCTTTGGAAATTGCTAAGGGTACAAGGATTGGACAAAGTGACACGAATCTGCCTGACCCGAGGTGCTTTCCTCAGTGAAAAGCAAGTTTGCAGGCTTCTTGGCCAGCTCTCAGTTTGCACCTGCAGCTGCAAATATCAAGATAAAACAATTACTTAGGGAGTAGGACTGAGTGCTACTCTGGTTCCAGGCATTTTCACCACAACCTAGACATCTTTGGAGGTTCTGCGTTGTGTTTGGAAGGAAATCCAGGCATAATTCCACAGATTTGGACAATCACAACCGAGGTATTTGGCCCCATGTGTGATGTGCACTAGGCAGTGGGCTGCTAACTGGTTTTCAGATGGTTTTAGTTACTGTCAGTGGATAAATGAAAAAATTGCTGACTTTGAACAACAAGAACTAATATTGTACTTGTGCACAGTCCTGTCCAAAGAAAAGAAGGGGATGAGAAGGAGCACACATTTCCCCAGATCCTTGTCCCTGGGATACTGTCTACCAGCAATTCAAGAAACTTGCATCCCCTGTAAAAGCCTTCCTCCCCTCTTAGAGAAGAGACTTCTTCTGTCGTCTGTAGGACTAGCCTTTTGACAAATATACAGTATTTCCACAGAAAATGCTGGTCTGTCTTTGAAGTGATGCCTGGTTTTAATTGAGGTCACTCACTGAAGCTGAGTGTGCAGCTGAACATTCACCTTTTGTACCATAAAGGCCATGAAGCTTTTTCCCTAATGCCACACCACTGAAAGGATACCATTTTCAATTAATTAGTACTTACCAGCTGCTCCTGCTACTTGACTAAATAATATCCCAGCACCACATTACACAATTGGGATTGTTTGTCCAGTCTTTTCTTTTGTGCAATTGGGATGCATTTGAAGGCATAAAACAATACTTGGTGTTTTGCTAAGTTACAATATTATACTACGCTGTGACCTCCTTCACCCTATCTATTGAGGTCATCCACAACAACTGCACTTTCAGAACAGAAGTTATTGCCTTATAAAATGTAATCCACCTAAGTCCTAGCACTAGTAAATTATTTACTGCAATACACTTGAGCAAAGTTATAAGGTAATAATAAATAAGAGCCTACTCCAAAGGACCTGTGGTATGCTCCAGGCACTGCTCAGCTGGAATTAGGCTCCAAGGACAAGGAAACAGAATGGAAACTGCTGTGACTGTGTTATAAAAGATTATTTATATAGTGCCCTAAATAATCTATAGCTTAATTAGCCAGCTCTTAGTAATTCCACACTTTCTGTTACTCTGGCATTTTATGCATGCTCTGAACTTGTCTGCGAAGACATTGCCCTTTTGTACCTCAAATCCTTTTGCAAGTGTTACTGTTCTACCTGCAAAAAATATAACCAATGATCTCTGCCTCTGTAATTCATCTTGGAATTGCAACTCACTGCCATAACTCATTTATGTGCTGTGGCCATGCCCATGAAAATCAGGAAATCAACTACAACCTTACTCCTTGTATTGAGGAGTGGCTGGTCCTAACACCCTTGTGTGGGGAATCCAGATCTGTGCAGATCCTCTCCTGTGGTGCATCAGGTGTGGGCAAAGGAAAAAAACACAGGCCAAAACCTGAACAACCTCAAAATCCAGCACCAATGAGGGAGTGGTGACACACATGTGAGGTTCAGGGCACTCCTCACACCAGAAACTGTGCAAAGCACTTCTTCCCTGTGCCCGTGTGGCTTCTGGCATTCTAACAGAGCTCTTGGCAGGAGCACCATGAGAAATGGACTTACCACAGAAAGTCTCTCACAGGGTATCAGGAAAGCAAAGCATGAAACCACATGTAGTGGTTCCTCCCTTCCCACTCTCATACTCTCACACGTTGTCCTACTGCTGTCCTGTCCTTTCCCTGTAATGTCCCTTGACCAGTATTTTTTTTTTAATTAAATGAAACCATTCTCCATTTTTCTTTTTTTTTCTTACCCATGGCACTTGATTTTATATGCATGTCCACATATGTACACACAGATTATGCATGTATAAAGAAAACCTCAATAAAATTAAACACCAAAGCAACAAAACAAAAACATATTCTTCCATTACTGGACCAAAGATGTTCCAGCAACAACATAACATCTGCTAAACATCAGATGGGGTGCACTCTGGTTAATACATGTTGCTCAGTAACAATAAAAAAGTTACTTTGATAGCTACAAAATTCAGATAGTTCAGAGTATATTACTGGATTACTTCAAGAAGAATATGATTACGGGCAGCAACTGGTTCGTGTGCAGACTGACAAAGTTTGGTGAATGTTACACAGTTTACAGACCTTGGCAAAGCTCAGATTGCTTGTGACAACTCTTTCAGAGCAAGATATTATCGGAAAAAATCCCCCACTAAGAGAAACTGGCCATGCTTTGCCATGAGGCTGGAAGCTGGCCAAACTGAAGCCATTTTGCTTCCTTTTCTCTGTTGTCCTCCAGGACTGCCACAAGTGTTTCACACCAAAAACAGGGCTGAAGCATAATCTCATCACTACAAACATCACATAAAAATACAGCTCAAAGAAAAGAGCACCTGTTGGCATGCATTAATGTACTTGCACAATTAGTGTGTGGAATAGCACACAATTTCAGGACTAGTACTGGCTTGTGGTATGTTGTGTTGTAGATAGGCAGACATAGAGTGGCCCTGACTCAGTGACTGCACAGCAGGAACAGCCACCACCACCTGTAATAACAAAAATCTGAGCTTCTGAGACCCAGGCCTTGCCTTCTCTAGTAGGACAGTTACACTGTCAGGCAATATGACTCAATTTACTTCCCCAAAAGCAGGAAGGAGTAATTGAAATGTTGAGCACTTCTGCCATTGTAGAAAATGGCTTTTTGAATAGTTGTCAGCTTTTTGGTTATTCAGACGTGCTCAACATCCTAAAGGCAGCCACTTAAATATAACATTTTTCACTTGGACCAGCAGTTGAAAATACAGCCTATAGTTTCAATAGTCTCTTTTACATGCTTATAAGTTATTATTTTAAGTTTGACCCTTTCATGCAAAATGCAAAAGATAGTTCCTCAGTGAGGAGTCAATAATCTAAATATTTTACAAACAATTTCACTACATTTTTGTCTAAACATATAAAAGAAAAAACCACACCTTTCACAAGCTGTTGCTTCTTTTCATGCACAAGTGTTACTAAAATGACCCAGAAATCTCCCCCAAACTAGAAAAGAAGACAACAGCTGGCCAAAGATAACAATCAAATCAAACAACACCCTGACAGTGCTTGAGTCATTTAAAATGAGACAGGACAAAGCACTTAAGAATGTACCACAGGGAACAACTTGCACTGAGGAGGAGACCAGAGTACATGATTTTGGCCCTGATTCAGCAAAGCTCTTAAGCACATGCTTAAGTGCTCTGCTGAATCAGGGCCACCATGAGCCAGATTTTCAGAAAAATCAGAAAGGCAACTCTACTGTCTGGGTAGATACCACAATGCCTTGGTGAGCTGAGGGCTCTTCACCTTCACAAAATCTGCATTTGCAATTGTCTTAGCTGCCTGCATGGGTCAGATGGCTTTAACGAACATGAGAGTACTGTGACCATCCTAGAAATGTCTTTCACACTTTTCAATTTTACAATTATAAATTAGTAGAAATTACGGCTTCAAGCAGTTGCACTCTCTACATTTCTGTGCTCATCAAATTTTTCATCCTTGTGAAGGAAAGTAACTGCAGCCTTACTTTACTTTGTTACGTATGAAGAACCTTAAGTGTTTTTAGAGTAATCATGTTCATATTTATTCTGAACACGCTGGGGAAAAAAAGCAGCAAAGTGATACCATCCCTTCAACTACTACTTTCTTGTTATTTTTTTTTTGGGAAGCCACAGTATTCTTTAAACTAAATGGTCAGGACAGCAACAGCTTTCTGACATGTTTGTAAAAATTGGAACATAGGTCTATTCATAATTTACGTCTTGACACACTTTATATGAATGCTGCTGCCTATACAGAGGAAACATGCTTTTTAAAAATTACGTTTAAATAAAAAAACTGATACAAAATAGAATATTTCTGATTTCCCCCTTAGCTAGAGTTCCACACTTGTCACATCCAGCTATACAGTAACTGTAGCTATTTATCTGGGTGCTTCACTGCCTCCACTGCTAGGAAAAGAGGTACTTAGCAGGGAGCAATCTCTAAATAGTAACAGTGGGAATAAGAACAAGATCTTAGCTTGTGGAGGAGCAGTGTTTAAATGCTCATATGAAGTCTGAAGTTTCTAACATGAAGTCTGATTTATTCGGAAATCAGGGACACCGCAATTCTAGCTTTATTTCTTTTAACTTTTGCTTTTAACTGGGATGTACTGCCATGAACCACGGAATCCTTGTGTGCAGGGAGATGCGGGAGTGGCGTATTTGTGCGTGTATGAGACGAATTCCCAGCTTTCCTGAACAGCAGAAACTTTGCCTTGTTACAGCCAAAGCTACAAAGTTTTGCTCTTTACTTCAGGCTGTACAGTCGATGCTTTTCGCTCTGAAGGGCCCTGGTGTGTCAGTGAAGGGGATATAGACACCATGTTACCTCGATGTTTTATTAATAACTGAGTCAAGATCACCAATCCATTTCACCAGCACTTACACACCAGGCTGACACAGTGCTTCTAAAAGTATAATCTTTCATCCAGCAACTCAACCTGACTGCTCTTACCCAATAAAACAAGAGAGAAAAATAAAACCTCCTCCAAACTACCGCTGATTTGCAACACCACTAACAGCTGACTATTGGGACAGTGGCTACTAATATATGAAATTTCTCCTTTATGTACACTTCTCCCAGGACACTTGCTTGCTGGTTTACAGGCATTATCAAATGACAGTGTTTCACATCATCTAATGTTATTGCTTAAAATAATTCCCAGCAACTTAACCCAAACTTGTAACATTTTTACCACTTCCTCTTTGGGGCTTTCAGGGTTGCAGTTGCAAATTTAGGAGTTGTGTACACTAATGAAGATTAGGAAGCAGGACAAATCCTTTCAAGCTTCAACTCTTCTAACCTTTTGCACTGGACTGCTTTTGGTCACTTTGATCTCTAAGAGATTCATACTGTTTAATACATTCTGAGGAACTCTGCCAAACAATATAGTTCTGCATTCCTTTGCTGTGTGACAAGTCGAAGTAACCTAGAAAATCCAGCCCGTTACTGCAAAACTTCTCGCAGAGACTTTTCCCACTGCGGGTTAGTTTTCAAATTTTTAGGTACTATTTTGAAATGGATAGAGCAATCTTCATGTCTAACCAAACCACTCGGCTGCTTGATGAATAAAATTACACTGAATCAGGATGATCTGTGTCTCTTTGTAAAAGCAGAATTGCTCATCAAAGCTTACTTAACATCTGCACTAAGTTGAAGTGGTTTTCAAACAAACCCAAGAATCTCTGATATCTGCAGTGCCGCAAAAACAAGCAGGTTCAGAAGGCATTCCAATAATTCATTGGAAAGTAAACATCAGCAAGATGACGTCTTCATGTTGAATTAGTTACAAGTCACGCTGCCTGATGCTGAATTTTTCTTTTTTTCCCCCTCAGATCTACACCATGTACCAGTGAAAATATTATTTCACAAAAAAAGTACAAACTTATTCTATACCTGCAATTATTTTAGCAGCAAAAATCATATACAAAAGTCACTAAATATTGATGAACAGTATCTAATAGACATACTGTGAGGCTTTTTCACAAGAAGATACCAAATCCCCCCCCCCAGCTAGAAAAGTCTAGTGAGCAGATTAGAAAACAGCATTATCACTTAACTTGATATTTAATAGTACATTACCTAGAAGGCTAATGCCTAAACGAGAGAGCCCCTGTCTCAGTCCTTCTCCCAGGCTTTCTGGAAGCTGCCTTCTCCATTCTTCTTGTCTGTTGTAATGCTCCTCATCCAGTGACAGCCTATCCATATTCCGAGCAAGACTTGTTGCCAGATTGGTAATTGACGTCAGTGTACCTAAATGCACGGAGATATACATTTGGGTCTGGATCAGAATGCTTTAGTTTCAACCATGGAGACACTGTATGCCTCACTGCAATACTGAGCTTATGAGCAGAACAGCAAGTCAAGTGAACAGTCACCCATGTGTAACATGCTTTACTATTTGTTCAGCATCACCACGCTGCTGCTATGGTCCACGTCACGCCTTTTACATTAGCCTGCTCCAGGTTTGCCTGGCCGGTGGGAACAGAAACTCATCTGAACATCCTTCTACAGTTCCCTGACTTGTGTAAGGCTACTCTAAACGGAGAGGAGGGTGATGGAAAGGTAAACAAATATTTACAGAAGGAGCCGTGAGGCCGTCTCCCGCGGGAGGCTGGAGTGGAGGCTTGGAGCAGCAGCCAGCGCCGGGGCAGTCCCTGCGCCTCTGCAGCAGCTGGAGCCACGCGATGGCACTGTTTGTACAGGCTTTGCAAAGGAAAAGCTCCTCTTGCTCCCATGGCAGACCAGTCCCACTGCCAAATCCTATCCACTTACTCACACAGCTATGACAACTGTATCTACTTTTTTTTTTAAATAATAAAAATGATGAGGTGATCGAGTGTAGAATTTCTGATGGCTAGCAAAAATGCAGAACACCTTTAATACTTCTGCAGTTATAACATGAAATACTTGTTGACTGAATATCTATTTCCCACTGGGAGGTTTAAAATTCTGAATTTCTGAAACATTCTCATGCACTGCAGTAACGTGGTGATCTGTTTAATACATGAGACACTACACGTGAGCTTGTTACCCTCTTAGCTTAGTTAAACAGGAACTTTTTGAGATTTTTGAGCCCTGGTACCAGGAATTTCAACTGGCACTGTCAGAGCAGAACAAGGTACGGCAGGGCCAGGAGACTGAAGGATGGACAGACTTTATTGCTTAAAACTTTAACAATGCATGACAACAAAGCAGTAGTTGGAGTAATAAAGTGAAAGCTCTACCTTTGGAAATGTGTTTTACAAATGATGTTGTTCCTCTGGAAACGCCACTGACAAATGCTCCTGGGCCTCTGGTCAGTCCTTCATAGGGGAGCCTAAAGAAATCAGCTATGCCATTCCCTATGCTTCTCACCAGACTAGCCGGGCTTCCAAGAATTTCCAACGATCCAACAACCCAGCCTGTGTGGAGAAACAAGACACATGTTACAGCTGCAAAAACTGCAGAAGCAGCAGTTGTGAAAAGGTTATTCCTTAATTATCTTTTTCACACTAGAATTCATTGCATTATGAACTTCCTTTGAGCAAAACACAGGAAATAACTCATCCACTATGAATTCAGAAATGGCAATCTTTCATACTTTGTAAATCAAAGAAATCCTTTTGGCAAACTCACAAATAGCTTTAGAATTACTTCCTTCCAGGAGCTTCCCGTATTTCTGCTAAAAGTGTGTGAGGGAGGAGGATGTGAGAGCCTCGCAGCTACGGAGGAACGGGACTCGGATGGTTGGGTTGGTTTTAGGCACTATAAGGCAGCGTTGTGATTTCACATCCATATGTGATAGAACTGTGACAGGGAGTTTACTCTGATACAATGTACTGCTTTACGGGAGTGTGCGGGTCAATTGCTTGATGGAGTGTTAGGAAAAGGGATGCAGATTTTTGACAAGTGCTTAAGAAGTTATTTTAAATCCACCCCAACCCTTCTAAGCTGATAATTTTCTTTCAGAGTGCAGTGAAAGCCAGACAAATGTCTTCTGCTCAGTACAGTTGTGTAAACAGCAATGACATCTACATGCTGATTAGGTTACTCATAGGGGAGTATTCCTTATGCATGTCCCAGGAGAAGTATCTGCAGATCTGGTTTCCTATATAAACGCAGGGTTGCCAGCAGCTTGCTGGATGGCTGAGCACACAGCAATCTGTTGCTGGAAAGCTATTTGCAGGTCTTGTCTTTCTCAGGCTGGTAGGCAGCAGATTTATTAGGGAAACAGTGCTGCATAACTCTTTTTTTTGGCAGCCCAGAGAGAGCAATTCAGAAATGGCAATAAATGTGAAACAGGAACTGTTTGGTCTTTGAGCCCTGGTACCACGAATTTCAGCTGGCACTGTCAGAGCGGCACAAGGTGTGACAGGGCCAGGAGACTGAAGGATGGACAGACTGGCCTTCTGCTTTCCCATGAGGGCCCTTGATCTGTGCTCTGCCCTCCTCATTCCCATCTCATCATTGAAAACTCCTGCTATCCAGATGCTTTTCTTGTTTTCTTTTAACCCCTCCCAGTCATTCTTGTGGAAGGCTGAATCACGAAACTGAACAGAAGAGAAAATGTTACTCGTATGAAATGAATTAATCTCATACTATCGTTCTAAGCTCCTGGAAAATCTATTATTCTTGTTGAATCTGTCCCACATTTCAGTTCTGGCAGGTTGAGAACTCCAGTACTTGTAACATAAAAAGCGGGAGCCAGAGCGGACATAAGAGAGAAGGTGGGATGGACTATGGGAACAAAACCCAAGTGCTACTGGCAATGCAATGAACAGAGCAGCAACACACACTGTGGCCCCACTGTCCTGGAAAGGAGCATCCCCTGGCAGTCCTTTCCTGCTGGGACCAGGGGAAGCCAGAGCTCCAGGCTGGACCTGCAATTCCCTAGCTGTAGGACTTTTAATAAATTATCTTTGCCACTGTGTGAAGTGTTGAAAAGCTGGAGGGGTGAGGAGGTGTGTACAAATGGGAGAGATGTTCTTTCTGCTTTTTCTGATCGATATCATTGCATTAATTTCTTAGGTCCTTTTTTCTCCCTAAATATTCTTGATATTCCTTGTCTTACATGGTGGTGTGATGGAAAGTGGCTACAGGACACTGTAGCTTAGTGCCTCGGTGCCCAGCAACATCCCCAGCAGGCACCACCAGGCTGGGACATGGGGGACTCCAACTCCACTCACCTGCTGGGCCAGCCAGCATGTTCAGGAACGTAAAACAGATAAAAACCAGGAATTAAAGCAGTTAAACACAAAACTGAGGGGTTGCCTGGTATGACAGGGATGATTTGTTGTAATGTTTCCCTGCCTCTCAGGTTTGGGAAGCTCTGGATGGATTGTGCTCACCCTTGGAGAGTGTAAGGCAATAATGTACAACCTGCAGCATGGGTGACCCTCCTTGGCCAACGCTCAGAACAAACCCAACAGCTCCTCACTGTCAGCTTGGACCACTCAGCCCAAGGAGGAAGGTGTGGGAGTGAGTCAGGAATATGAGAATAAAGAACCAGGAATAATCCCTCAATTCACAAGCTCTGTGTGGCATTTTACTTTGCAGAAATACAGTATCATGTCAGGTTACCGTTTCCCACTTATGCTTAGTAATTATAGCCACTGACATGGGATAAACACGACTGTATTAGCAGAGAGCCACTGAATTTTCTTTGTAGGCAACTATACAGTCAGATGTGGTACCAGTGATATTTTTGAACAGAATTTTATTAACTTTTATATAGGGGACAACTTAATGAGGAAAGAATGGGATATTTCCATTGCAAGTTTGGTTGATTTGAGATAAGCACTGCTAATCAGCATACTTGAACAGAGCTCTCCAGCCCCATTCACAGCTCTCATGGATTCTGACCTGTCCTTTGCAACACATGGGGCAGCCTGATGCACCCCTTCAGCAATCTTTGGGGCAAATCCTGCCTCTTCCCACAGATCAGGATTGGTTCTGCACATAACTAAGGGCAAAAGAGTGTATATCCCCAAGCATAAGGTACAGCTGCATGGGAATGCCGTCTGTGCAGATGCTACCAATGCTTTATGTGTGAGACAGTGGTGAGCAGAAGGGGGTCAAACAACCCATATCCCAGATTAACGGAGTTAAACTGCAGGAACACGAGGTCCTCTTCCATAAGACACCAATTGTGCTGATGGTAAAAAAAAAACCTCAGGGTTTGCAGATCATATAAAGCTTTTTTGCTTGATTTTTTTCCTTCCTTTTTTACTTTGCTGACGCAGTCAACTTTTCTGACAAGTGTCACAAAGTCTTCAACATAAACCATCCTCTTTGCTAAAGCAAACATTAATCAGTACAAGTCACCATTTTAATAATGGTGACGCTTTTCAAACAATACATTTTAGTTTTAGTGCTTTTAGTGGGAGTTAAGTACTTATGCATATGTATTTTCCTGAAGAGAGGTTCCACCAAAGCAAACCTCATTTCTTAATACTACATCTGCTTGATTTCAGGTACATCACTGAGCCAAGAGTAAAGGATGGAAGAGAAGCATCTAGACTGTGGACCATATTTGGCTACAGTTTCACTCCTAATTACCAGGCAACTAGATATGCCCTTCTGTACTATGAGATGTAACTGCAAAACAAATCCAAACAAGTAGCAAAAAGAAAAACCTGCAAATTTTGCAAGCATAATATTGCAAGAAAATAATGAATTGGTACAGTGTTCTGATGCACAACTGTGTATACCATTGTCACAATCAGCAGTGCAAGTCAGGTACGCACCCAGTGCAAGACAAGGTCTGCATCTAAAAATAGCTGAAATACACGTGTACAGTTTTGGAAAGTGTGCACAGAAGTCAGGCTGCAGCCATGCTTCCAAATGCAAGTAACATTAGGATCTCAGAAAATCTGACCATCAGTACTGCGGGAAAATAAACCCCATGTTTCAGTGTGGAGTATGTTACTTGTGTGTGATCATGGAGGAGCTTCCTTCTGTCTTAGGTACAAATGCTGTGCTGCACCAAGACACATCAGAGACCAGATTTAATTATTTCCACGTTAGTATTTATGGAAAACAAAATATACCTGACAACTTAAAAAGACTAATTGCTTGCTATTATTGATCCTATATGGGAAAAAGTTACTAACAGCAAACTTCACAGTTCTTGGATCAAAGGACAACAAACATCTGTGTGCCGGTTTAGATCGAAGGCTGTATGAAGAAAGACAGAGTCCTAATCATAAACTCAGCCTAATCATAAAAAAGGAGTTTTAACAACAAAACAACATTCAAGTCTATAATTTACTTCTGAATGAACATTCAGGTCTATAATTTACTTCTGAACACAGAGCAACATGCTGAATAATTTGATTAAACACTCCTGGGGAGTTTATGTAAGGAACGTGGGTTGATTCTGACTACTGCTGTAATAGAAAATGACAAAATCTAAGCCAGCTAGAACACATTTTTATGCTGTGTTCAAGGTTTCAGGTGGCTGGCTAATGTTTAGCACATCATTACAAATCTTCACTGGTGTTTGCTCAGCTACCTTATTTCTCTTCTGTTGTGTGACAGGACCTGAAAGGTGTCTGAAAGTATCGTTATCAGTGTCTAAGGAGAACAAAAATTGTACAGCTAACATCTAGTGTTCTCATCTTGAGAGACAGTCACAGAATCCTGGTACCCAATGAAAATGTTGCATGTTAAGGAAAAGCACTGACCTGCTCTGAAAAGTGCTCCAGCAGCGTAATGCATGGCCAAGGCGTGGACAAGCTGCCTGGCCGTGGTGAAGATGGGTCCTCGCTCAAACACAGAGAAGGAGAGAGGTGTGTGATCTGAGGCTATATACAGTTTCAATGAAGCATGAATACTGACAAGGAGATTAACAGGTTGTATTTTTAATTTTCTTAGCTTCACTGGCTTGACTAAAGCTCTTGCATGCTCTCGCACTTGTTCAGGCACTATCAGGGCAGTATCTGAAGCGTTTGTGGATTTACAAGCAGTTTTGTTTTCTGGAAGATAAGTATCAAACAAAGTCTTAATGTAGTAAACAAAGGTGTCTTCCACATACAGCCTAGCCGGTTTGAGCTCAAAGCTGAGATCATTCACGTGAAACATGAAATTCTCTTCCTCGGAAAAAGCAACACAGAGTTTTATAAAGCAGTTTTTCTTATAGCTTTCCAAATCTTTGTTACAAACAAAGAGATTGTTCATTCTTGACCACCGCGCGGTTTCATTTTTCTCTTCTTGGCACAGCAGGACTGCAAAATGGAAATTGGATTTGCTGTACAACTGATTGTCCAGTTGCAAGTCTTCACAATACACTTGGAGACTATGAAACTGTGGGAGGCCTTCCACAGAGTCCTGCTGGAACTCCTGTGACAGGGAGCTGGTGGCTGGGGCCATGTGGAGGAAAACATTGTCTGCTGTGAGACGTAGCAGCTCAGATGACACTTTGTGGTTTGTAATATCATCAAATGCAGCAAGACTTAACTGACTGATGAACATTTTCAGTGACAGGGTCTGCTCTTGACTTCTAGACAGGAAGGAAAAGAAGTTTTATTACTACCTGTCTTTTGAGTTCAGCTGGGATCTTACTTGCTCAAAGAGCTATCAAGAGAGACATTCTCTATAATATGTGGGAAATTCATTGTCCAAGTCCTGCTAACATTACTGGGATTTGGCAACCTTAAAGTGAGTACCACCCAGGAGGTCTTCTAAAAAATGGGACAATATACATCTATACCAGGTTTGTCTGTCTTTTTTACCACTCAACAGGATAGTTTGGACAGCAACATCTCCATCTACACAGTAATTCCATATTACATTTACTACAGAGACAGCTATTAAAACACACCACAAATACAATTTTCTAATAATTCATGTACAGCCTGGGATGTTTCACTCAAGGTTACTATCATGGATAATCATTTCACATCACCTGCAGAGAGTGTCCTCCAATGAAGCTGCTGCAGTATTTTTACACTGATGGCATTGAGGGCCTGCCCCCTGCAATGTAAACTGCCCATTGCCAAGGTTAACCAGCAAACTAGGTATTAGGCATTAGTATTAGGTACTGCTGGTCACCAGTTCCTTGGGGATTAATACTTAATTACAAGGCAAATAAAAACAGTACAACAAATTCCAATCAAACAGGATTGCTGGACGCCAAGCATTCTGCAGCTTAGAAATAAGTAGTATTATAACTGCACTTGAATGAAGCTGAGGACCAGATTGTAGTGTATTATGGAAGTGGAGAAATCTTCTAAAGAAGAGTGCTATAATCAAGCATGACTAATTACTAACTGTAAGGCTATTTCTACAGCTCTTGCATATTAAGTCTTTGGGAGCTTGTAAGATTACAGATGGCAGGACCTGGCTAAATACATTTTAAACTGATGAACACATTCAACATTAATTATTATGGAAAATGTCTTTTTTTTTTTTTTTAAATGAACAACTCAGGTCCTCTTTTTGTACCAGTCATGTAGTGTTTACCCTAAAGTGACATGATTTTTGATGTTAGATTGTCCTTTTTAACTGAGACATACTAAGCCATATGGTCTAAACATATGCTACAAAACATGCAGCAGTATTAAACAAAACAAACAGTTAAGCTGAAGTTTCTAAGTCAGTTAACACTGAGAAAGCTGACTGAGCTCTCAGCAATGCTTTTTATCATCTTTTATGTGCTTCATGTACCTGCTGAGGTTGATATCAACGGGTCCTGCTCTTCCTTCTGGGGCCAAGGTTATGACTATTGTTCCACAGTGATGGGTGATGTCCACATAAACACAGCCAAAGCCAGTTAAGAATACAACCTAGAGAAGAGGGTTAGAAATGCGGGAAATGTAACTGAAATCACTGTTTTTAATGTCATAAATTAAATTAATGCTATCAATGACTTCTGGTTGAGCTCTTTTACTCAGGATACTGTTCAGTAAAAAGTCAGATTTCAGTAATTCAGAAAATAACTGCTCTGATACTTTGAGTATTTCAGTTATACAGGGAAATGAAATTTGCACCTCATCATTCAACTGCATAACTGAATACATTTAGATAAGAAACTTCTCCAGAAATAAGCAAGTTGTGCTGGGGAGGGTAGGGTTTATATGGCAAGAATAAATAGGATATTTTAATTTGTGATTTTGGATTAAGAAGCTCCATTTCCTTGGAGCTCTAAAAATCCTACTTTCTCTTCTAGAAAACAAATCCTAAACTAACATTAGGTTGCTGTGCCCTACCTCAGAGCTGGGTAGATGAATGGCTGATAGCACGATGCAAAACACATGAAGACTGAAAACTAACATTTTGGATCCATGAAAACTTGCACTAACAACTCATCATTGAACACATTATGAAATAAGCCATTTAAACTGGTTTATGAGAACACCTTCATAGGCAAGGTGCTGCCACAAGGAAATGGCAAAAATCTACTGGAAAGCATAAAACATCTAAACAGGCAGGAAAACTGGGAATTTGGCAACAGATTTGTGTCTTGCTTACAGGTGTACAAACTTTCATTCTGGACAAGTCGTCTTTAGGAATATCCTACTTAAAGAAATGATGCACTGCTTTTGGAGCTTAATTCTGCAATATTTCCATGCAAGTTTTGTGTTTCTCCAAAATAGAAAGATTAAAGTCTTTTAAAGGTTTGGAAAATTCACAGCAGTCCTTGTTAGAGCAAGCTGGCTTCTCTTTTCTTGTAAGGCTACTATCAACACATGGTTTACTAGATTGCAATGACAGAAGCTTTAACATAAAGGAATGCAAACTCAAGAAATAACAGATAGTGGACTAGCACAGGTAAAATAAACAGCTGTTTGTTTTGAAGAATCTTTACTGCTGTTAAGAAGTCACCAGAAGCAAAAACAATTGGAAGTTTAGTAGGATCAGCATTTAAACTGAGTCTTGTTAGACTATTCATAATAACCTTGTGCAGGTAATTAAACTTCATTAATCATTTATTATTCCTCTGAGAATTACATATAAGCGAATTTCTAATTTTGACATTTCAGTTTTAATCCTTTGCTTGCCTGGAAGAGATTCACAATCCTACATGAACTGGAGAAAAAAGGACATTTACAGAATTTTCAACTCAACTTATTCTAAACAAACCTCCACTCATCTTGAAGATTGGTCATCTTAATTCCAATTTCAGATGATTCTGATGATAAATACTTAGATATTTCTTAAGGTATTAGTTTTAAGTAGTTTTAAATTTACTTTCTAATAGAAAAAGAAGTACCTATCTGTGACTACACAGAAGAAGTACAAATTACCAAAGATCCTTCAAATCACAGTTATTTCACAACCTGAACTGAATTGTATGTGACACTATTAGTATATTCCTTATTCACTTATATTCATAGTTTTCTGAGAGAAAGACTGAGAAATCCTGGGAAAATTTTCAACATGAAAATCCTAAAACCTCAATAACAAGGCTACACTATTTTTTGGAGAGCGGTTCAAGTAGACAATGATCCCCAAATGTTGTCTTAGCATCTAATTCCTTCTAGGAGCCAGATACTTATAAAGAACCCTGGTCTGGCATAACATTAATGACTGAAATTTGAAACCTTGCATTGCTTGAGTGGCTTGCTGAATGGAACTGAACTACTTGCTATATAACATAACACTCAATAATCAAGAGCATTTTGTGATTGGTGCCCAGGGAAAACATCTGAAACCAGTATTTCTTTCAAAGAGTCAAGCAGTTTATGTTGATTCCATGTAAACTAATGACTTCAAAGATGGAAAAAGCTCCCATCAAAAAGAATTACTCCAGTCAAGGAAGCTTTCATTTACCTCAAGACCTAGAGAAAACTAACAGAAGGAAAGACAAGGGAGGGGTTGTTTTGTTTTAGAAAGACACAAGTAGCTTCTGTAAAGACATAGAGGGAGAATGACAATGATGATTCCTGCAAGATGTAAAGATAAAAATACAGTGACTGTTCAGTCACCAAATTTTCCTGGATCCTGTGACATTCTTTGCTTACAGAGCCCAGACATTTTCAAGACTGATTTTTCCAGGCAATACCAGGTTGATTAAAAAGTGAAAAAACATCAGTGTTATAAAGCCTCTACTTTCCATCTAGCTATTTTTAAAAAGAGACAGCAAAGAAGATAGTCTGTGTTCTAAAACTTCCACAGGAGGGGGCTTAGGCAGGCAGGAGAGTTCCCAGGAGTTAAATAAAACCCTGTTAAACTAACACTTTTTGCAGAGGAACAATGTACTGTGCAGGCCAGGAAGACAACCATTCATGGTGTGACCTAGGAAGTAGTTTATAATTATTTACTTGTGTTCCTTGGTTGTTGATGTCCACAAAATCACTCCATTCATTTACTAATTCATCAGATGACATCACTTTCAGGAGAATACTGGGCAATAAATCTCTTGTTTTGCAATCTGGATAGCTGGAGACTTGATGGTAAAGTTCATGGTGAACCGAACATTCAGCTGGAACCTTTCTACAGTAAACTTCAAACTTTGGTGTACCTGAAATTTTATAAAATAGACAAGATAAGAGCTTTATAAAACCTGTATGAAATCAAAACTCATCTATGCTTGCACAATTGAGAAAGTGTCTGTCTGGAATATTACTCATAAATAAAAACACTGCATGTCTATTGGTTGGAATATTATATGTTTGGGTTTTTTCCTTTTCTCTTTCTATTTCACTAAGTTTTACACAAAGAATGTTCTGCTGATCCTTACATTAACTTACTGTAACCAGAATTTTGACAATATGCTTTTGTTACATTTGCAAATCTGAGGAAATATTAATGTTCCATGGGATTGAATTGATTGATGCCAACAAAACTCCACTGCCTACGGATTTCCTGCAGCTGAGTCACCTTGACAGCTGGAACCAGGGAGACCCAAAAGCCTGGAGCCATTTAAGTTCATACTCCTGACCTCACAATTAGCTCCAATAGCTTCCAGAGTTTCTCACTTTGAGACAGACCTTCATGAGGGCATCAAGTTCTTGCTATAATCAAAACACACACTGAACTCAATTTTGGACTAGAGATACAGTAAAATAAGATATACCAGAACAGTGCACTGTTTCTAATTATTGCATAGTACCTACCTTTGAAATTCTCTTTTACAAGCAATGGAATGGAGCACCTATTGTGGATAATTATACGAGGACTTGGATCTTCTGTAAGTGTAAGGTATGTCACACCAAGATGCTCTTGATAAGTCAGTGCTATAGCTCTAAAACAGAAGCAGATATATTGGATTATGCCTGTTTTGGATGAAATCTTTACATACTATTATCCTGAACAATTAAAAACACTAAAAACTAGCTTTTTTATGATCAAGTTCCAAGTCCACAGCTATTTATTTACATTTAGGCAAATACATATCTCCGCTTCAACAAAAGAACACGTGGAGTAGCCTGAAAAACATGAGAGAAGAAACTGTTTCATGGAGAGTACTTATGAGTTAAATTGAACATATGTGTCTACAAGATGAGAGCCCTAGCCAGCAGAGATTTATATTAAATTAAAAACATGAGATTGTAGGCCCAAATTTTCAACATAAATCTTTAAAAATTTCCAGAAGAATTTGCATGGATACTTCTCTGGTACACATGAAAGATATTTGAACAAATACGTAAATCTAACTGACTGCTCCCCTGGAATGATCCACAATGCTATTGATCTTTTAAATGTTAATGTTATGGATCACCACTACATCAACTTAGAAAATTAATTTAGTTCTACTCATTAACGACATAAAATATCTTCATGCGTAAGCATAAAATCTTTTTTTTCTCTTGTGCAAATTTATTGGCTACTGCTAGAAACCCTTAACCTCATGGTAATTTTAAAAAATCCAGAGTCTGAAAATCTGATTAGAAACATGAGATTCTCTATGCCTATGGCAGAATGATAAGGAATCCTTTCCTTATTGTTTCCTTTAAAATTTTTAAAAACCTGAAGTCTGTGTGACAATCTTTAGTATCCACAATGACACCTCTTGGACTCTGCAGAGGAAATGTATGAGAGTTTGAATAATACCAAGCACTTCAGGCAGGAGGAAGATCACATCACTGGTAATATATACTGATATAGCTTCTCTAATTTCAGCAGATTGTTTCTTGTTCGTACCAGTATAAGCATGAACAGATTCAGAGATCGGGTTCAAGAAATGAAGCTGGTCATCTGTCAAGTCACTGGACTGTTATTTTTAACTAGCTGGATCCATAAGTTTATAAGTAGAAAGCACAACTGCACAGCTCAAGCTTTAAAACTTGAGATCTTTTCTTGATGTAATCTCAAAATAGTTTCATCCCTTTCGTCTTGTTTATCCTCTTATGTCTACCTTTTGTAAAAAAACCTAAATTTTTGTATTATATTATTACACACTGTCCTTGAACTCTTAAACTGTTGTTCACAAATTAAAAAAACACCTTAATTCCCCAATATGAGATTTTCATGCTCTTATTTGCGTGCACATAAAAAAATAGCAGGCCATACGCTCTAAAAAGCATACAACTTGTACATGGTCATATCACTAAACCATTTACAATAAAATCATCAAAGCCACCAGAAGATAACAACTTTTAAATTAAACTTGCTTTTACATATGGGGGGCACGCGTTACTTTGACTTTTGCATTATCTCTCACGGTTTCTGACTAGCCGAGGCTTGCTAGCCACAAGCCGAGCTCCCTGCGGGTGAGAGCCCAGCGCACAGTACCTGGTACAGAGCCCGCTCTCGGCTCCCGTGGGCACCGCCACGCTCTGCCTGGCGAACTCCGCGCTGACCACGGCCGGGAGGCTCCAGAGCTCGCTGCTGCCGGCGCTGAAGCCCAGCAGCAGCCGCCTGTGCCCGGGAGCCGCCCCGGCCGCCGACGGACCCGGCTGCCACAGCAGGTCCCAGCAGGGCACGGCGCCCAGCTCCGCGCTGCGGCCTGCCCGGGCCGCGCCGACGCTGAACACCGCGCTGTCCGGCGAGTGGAAGTCCTGGAAACAAACAAGGTGGGGGTAACTTGGCGTGCCGGCTCCTAAAAGGAGGTTTATCCGTGTGGATTTTGTACAGAACACTCTCGAGTAGCCAGTGACCGCAACTAACTAAAGGTCGCAGTAAGTGCATTGCATTTAAAGCTATTTGGCCAAATTCTGTCTTCAGGTACAGGTTTGTAGCACAGCTATCTGGGGGTCCTGAGCAACCGGGTCTAGTGGAAGATGTCCCTGCCCATGCTGAGGGGTTTGGAACTAGATGATCTTTATGGTCTCTTCAACCCAAGCCTTTCTGTGATTCTGTAATTCTGTGATCTCCAGTCGGCTCTCAGTAGCCCAACATAGCTCTACCAAAATCAAGTTACATTCCTGTAACACAACTGTGTGAACAAAATCCTTTTAGTTACAAAACTAAGAATGGATTTTAGCCTCAACATTCTCCCAGTTCCCCGTCCCATAAGACTGCCACAAAATGTGTGATGCACAACTGTAGATACTGATGTGAAGAAAACTAAAGCAGAAGGAAAACAATACAGAAACAAAAACTTTAAAAATTTGTTGATCTGCCAGCTCTTCTAGTAAGTTTGACCCTGAGAATTCTTTCCACATATTTTACTGTAAATGTAATCTTCAATAAAGATGTATAAATGGTTGATTAAAATATATTGACCATGCTTACATTTTGGTTCCTGCAGCTAGTACTTCAGTATTCTGTGCGATTATTAGAAAACTGATATTCACCATTTGATGCAGTTTATGAAATACATAAATTTTGGGCACATCTCTAATTCTGCAGCTTTGCTCAGATAACTGGAATCTTCCCAAAAGGGTAACAAAAAGTTTTCAGCCTGCCAGGCCAATATACCTCTTTTACACACAAACTCAGTAAAAATTCTGAGAACATTTTCAACAGCTACTACGGATTACGCTGCCTATTTTACAGAAATGGCCATTAGTGCCTGAACAGATGGAGAACAGGCAGAACTAATTCTGCAATGAACAAGAATTTGCTGCTTGCACAGATTTCTGAACACAGTTAATTACTGGAGTTGAATTTACCCAGGATTCAGTATTCTAAATGATATAAATTACTTTATGATTATTATGTCTGAAGACTTCTGTTCCAAGCTCTGCTATATGCAGCTCATCTAAATACAGATATAGATGTAAACAACCATTTTCCACAGATGACAAACAATATCTACAGGGCTTTACCTCTTCTCCTGAGTGGGGTTTGGAAATAAAATGCTGTGGCCTATAATAGATTTGATATGATGTATCATTGATTATTGTTGTCTTATCTTCTATCTGTAGAATTTGTATACCTTGGTGAACCATGGAAGAAATGCAGAATTCACACAACTGTAAGATAATGAAAATTGTGATCAAGTCACACAAAACCACAAAAGGTAGTGAAATGTATCAATAGAAGAGCTGTTTTCTTTCTGATCAAAGAAATCCTCTCTATATTCATGCACTTCGCAACTGGAGCCACATCATGTACTTTTGAAATTGCATCTGTCAATGTTATCCAAACAAGATTGAGAATTCATTAATTCTTTTTCCAGGAGATATTGTATTATCTTTATGGGTTGCACAGTATGTTTTTGGCAATGTAATTCTTTAAATTATATTTCATACATTGTTTATATTCCCTTTATGTTTGACATAAATTAACATAATTAGGGAGAAGCTTTCACACTGCATACATTTGATTATTTTATCTGCTATATGACTTTGTTTTTACATGATAAAGTTACAAATCATTATAATTTTCTTCTAACCTTTTGATGACCTGGAAAAGCACCAAGTTTAATTTCAGCTTCAACAAAACCTTCTTCATCCAACGTTACTACTTCCCCATTATCAGCATCCTTCCATTTTGGGGAGGTCACATTATGGACCAGTTTAATTGCCACTGATTTGTGCACAGTATTAGTGTTTGCCCAGTATATTCCAACCTGAAAAGCTTCCTGCAAGTGAAAAAATGACTGATTATCAGTTGTTCAGAATTTGATATATTTCTACTAGACTTCTAAATGCAGTTTCCAGTAGGCAGTGAATATAATTTCCTGCCCTTCTCTCTCTGATTCTTTCTATGTGGTACAAGGATAGTGAAACCACAAGGCAGATAAGGAACTGATCCTCATAGGGGATCAAGGCCATGGTCTACACTGAGATGTGTTACCACACATCAGGCAGACCGTTTGTTTATTAACAGACATATGGGGGGGGGAAGGAAAGATGACAGAATAAACAGGAAGCATCAGATTTCTCAATTGGAATTAACAAGCTGCTGTGTCAAATCACCTTAATTATTTTAAAGCTAAAGAACATCAGAGTTATAATACAAAAGAATGTGCATGGCCGAGATAGGTGGGAAGGTCTGTTACACTGAATTAAGGAAGGTGGGCATTCTAAAAAAAGTCTTCCTCTATTGTAATTCTCCCTGTGTCATTATCAACTTTTCTCAGTAACACTAAAAGCTATGAAATAACATAACATAAAGTGCTCTCAAACCAAACATTCCTTTCAGGCTGTCAATTTCGCTACTGTGGTCAACAATTTCCCAAGTGACACATTGGCACAGCAGGGGCCAAAGTCTTTACTTGGCCTTTACAGCAATTTTCGTGGGCTGCTACATCACACCCATTTTGTGGATTCTTTGGCTGAACTGAGAGGAAGGGGAAAAGGCTGCTGATGGAATGACTGCCTTCTTCCTACAGTGTCTTGCAGACAATTTTTAACTATGGATCTTTAGGGTGTTGTTTTTCAAACATTGCTACCAAGTATCCTGTGCTACCCACTTGGTGACTCAGTCAGTGTGGTGAATTCCTATTGTTATTGCTAGTCCTCATCATAGGACTAACAAACAGACACAGTGACTGGAAAGTGGGAATCATCTGGAGTAAAAACCATTCTTCAAAATCTATGTGTTTAGCAGAACTGTGCCTGCTAATGTGAATGGCAAAGTTACCTCGAAGTTGGGAGGTATAATTACTTTCCCACTAGGTACTTGAAGAAGAATCTTCTCTCCTTCAAACAGCCAGAGGTCCCACTTGGACTGATTGATAAGCAATGCCCAGGGCAGAAGTTCAATCAGCAGAGTTTTAACACATGGTTTCCACACTGACAGCTTTACCCGCATTGGACTGTCCCATTGGGAGAGCTGTTCATTGCTGTCAAAAACAAATAAGCAAAAATATAAAGTCAAAGGAATAATGAATTCAAGACTACAACTGATAAGGTGTCATTTTCAGAAATTTACAAGGCTTTTCTGATTGTGAAATAGAAAAACTTCTCTTCTTACTTTAGCATTCTGGAACTCACTGAGGTTCTGTTAGAAAAATCTAGATACATGCAGGCTATAAAGGCAGATTTTAAACTCCACAAGCTCAACCTAAATTTAGTTGATTAATAAATGCCTTAAAAGACTTACCACTATCCTTCCCTTCAGAACTAAACCTGTGACTTTTGTAGTCATCAAATCACATTTCCTTTTTTTTCCCCCAAAAACTACTTCTACAGCATCTCCCTGTTTCTCTACTGAAACAAACAGCAGCTGAATCAATAACAGCCTCTAGAGCTGCAATAAGGAAAGTACATTCACAAAAAAATGGTTCCATTTTTAAATAATCCATGCTGATGCAATCTTCTCAGTGTAAACAAGGGCAGCCATGAGGCTGACCTCATTTTTTTCTCCTCCTGCCATTGATTCTGCAGTTTACATGCAAAAATTATGTAATTGCTGAAAATATATTCAATATTCATCACATATTGTCGTCCAGAAAGTGATTTCAGTTAATTTGCAATGCAACAGTCATGAAGAAGGTTTAGCAAGGAATTACCTGTCTGAATCCTTCCTATTATAAGGCCATGCAGGCTGGAGAGGACTAGTGGTGCCATAGAACTCGGAGAGCACTTGGCTGACGTTGCCACCTGGATGGGATTTAGTTGCTATCTGTTTAATCAGAGTGGTTGAGATAGGGACTGCACACTCTGAGGGATCATCTTCCTTCCTGTCATTGAAAACAGACTCAGTCACTCACACAACAAGATCAAGCATTAGCATTAACATTTTCTCTAATGAGGCTTCCCAAGTGTACTCTGCAGCAAGAACACTCTTAAGGTAATGGTGGATGAATCAATTTATGATGTCCAGCATGTTCCTGAGAATTTACTGACAGGCATGGATTTGATATGACACTGTAATGACCCTAAAAACTCTTCAGTATTCTCAAAAAAACATTTCAAGATAAATCAGGAACTTATTTTTTAAAACACAAGAATATGGACTACTTAATCAAACAAATGCAAATGTGCTTAGGATAGTTATACCAAATTTAATATTTCCTATGATATCATTTCAAGCTACCTATGCTTGTTCTGTTGTATCCCCTCTGTGCATAGCATACTTGTAGAAAAAATGCAGACGAATTTGAAGTGTAAATTATTAATTTTTTTCCATACAAATGAACCATTTTCGAGGAAAATGAGTATATTTTACCTGGCTTGAAAAGTCAAGTGGTGTGTAAGATCAGGTTCTATATTTTGCAGTGCTTTCTCTTGTCCTTTCCCTGGAATCCCTTGTGTTTCATTCAGTCCCAGGCTTCTTTTCTCTATATGTATGATAATAGGGTCTGGAAGATGGCTCCTTACAATGAAAAGAGGGCTGAACACAATCTACAAAAACAAAAAAATACACAAATTGAAAGCCAATTTTATTTCTGTATTACAACTGTTGAAACAAACTATTGATAAATCTTTACAGAGGGTCATTCTGACCTTAATTTATTATATGACATGTAAAGCGTAAACATTTAGATTTCAGAGACATTAAAAGTACTTACTAATCGCTGTTGCACGTGTGAATTGGGCTCTAAAGTCAAAATTGTGCACCACACATATGTAATTGAACTCTTTGAAGACGGTACCTGTTTGTAGAAAGATCAGCATGACACTAACATTATTTCAGGATGATAACATTCATTTTTCATTACATCGAATAAAAGTCTAAATGTGAAGTACTCAGTTCTCTCAGACATTTTTAATGCTGTATTTCTCATATACCATTTCTAGTCATACCTGAATGACAGTGCTGTGTTCTGTGTGTTTAGAACTCAGACATACATCTTGGGACCAGTCTTCATCTCCTGTAGATTTCACGCTCAACTCAGTGAGCTCATTGTTTTCTAGGATATATGAAGGCAATTTCTGCTTGGCTGCAAGGCAGTTGATGTGTTCTTTAACAACAGCCTGTCCATCTTGACTAATGTAATGCTGGACCACTTTCAGTTCAATACTTTCAGAAAGGTAACTACAGACTGTCTGTCTTCCACAGATTAGGATCTAAAACACACAAAAAATACAGCTCTTATATAAACAATTGTGAAAAAAAAGGTCAAAATTGAATTAGAGAGTGAAGACCTGTAGAAGAATAATCTCCCTGCTTTAGGTTTTCCCAAGCACTGCTGAAAGCAGTGACTGGTAAACCATTATTTTTATTGGCCAAATGTATGTGCAATTTCATAGAAATCCAGGCATTAAAATACGTGAAATATTGCTAAGGCAGTATCCACGCTTGAAAGAAACACATAATGTATCCACTTTCCTTCTCACTGAACTCAGCAGTACTGCCCACGGCTCACAGTTCTGGTTTGGATTTTAAGAGTTCTATGATGGTCTCAATGTTAAGACATTTCTGAGCAGTCACAGGGATGTGCTTCAGAAAGGTTTCTACTGATACCTCACATTCCCATCACAAGCCAATGATCCAGACCTTTCACATTATGGCTGCTGTTTTAAAGCTTATAATTTCATTAAATGACTGTAACGTGTTTCTGTATTTAAGTGCACCCACCTAGAAAATGACCAACTTAGACTGGGCGTTGTTGCTGTCCATCATGCATTAATTGTTTATTGTAGAAATGTATCTGACTTTCCAAGCTATACCAGGGAACACCGTTCCACATGTATCCCCCCTGTACAACCATCATAATCTCTGTTTTCATGAATGAGGCCACACACCACAGCTACAGCCCACCAAGTGAGATCTCAGCAGGGCTTTCAGTGGCACCAGGCACTGCTCCTGTCTGGTCAGCTGTACTGTCACAGCTCTGCCACATCCATGAGCTGAGCATGTTCTGTCCACCACATGCTCTGGCTTCTGCCAACGCAGGCAGAACAGCTGCAGTGTTATTACACATCTCTTTACAAAGATAGGAAAGGGAAATTATTGCACAGCAGCTCATCCTCAAATGTTAATTGGTAATTCTTTCTCTTTAAAAAATATGTAGGCCTGAATTACAACCCAGAATATATTATGAGCAGTTTTTAAAAAAAATTAAGAGAAAAATCTGTTTCTCAAGAGCTTAAAACATGTAAGACATTGTGTAACTTAGCACTGTCAGAATTTATGAACCACGCAAAGGGATGTTTACTGGAGCATATAAAATACATGTTGGTAACTGAGCTTATAAATGCTAAGATTGTCCCCAAAGTGAAGAAAAAAGTTGTAAAAATTCCCAAAAATAGCCCCAAAAGACTGCTATACTGGTTTTTTGCAGATCCCAGTAGGAGAGAATAAATAACAAAGTGACTAATTCATGAATAGGCAAGAGTTTAAATTACTCATGTTATTTTTTCCTAACTGGATCAAATCCTTACTTGTTTCTGCACTCCACTGAGCTGCTGAACCTTGATAATAAGCGATGCTGTCCGGCCCTTGTACTGAATGGTGCGAATAAAGGTCCCTGTATTGTCCACGCTGAATGGCTCAGACCACCGCCAGTTTCCCCAGCCTTCAATACAGATGTGTAACAGCTGGAAAGAAAGAAATTACTACTTCAATACATAACCGGGGAAAAAAAGTGCCTTGCAGTAGGATATAAATTCCCATGACAGAGGAATAATCTTGGTTTGAAATCTCAGCAATGCTAAGCACACCAGTTGTCTGAATGATCCATTCAGTCTGTAATTCTGTGATTTCAGACACAATCAGAAGAAGCAACAATACCATAAAATGGCTCTGAATCATGCATTTTTATAAATTACCTGCTTTAACAGTATATTTAACATCCAGCCACGTAGGCTAGAGAGCATAAAACAGGAAATGAGAGATCTTCTTCACTGCCTTTGAAATTATTCTAGAAGCCCATTCTATTACCAGCAAGGTGATATGGCACACAGGTCCATGCCAGACTTTTTGCCCTCAGAATAAGACAGAAAATTACAAACCCCTTCCCTTCGAAAATAAAGAAGGACTTGTATAGCTTGCATATATGTGTCTGTTAAATGCAGAATGTGGTATATTGCTGAGAGATGGGAAACATTTCATTTCTTACACAAATGTGGTGGTAAGTTCAAGCTTGACTGCATGAGAAGAAATTTAACTGCATAATTATACTCCCTATGTGATTTATTCCGGAAAAGGAGTGGCTTTTTTCCAGTTTAACTTAAATCACTTCCAGAGCAATATAGTCTTTCATCATTTGAAGAGGCTTTCATCCATTTACCCACCATACACACTTACCTCTGTCCCATGGAGATTCTTTAAGGCAGAGTAGTGAAAATTGGTACTGTTCCATGTAAGTCAATGAAGTTACATAAATTTACACCAGCTGAAGATCTAGCTATTTAGCTCTGTATAGATCTTTTGTGGCTGTGCAAACTTAAGGATGTGAGTTATATATAAGGGATCAAAGCAGTAAGCATTCTGGGTAAAATTTATTCTTTGCAGAGGGCCAGCACAGAGCCTAAGTATCACTTAAGTTCTTTAAAACAGTCATATGAAGGCCTTGTGGGAATTCTCTCTTGAGGGTTGAATTTCACTCTGATTTTGGACATCTGTCATTAATTAATTTAAGTAATTGAGAACAGGATCAGGCCCAAAGATTGATTTTTTACACTAGCAAAACCTGAAACTTGTAAATACTGTGTTCTTCCAAGATTTGTTTCCAGAAAGAGATAGCACTCACCATGGGTCTGGTCAGTTGGACTTAGTGAAGGGCTGGATGTTGGGGTTTCCTTCATTGTTTTAAGAAACAACCACAGCAATATCTTTCAAAGATATTACAACTCAGTAGCCTGTTTGCAATTTGTGGTATCCTCAGCACAAGTTACACACAGAACAGTAACATCCATTCAGTGGGTGGCTTTTGAATTTGCAAGAGTGATGACTGTTGCATTCAGATTCAAATGAGTTTTATGCTGGAAGCACAGAGGCTGATACGTGCCTGTGTGTGCAAGGACAGGCATCTGGATGTGCACACGTGTGGGCACAGCTTTATATTCAAGGTTATGTTGAGGGAGGCTGTACACTAGGATAGTCGAACTCATAAACAAATGTCACTTCGATTCTGAAGTATTAATTACAGAAAAGGAAAAAGAAAACAACAAAAAAATCCAATTGCAGTAGCTGGAATCCATTCAGTTTCTTACAGAGGCAGCTGGGAATAAATCTCATCACATATGAAAATTAGGAGAAACAAGAAAACTGTTTACTTTGGAGAGAATGGTAGCTGGAAGTGACAGCCAAATAATGAGAAAAGGTACTTAAGTGGTCAGTCTCAGCTAGCAGGCCCACAAAATACGGAGTACTCCAAAGATAGATGTCATGTAAATGCCATAATTGACAGTTAGTAATTACACGTAGCTGCAACATTAGGATGTCTCCCACCCTGAATAAACAGCTTTGCTCACGAGTTGAATGTTCCCAAGGAACATGCTGTCACCTTTCCCTGAGCAGTCATTAGCTCCCAAATGCTGCCTTATTAATTTTCTTTGTAGCACAACGATTAGTCTGCATTTAACTTCAAGGTTCAGAAAGAAAAATAAAGAGCTATTATCATATATTGGCATTTTCTTGTTTTACAAACATACAATTTGCATACCAGTAAACATGAGGGATACAGCCTTCATAATTTACTTTAAAGATATCTAATATATTTGTATTGATGACCTAACAGTATAAGAACTAGGTACTATGTAAGTTTACTTTTGAGCCAAGAAACTGCATTCTATGAAAACAAAAAAGGATCTCTAGATGATTAAGTTATTTAAATGTGAGATTTCTGGAAAAGATGGCTAGAAATAATCAGCAAATGACACTACATGATGAAGAGATATATGACAGGAAATAAAAATGGCAGTGATTTTAGAGAATGAAGTAATTGGAAATTAGCATTATTTTAGCAAAAAACAATTTACAGATTCAAAGAATTTTCTGTATTGGAAGGGACTCACAAGGATCATCAAGTCCAGCTCTTAAGTGAATGGCTCATACAGGGACTGAACCCAGAACCTTGCTGTTATTTGCACCTCACTCTGACCAAACAGGTGTCAAACTGACCTGACACTACAGATTTGCAATAATTGCCACTAACTCCCTTTCATTTATCAAACTTTATGCTAATTCTAGGAGTTTATTAGACACTCTGTTAAAAAAAGGTTCAACAAATATAACTAGGTATGGAACATATATTAGGAGAAAAGAGAAGCCATTGCATTAAGGTGCAAAAAATGGGCTTCAAAGCATTCTAACAAATACAATCCAGTGATAAGTGAAAATTCATGGCTTAGAGAGAATTTAAACAGACTATCTATTGTATATGTGAAGATAGGCACTCATTCATGTAAATATTTGATTTCTGCATTTTCTGTCAGGGAAATATACCAGCAGATAACCCAGAGAGTTTTGTTTTGACTAGACTTGGCTGGGGTTTGGATTTGTAATTCTTAGCCATTATGGATTTCTGTTTTGAGAAGTATAGAAATTACTTCAAGGGAAGCAGACTAAGATGAAGTCTACTACTGGAGCAAATGGCTAGAAAAGCTTTATCTTTAAAATAAAGAATATCTTTATCATACCTCTTCATAGCATGTTTCTATGTGCTCCTCAAAATTTACTTAGGTTTTCAGCTAGATGTGTAAGTGAAGGATATGATCTGAATATATAAAGCCTCAAGTGTCATATGACAAGGCATGAGGACTAAAATGGGGGATTAAAAGTGAGACTAAGAAGGGAGCTTGTCCAAAAAAGACATAAATTTCCAGCTGTAGAAGTAATTTAAAGCTTGAGCCCTCAAAATGCTTAGTGATGCAAATTTGATTTCTACTTTGCTTGTAGATTCACCAGATTTTACTTGGTTTCACCAAGGTTCTTTAGATTGTATTTGTCTTCTAAGTGAAACTAGAATTTTTTTTCCTGGGAGGAGCACAGATGATTGCTATGAACTCTGAGAGTTTGGGAAAAATCAAGTGAGGACCTGGTTAATGGTGTGGAAGTAGCTGTTACTTTAAAAGATGGAAGATAACAAAATAAAAGCTATGATAATGCAGCAGCATGGAGGAAATCTAGCTCTGGAGATGGGAGCTGAATTCTAAGACTTGAAGCTAAAGAAATTTTTAATTGAAAAATTAAAGGAGAATCTTGATTTGTATAATTTACAGTGTTCTCACAATACCAGGTGGCTCCTGACTAGGATTATGATTGACAACAATAAAACCCACTAGTATTTGGAAAAACAGTGAATGAAATATTTATTCTGCACGTTATCAGCTCCTGTGGCCACCAAAACAGCTTGAATTTCACTTTGGCTTCATTTTCTCACCTGAAGAAGACCTGGAAGATCTGTCCAGTTCTATGCCATTGGCCCTTGTAAGACAGAAAGCCAGTACAGAGCATAGAAAAAGGCAATTTCCATCACCCCCATGCTGGCTAGTGGAAAAAAGGTCATGCTTGGCAGATAAACTCTGACCCTGGGGGCTCCTGGGGATGTTGTGAACCTCACCATAACCTGCAAAATAGACCTGAACCTCACAGGTACAAACTCACTCTAAACACTGCAGAGGAGTCTTTTAGTTAAGAAACAGTAACCAAATTATGAGCATTAATGGTTAATATTAATCCTTATCTGCCCCAGAATATTATCTAGAAATTCAATTACATGTATAAGGATTGATTTAGAATGCAGGACTCCCCCAAAAAAGCAAGAGTACTCTTCTCACTACTTGAACAGTGTAAAATAACATACAGTTTTTTGCCTGATGTTGTTCTCTAAATCACCTGCAGAGGATTATGTAAAGTACAAGAGATTGTTCAGAGAACCTGTAACATTCCTAAACAGTAAAATGGGAAAATATCCCAGTAACAACTGATATATAAATTACAGTTTTCAAGTTTGAACCCAGAGTACTGCATATAATTTTACATATTATATAACCTAGTATCTGAAAGAATTGCAACTTGGAAGTAAACAACAATGAATTGTGATCCTGCTGCAACATGAATCAAAATTTGGCTTCAGTCTTTTTTTTTTCCAGGAGAACGAGGAGGAGATTCTTAAATTGCAAATTTGCTATTTGTAAAACTACAGTAGCCTTTAAAAAGTAGGTTTATAAAATTTAGAATTTGTGTTCACAGACACACTATTTAAAATTAAAAAAAAATTTAAATGTGTTCCAGTGGAAGTATTAATAATATACTAACCAGTACTAATATCTACTCAAGACTTTGTAAGTGTACGATCAGAAAAGTGATATATATATTTTCCCTCAAATTCTATATAAGTAGCAGTAAAATGACACAGTTTCAGGCACATTTACTTACTTTGATAAGAAATAAATATATTTGATTTATAACCACATTCTGATTGAAGTCATTGTCCAATTCAACATAGCAACTGATTTTTTATCTATTATATCTGCTGCTTCAAGTTAAAGAGGGTGAAAAGTGAGAACAGGTAAGTATTACTGTAACCCTGGAAGAAGACTGCAGAAAGGTTTGAGAGCTGCTGCTTCTAAAAAACTTCTCCTTTGTAACATTATGTTTTGCATAGAAAGCAAACAAATGAACTTAAATCCATCATTCTGTGCTTCCTCAGAGGACTCTGCTGAAGTTTGTGTGTGGGGAAAACAACTAGTAATAACTAGCACATTATAGACAATTTCTGCTGTTTGTTCATAAGCAAACAATCTCTGCAGAATATATTCAGGGGACTCTCACATGAGTATCTGGTTTTTACATTTGCTGTGATCCCTAGTGGGACCCTCCAGTTGCCTACTGTCTTGCAAGACAGAATTCCTTAACTCTGAGTAAATTGCTAGGAAGATCTGATCTCTTCTAACTTCAGAGTTTCACCCTACATATCATGTGCTCCAATTCATCTAAAAAACACAGCTGTCTTGGAAACAAACATGACTTTTGATGTAACTGGGGCCCATCCCACAAAACAATGTGAAGATCAAGATAAGGAGTGGAGACTGGATCCAATAATAACGTAGGAGCCAGTGTTGTCTGTAGAGCACGGGAATGATGTATCTTCTCTTCCCTTTTAATGATATCTAACAGACCTCTAACTTTCATTAAAATCTGAAAAAGGAACTCACAAAATCTGGCAGCTTTAGTAGAATTGCTTAAAGCCTCAAATGTCATCACTTTTGGACCCATCCCAACTCTGAAAGGGACTATATAGTTGGGGATGTCTTATCCCTAAGTGGGACCAAAACCTCATGAAACCTGAGGAAAATGTGGGGGATGGAGTGGCGTTGAAGAGTGAGCATCAGACCTCAGGCTTGTTACTGAAATATTAGCCAAACTAGCGAGACTTGCAGGATTCAGAGTGAAAGTTAAAAGGAAAAGGTTAGGTTCCCTGAAATGTAAAGGATCCGGGCAGGGAAAAAATGAAGGAAGCAAGGAGCTTTAAGTTAAGCCAAACAGTTGGAGGGAATGGTTGGAGGGACCATCAAGAGCTGATAAATCTAAATCTTTGGTGTGCTGTAGCTGTTTCTGTAACATAAAAAAGTTTAATTTTTTTAAATTTTAGCCTACAGTTTCATTAATAATAAAATTAATTCTAAATGTAAATAAAGCATTATAAAACTATCTGCTATAAATATTTTAGGTGTATATATATTTGTGTTAAATAATTTAAATGGGCAATTACCGCATCTCTATGCTTAATTAGTGAAAGAAAAATGGAGAATTTTATTGATGTGAATGTAAAAGAAATACAATCCTTTTAAAACTATTTATTTTCATTTAACTGAACTGCCTTGCCATACTAAAAAAACATTTTGCAGAGGTTAAATAAAGTATTTCATGGCAACCGCTGCTTCTTAGTGCCTGTGTAACAAGAAACATGAGCCAGCCAAAGTTGTGCAAGTTGGTTTTCTTTCCCNCTGACTCCAGAAGTATGGATTATTTCACATTTATCTTACAATCTGCTCTCAGAGTTCTTAAAATTCACTAACTTGGCAAGTCAGGAATTATCATGAGAAATGAAATAATTTCATAACTATGAAGTCATCTAGCATTCCTTGAATATGACACTCAGAGGGTTTGTCCTTGCTTGGGCATTATTCTGACCTTTGGATAACAAGCTGCTAGATAGTTTTGCATGGAAACAATTAGGAAAGTGCCATAGTATAACAGGGACAACCTGATGTCTTGATTGAGTTGTTGTTTTCATTTCAAGGATTTGTATTAATCATTGAAATAATGTACATGACAACATTTGTAACAATATTTAAGCAAACTTGTTTTGTATGATTGAAAAGGACAAAGGATTGTACTGGTTAGATGAACTGCCACACTGAATGCTGTATGTACAATGACTTGTATTGGCAACAACGAAATGAATAACCTCATAGGGGAATGCCAAGGTTCTCTCTTTATAAGACCTTTGTAAAGAAAATTTGTTTCTATCTCAACAGTGTGTAGAAAGCCTGTGTTTCCATATAGTTTCAGTGAAATTACCTCAGTGCTGTTTTTCAGTCTCTAAATTTCCCAGGAAGACATGGCTGTTTTAAAATGTTAAAAGAGGTGAAATTATGTTGAAATTATTCCAAAGGCTGGGACGAGGGAGGTATAACCTCCCTATTAGAAGAGCCTGCTGGCCAGCAGTGTGGCTGAGTCTGGAGTGAGCTGTTAGCTTTGCCATCTCCTGGGACATGGGAATCCATCATGACACTCCTGACTTTTTATCAGCCCAATTCTTCAGTGAGTCTAAATCTGATCAGCGCAAAACAGAATGGGAAAACCCTTTGACATCACCAAGTTGAAGAATGAGTATCTGAAAATTGAGTTCCTACTGTCACCTCATCCTCTCCCTTATGTGTGATTTGGTTTTCTAAAGGACTTTTCCACCTTTCATCCTGCACTTTTATTTTTCATTTAGTAAGAAACTTACATAGCAGCCATGAAAATGTAATGTTTTGTAATGCTCAAGTCTGTGACTGAAAGCACAGTTTAAGTTTTCCAGGTGTTAGATGGCTAATACCATTAATGAGCCGTCATTTTAACTCTTCAACTTTTCACTTGCTTGAGATAATCTTCATTTTCAAAACTCTTTCCAGTTTGCACCAATATTGAATACACACCATAATCAGAACTGCACCTTTAGTAGATCTATCTAAAACAAGGATTCTCACAACTCAGTAATTTTATGTAAGTAACCAGAAAATGGATATAACAAATTTTTAACAGGAAAGCCTTACTTAGTTCTGGGTTTGCTTACATTACTTTAAATATTTTCTTCTTCTCCCATGTATTTATGAAAAGGCTTAAATGTAATTTTGGGTGGTTGCTACAAATGCAATGATAATTGGTTATGAAATATAGGTTAAACTTAGCTAGCTTTATTTCTCCCTCACACAACCAAAGGGAATTACAACAACTATAATCTAATGTCACCTGATGAGTGGGGATCCTGTCTCACCCTCTGACACGTGCCCAGTTGTACAGAGCACAGTCAACACTTGATTTGCTCACCTGTGGGATGGGGCATCACAGGCATTTTGCATGTATGAGAAAACATCTCTTTTTTTAAAACATGGAAAGGGACATACGGTACTCCAGACTTATTAAGTCTCCAAAGTCTCTGTAACTATTACACCAGCACAAATTTTTTATAACAGCTCCTCTGTTTCTGGGCTAAGATGGTCCTTTATTAGCTTGTCTTCCTCTTAACTTACGCCTTGACTTCAGTGTCAGCTGCAACTGTTTACTCTGGCAGATTTTGCTCTGCACAGATTACCACACTCATGGTAATTCAGTAGTTTTGCATATCCATCAGCTGACATGTGAATGAAAACCACAGTAAATTTGCCATCTCTGCCTCCCAGTGAAACTTGAAACTTGTCAGTAGTGAAAGTGGGCACAGCTCCTGTTTAGAATTACCATTCAAAATTCACCTTCTTTCTCACATGCTAAGACTGGTATTTCCTAGGGCTCTAGAGGAGTTAGGAACTCGCATTCACTATATTCCCCCTAGGATCTGTAAAAGTTTTAGTAACTTTTCAGGGTAGGACTACTGCTCAGCCAATGGGGTGGTACAGGTATGTAGTTTCCTACTCAGCAGGAGCTGAGAAGAAACTGAGAAGAAAGAAGAAATGGGTTTGCTGTTTCATAAATAATTTTTTATTAGATTTAAGTTCTTGCTCTGTCTTGAATTAAGATGAGATGTCTATTTTTCACCACCAACCAAGTGTTGGTCTCCTCTCCCAAGTAACAAGTAATAGGACAAGAGGAAATGGCTTTAAGTTGTGCCAGGAAGGTTTAGATTGGATATTAGGAAAAGTTGCTTCACAGTAAAGGTTGTCAAGCATTGAAAAAGGCTGCCCAGGGAATGGCTGAGTCACCATCTCTGAAAGTCTTTAAAAGAAAGACATGTGGAGATGGCACTTATGGACATGGTTTAGTTGAGGGCTTGGCAGTACTGGGTTGGACTCAATGATTTTAAAGGTCTTTCTAACTTAAGTGATTATATAATTTCATTGAGATACTTCCTGTTGATAGTTTAAAAATAATTTATTTTAGTTTCAGTGTTTATCCTTAGAAAAAATCCAGTAAGGCAGAAATTGTATTATTTAAACTATGTAAGTGGGGTGTTCCTGACAATTTCAAATCTTTTCTAAGACAAGCACTAAGTTGAGAGCTTTGTCCAGTTTGACCCTGTTCTGCAAACAATTTCAGTGAACAGATGCTTCTGGTAAAAAAAATTCCCCAAACCTCTAATGTACATCTCAGAAAACACTGATCACTTATAGAAACCTGGCAAGCTGTCGTTCCTTTTTTTCAGAAGCTTCACACAACTGCTTCATTTTACAAAAAGTGCACATCCAGTTCTACCCTTGAGTAACTCCTAAAGACTTCTGGCTTTCCTCACACTTTGTTTACCTTTTCTCTGTGTTGCTGCCCCAGTGTGTGACTCCTGAAGGAACTGGAACTTTAGAGATAGTTGAGACCACAGAGAAAACCAAAGAATCAGTGCATAAAGCCATCATCAGCTTGAGCCAATGCTGCCCTGGAAGGGCTGTTTGTGACATACCTGTGGGGACTTGTGCGAGCGCCAGCTGTACTGGTGACTGTGGAGAGTAGCCAGCAAAATATTCTCATCAGTATCCACCTGGCCAAACCGCAGCGTCTCTTGGGTGTCATTACAGATCACGAAATGGCTGAAGACAAACTCCTCTGCCTCAGGGCATCGGTTCTGAAAGGAAAGGGATATGAAAGCCAGTAAGAATCAATGTCAGTTGCAGGACATTTGGCAGCTGCCTGCCCAGTGGCGATTGTTACAACACAGAAATGCAAAATCTCTTCCCTTAGCTTTGGCCTCAAAGTACTCTCTGCAAAATTTGAGTTGATAAAATATATCCTAAGACTTAAAATATTTTACTTTATGTTTCTGTAATGCAAATCTTAAAAAATTAAAACTACAGTAAAAACATAATTTTCTAATTTGGACAAAAATCTTCAACTACATTAAATTCTGTGGGAAATGATGTTACATAGGCCAGACAGGGTAAAACAAGTTGAGCAGAGAGGCATGAAGTGTCAGTACTTGACAACCGAGTTCTCAGGCCAAAAGGTTTACAGTTCCTCTTCCCCAGCTTCTGCCTCTATTTTGAAATATTGCTGTGGATCAGCAGAAGACTCCTTCTTCACTGATACCGTAACACTTGAAAAGACAACTAAAGAAAAAAAAGGAGACATAAGTAGAGTATTTTCACAGGTCCATGAGGCTAGTTTGAAAATGCATCATGCCATTTAATAGGAAAAAAAAAATCATGGGTTTAAAAAGTATTTTAGATTTTACAATGTTTTTTCTCCAGCATCTTTCCATCTTTCTGTTTCTGCTTTTTGTTTGGCTGCTGGTCACACTGTTGACACAACGAGACTATATGATAGTCATAAAAATTCCCACAGCTACAGGTCTTCCACCCCTGAAGTCACGAACTATAATCCCCTGTATGGGAGAGATCAAAGTGTGACTGACAATTTGATTTGGAGATCATCTGTCATATATTTCTACCCATCACTAGTGGGCTGGCACCTTCCACTTACAAGCAACTATCTAGCAACCACAACAATTACTTGAAGAAACCAACATTTGGATAGTCTTTATGCAGTTTAATGGTTCTAACACGAAGTATTCATCTTCTTGTGGTTTTTGTTACCTCTTATTGACCCATCTTTCCTAGCACACTGTTAAGATGGTATTTTCTGTTGGTTGGTTTCCCTCTTCACAACATGGCTCAGCTACTCGTTTCTCATCATTTTTTCCCATGACATTTTCTCTAACTTATGGAAACTCCATGGTTTTTGAGAGCTGATTCTGCTTCCCTTCCTTGCTATCTCAGTAGACCTTTTAAAAAGACATTACAAAGCTAGTACCTTCCCTGCCTCTAATGGTATGGATCCTTTAGCTCTTTGATAACTGTGTGCCCGGAAGCCTGCAGAAATTCAGAGATCAAACAAGAGGGAGAGGAAGATTTCCTTGTAGATCCCTCTGCAGCCTCAGTTGTCCTTGAAAACTAGTCTGGTACATTGCTTGTAGCACATTACTGGGTGATGCACATGGAAATTTTTCTGAGAAGTGAAGTATGCAAGGCATGTCCAGTTTAGCATCCTTGAAGGCATTTTCACTACTGGTTACTCCAGAACACCCTAAGGTGCATCTGCAGGGAGAAGCACAAGATATCTGGGGCTGGAGGGGACCTCTGGAGGTCATCTAGTCCAACACCCATGCTAAAGCAGGTTTACCTGGAGCAAGTTGCACAGGATCTCATACAGGCAGCTTTTAAATATCTCCAAAGAAGGAGACTCCACAATCTCTCTGGGCAATCTGTTACCGTGAATGGTCACCCTCACAGTAATGATGTTTTTCATGACGTTCAGATGGAATTTCCTGTGTTTCCGTTTGTGTCTGTTGCCTCTTTGCCCTTAATGAAGGCAGGTTGTAATTCCTTTTTTAACTTAATGTCTGAATTATTGCCTGGGAGTGTTTACGTGAATACTATTCACCCTAGGAATATTTTAGCATGAGAATATTTAGATTTAAACTTCCTCCCAAACCTCATTACTTCTTCTGCATAAGATCAGGTATCTTTTGTGAAACAGGAATCAAGTGAGCATAACCACACCTGCACTTCTTCCAAGCAGTCAAACTCATTACAGAGCAGTAATGTATCACATTCGGTAGCAGATCTGAGTGTGCTAAAGGCTGACATTTACAGTGCCCCTTCAGAGTTCAGAGTTTATTTTGGCATTTTCTCGTGGAGGATCTATGACTTTTTACTGTCAAGCTGCCATACCCACATACCCAT